>CM054376.1:77209459-77781303 GCA_028858755.1 Ara ararauna
ATGTTTTGTTGTTGTTTCAGTGGCTGCAGGGGTGTTCATTCTAGGTCAATGTTTTTCAAATTTTGTTCTTCGGTTGGACACCTAAAATCCAAGTTTAGGAACCAAGATAAGACTTAATTCTCATTAGTACCCAGTGTCTGTGGCTCCCATTGAAAGCAAATGAATACAGCTTTCCATACTTCAGCGTGTTTTTGTTATGATTAAACAGACACTCATAAAACTTTGGCAAGCTGGAGTGAAGTTTCACATGAAACTGAATTGGCTTTTTTTGTTAATGGGATCCTTGCAATTAGTGATTACCAGATGCATGTGAAATGTGTGAAATGCCTGCAGGAATGGGAGTTAGGAGGGGGGAGTGTTGCCAAACACCTCAGATCTTCTCCTGGCAACATTTCATTTTATATTTCTGCTCTGCACATATGCGAAGCAGCATGGTTTCTATAAAATGTTCTGCTGTGGTTTCACATTAAGTTGATGTTACCAATAAAGAGAGTGACTTGTAAATTAAAACTTACTTGCTTATAAATAGCAGGTTTCAATTTTGATGGCTCGCCACTTTCTTCCAGTAGTCACAATTGTAAGTATCCTTACAATAGGTCCTATGAAAACTGCCAGTCTTCTAATTCCAGCAACTATCATATGCTATGGTTTGTAATTTTGATCTGAAGAGGAGAATAAGACTTCTGGGCTCCTTTTCTATTGAGCTAGAGATGTCCCACATAGCCTGCAGAAACATCCCTGCAGCACAGGAGGATAATAATTCCTCTTCATGAGGGGGCATTGGCTCATTCCTTGTGCCATCTCCTCTCACACTTGTGATGTGAGAGTGCCTGGTAAAATTAAGAAAAATGAAAAACCAAAACATTACTGTTTTCCCTTTTTGGGTTTTCATCCAAAAAGGAATATCTGAATGTGGACAGCTTTTTCCCTGGTGCATGTTCTGTTCTCTGGGAGGGGTGTTCTATTTTCTTCCATCCTTTCTCTTTGGAAATGCAGTGCTAGACAGTAAGTGCCCCTGACCACAGGGAAGGTTATTAGGAGCTTGTATAGTTCTTGAACAACATGCTTGTGCACAGTAGCTCCTTTTCTCTCCAAGTGATCTCAGTCAGACATATTTCTCAAATTCTTTTAAATTTGGAGCAGTAGTTTTACTGGACGCTTCCATGAAGCATATGAATTTTCTCATTAATGTAAGAACATTCTTAAACTCCAGAGTATTTAAGATAGTTGATTCTTGTAGGATGAATAATAAAAGCCCTTTTTGCAAGACTTCCAATGTTCCTCTGACTGCTGACAGCTTTGTTCCTTGGGTAGACTCTTGTCACTGCACCCAGAGTTACTGTTCCTACCCTTGCAAGACTGTTCTGACGGGGTGGTAGACTTGAGAAAGGATGATGCTGGGAAGTAGAATCTTGGCTTGCTTATCAGCCATTTATAGTATATGAATAGAAAAACAGAAATGGAGGCAAGATACAGTTCGCTGTTCTCATTGTAATCATGTACTTAAATTTTTCTTCCTAGGCTGTTAATCTTCTTTTTCTTTGAAGTCTGATTTTTTTCCCCTCCCTGTTTTTAATAGATTCCCTGTGAGCAGCTCAAGAGGAAGAATAAAGATGCAGATGATCAACTAGAAGTGTGCCCTCATCAGTGTCTTGAGATGGAAAGGTAGTAACAATCTTAATTTTACATGGAGAAACTTCTATTTTTTAAAAAGTAATTTACATTACATTACTAAAAATATATAGTTGTGTTTCCTGCATATGTCAATTGATTTCTCTTGCAGGGATCCAGGTTAGTACATTTTTTTTCTTTTTTTTTTCCCCCACTGTTTTAATCAGTCCAGTGGACATCTGCATCTGTTCTGTTTAGAGAAGTGAAAGATGGATCTATACTAAGAGCAAAATCATAGAGAATAGTGTAGTTTGGAAGGGAGCTCTGGACATAATCTGGACTGACCTCCTGCTCAAAACAGGGGGAGTTAGGTCCAATTACTCAGGGCCTGACGAGGTGACTTGTCAACATCTCCTAGTATGGAGATTGCACAACCTCTTTGAAAATCTGCTTCTTCATGAATTAGTATCGCTTCTAGTGATAAGGAGCTTTAAGAAAAGTGATGGTGCCAAGTATTTCCATGAATGCTGACTTCTTCAAGACAACCTCTGACCAAAAACAAATAAGTATTTTTGAGGTAGCTGAGAAGGATTAACAAGTATTAAGTATAGTGTGTGGGTTTGAGAGGGAGATAAAAAAAATTGTTTTAAGGTAACTGTAAATTGTTTGGGCAAACTTAAGAAATACTACCTAAGCATTATTTCTTCCTGTAAGAAGCATGTTTCCCAGGTTAGTTTATTGTGAAATAACAGGATTTGAAATCCCCTGTGGGCTGGGATTTCCCATTTATTTAAGACATTGTGAACTGCTGCCACTGTAGTTTGATTCCAACCTGTGAAGAAAGGGAGGACCCAGGTTCCCAACTGGTGATGGCACCCCTGGTGAAACTGTATGCCAGCTACTGGCAGTTCAAGCCCCAGACCTGGGGTGCGAACAGCTGTGCAGCAAGCTTCCTCTGCCTTTCAGCTCTGCTGCCTGACAGCTACCACCAGCAAGAAGTTGGCTTGACTTGACAGTCCTCCATCAGCTACTGTACATTAATTTTCCTGGCTGCATTTCCAAATGGTGTTCATCTGTTGATTTTGCTAGCATTGTTAGCACATCACTGAAAATATCTCAGGCCTGTGTGGGAGACAGATCCAAATGAATCATGGACTTGCTTTTCTCCAAGGTTGCAGCCCAGCTGTGAGCCCAGGTTGGTAAAGTGCTGGTGATGCATCCAGATCCTCGCTGAGGCTAAACTAAGGGGTAAATAGGCTGGGCATAGGTCTTGTTCTGTTTGTGGTGATGCCCAATTCAGGAAAAGGGCATAGTAGTGGAAAGTACCAGTTAAAAACGTCAATCATGTAATTGCATCAGAATCATAGCTTCCCACAGAAATAAGTATATGTAGGACCTGAATTGACTCATCATGCTCAAGCTATATCTGCAGGGCAAGCAGCTAGGACAGAAAGGGCTGTGGAAGGGAATTCTTTCAACAAGGTGCCTCCTGAGGCTAAGAGTGTCCTACAAGGCATACAAGCTTTTCTGGCTATTTCACTTCATAGAAAAAGAGCAAGCACTGGGAAAAAAAAACAACCAAAAAAAAAAAAAAAACAACCAACCAACCAACCAAACAAACAAAAAAAAAAAAACGAAAAAAACAAAAAAACCCACCAAACTCCCCCCAAAAAACCCAAACAAAAAAAACCCAAACCAAGCAAACCCAGATTTGTTACTATTCTTGCTTTTTAAACTCCTTGTTTTCAGTTCTGTCAATGCTTTCCTGCCAATCTCCCACCAGCTTCCTGCATGTGTGCATTTCAGTGGGGGAATTCACCTGCTCAGAAAGCACATGCTACTTGTTTGCTCTGCTTGTCTGAGCTTTACATTTGATTGATTTTCATGACAAAACTTCAGTTGCCTCTCCATTAGTGATCCACACGCAACTACGTGAGTCCTGGGTGATGAGTCTGGGTGACAGTGCTCCATTTACTGCTTCTTTAGAAAGAGAGACATCTGTAACTTGCTGATGCCTTATTTAAAGCATGAGAAAGTTAGTAAAAAAAAATTAATTGCCTTTCCTGAGGTTGGAACTCAGTTCAAATGCCTTCCATCAGGAAGAAATTCAGTTATAGTCTTGGTAGTATAATTAAGCAGAAGATCCCAGTGAAGGGGAACGATGTTACATTCCTGATGTACAATCTTTATAGGGTACAGGAGTGATGTGGCAGCACTGAAACCCCATCCCAGAGGACAAGGACCTCCAAGCTCAGAGAGAAACAGCACCGTGTGATAAGGAATACGACGTTTAATGTGAACCACTTAGTCATTGTCTTTTTACATGTTGCATATTTGAGAAGAATAGTCAAAGGCTGGGAGACACTAAGTGCCTGTGTATCAGTTAGCTTTACTTCTCCACAGAGATGGGATGAATTATAGGTGCAGCTTCACTTAACCACTGCCCCTCCCTCCCCTCCATTTTTTTTTTTTGCTTATTTTCAGAGAAACCAGATGTGTTTCCATTAGGAACATGCACCTCTTGTGTTGCTGTGATTTGTATAATTCCTAAAATTAAGAAAAACTATTAAAGAATAGTTGTTTCTGGTCACATTAACAGCACACAGCTTCTCCAGATGTGGCATTTGACAGCCAAACAGCTGCAGGCTATTAAATGTGCTTTAAATGTACCTTCATTCCTTTGTTGTAAAGGGAACATAAGTGTAGGGATGTTTATGGGGTGACAGGCAGATGTTTTGGCCACATCAGATTCAAGCAAAAGTTTAACTGGTTTCTCTGCTATAGTTGCAGTACGTACATGATTTAACCCCTATCATACACCTCACTTAATGGAGCTCTCTTCTTGGGAATAGAGTAAGATTATTTCTAATCTCACACCTCTCAAGCAACAGTACCAGCACTTTTTTTGCAACATGTGGGACATCTCGCTCCAAGGGCAATGCAGTTCTTTTGCTAGGTGGCTGCTGTTGCTAGTGGCTGGCTTTCCAGCTCTCTGTCCCTTTGAAATACTGGATGATTTTTTTGTTTTTGTGAAAATTAAGTGAAAAACTATGTGGGAAATAATTTGAAAAGACATATCGCCATTTTTAAAAAAGCTTGCTTTTTAAGTATTTCTTCCTAATGGCAAAAGGCAGGTGTTCTTTTCTGTTTTAACAGCACAATACATTTTTTGCTCAATAAACTGTTTTTTATAGTGGCACATGTGAAGTGTGATGTAGAATGAATAGAGCTCACTTTCAAGAGATACAGCTCAAATTCCTAAGCCTGAACTCTGAGTGGAGATACGCTTGCTGGGTATTGACTATTGTAACAGCACCACTGATCCTTGGGGAGCAGCACCACACTGTATTCTTTATCAGCTCGGAATTTACTAAACTTGTAAGAGCTTAAGAGGATGCAAGTTTTTTTCCTCTAACAGAAGTGTTTTGTTTTCTTGGCAAAATTTTGTTCTTTACATTCTTGTTGGACCTAAAATTCTTTGTTGTTTAGTCTTAACTGGATAAGATAATAATATGAAAATCCCAATGTATTTACTTGAAGAAAATCTAGGAATTCTACAAAAGTGGATTTAAAGAGAGTAAAAAAAAATATGGAATATAAAAGAATAGACTCATTCTACAGATAAACTGTTATTTTTAAGACATATGCCTAATTTTATTCTTAATTTTACTTTTTCTAGTACAAATTAGATGAAATATTATGCAATCCAGGTCTCATTCTCTCCCATATTCAAAAGGCTTTGTTTCTGCAATGGAATACATTGTTATAAATACGGGGGATACTACCTGAAACACTTTGCCTTGAAATTTGTTATGTTTTTTTATCTATCTGAACCAGTTCATCCCCATAATTCAATTGCAGAAACTACTTTCTTTCTATGGATCTGCTCCTTAGGCTTAGCCAAGCAAGAATCTGATACCACAAATGCCCACTCACAGAGCTGAAGCATGTGTTTAGCTCCTAGACTCTGGAATTAATTTCCTGTCAAAACATGACTCTGTGGTATTGGTATCTGGCTGTAAATCTTGGTTTAAAACATTTGTTTGTTTGTTTTTTAACAATTGTTTATGGTATGTATTTGTGCTTTCACCAAATGCCGGAGAATGACCCCAGCACGGCAATGTTGAAATTATTTCAAATAGGATTGTATGTCCTCAGTATTAATATTTTGCTATAAATGCCTTGGGACAACTTGTCAGTATACCCATTGTTGTCACATAACTGCTGTTAGTAAATAATAATACCAGTTCCTACTGAAAACCAGGGAGAGCCAAGGTCTCACAAATGGTACCTGCTGCAGACCTGGGACTCCTCATGGGGCTTTTTAGTTCTTGGCTATTTGATAAACATGAAACATATGAAAGTGTGTATTAGTGGGAGTTGTTCTGTCTTCTGCTGCTTCTCCTGACTGAAAAAGATGGACTGCAAGGACGCCCTTGATGTTATCAGAATCCACTGGTGTCCACACCTCATGCTTCCTTTCTGGTGTGTCATGGGTTCAGCAGTAGCAGTCATTTTTCTCCTGCTTCGTAGCCGGTGCAGCGCTGTGTTTTTGACTTCCAGCCTGGGAACAGCGCTGATAACATCAGTGTTTTCAGTTAATGTGTGGTAATGTTTTGGTTTGATCAAGGACTTTCTGAGTCTCATGCTCTGCCAGGGAGGAGGGGAAGCTGAGAGGAAGCAGAGACAGGACACCTGATCCAAACTGACCAAAGAGGTATTCCACGCCACAGCACGTCATGCCCAGGATAGAAGAGCAGAGAACAGAGACCTGGAAGGGTGGGGGTGAGGTGGGGGTGCCCTGCATGGTTGGGCTTGGTATCGGGTGGTGAGCGATTGTACTCTTTTCCCTTGTATTTCTCTTGTCAGTATTATTATTATTGGTGGTAGCAGTAGTGATTTGTGTTATACTTTAGTTACTGAACTGCTCTTATCTCAACCTGTGGGAGTTGCATTCTTTCAATTCTCCTTCCCATCCCTCTGGGAGTGGGGGGAAGAAAGAGTGGGGAGTGAGTGAGCAAAACTGTGTGGCTGAGAGGCTTAAATCATGACACTGTGCCGTCATATTCTGGCTTTAGTTTTGGACAAAATATGGTTTTTTTGAATCAGTTACATGCATTATTTAATAATATTCCCTCTGCATGTACAACCAGCACTTCACTGCCTAACCCTGCGAGGACAGCATGGTTTATTCAGCTGAGTGGCATTGACCTCTGTAGGAATTTAAGTCCTGTTCACATATAAATCACAATTATTCTTCTGGGTCCCAGCTGAAACACTGACTTCCTGTAAAAACTATGCAGCTATTGATAAATAATTAATTACAAAAAGCTGATAGAGCATAGAAATTGAAATGGTGCAAAGATGTACCAGAGTACAAAAAGAGAAAACAGTTTTAAAGGCAGCTAAGTGAAAATATAGGAGAAGTGAAAATATGGGAGAAATGAAAATATCTTTGATGTGGTTCACAGTCTTTAGCAGTGAAATCCTGCATGGATAATGCAACTTGCAAACCAAAGAGAACTGCTCTGTTTTCTTATTCTTGGAGGATGTGACTAGAAGGATATTGGCTACTACTTTTCAGATATGACATGGAAATTATGAGTAAGGTTGGGTGTTCTCCTTTTCCTCCAAGTTGCTAAAAGTTAGGTTGAGAGACCATCTTCCCTCATTACAGCTGTAGGTTCTGCTTCCCTGTGAAATGTCTTAATTCTCCCAAAAATGAAATTTAGCAACCAACTGAAAGTTTACAAAAAGGAGTTAAAATTCTAATCTTTTATTGGCTTATACATTTATCATAGCATGCTATGTAAGTAGGATGAGTTGAGCATCTACCTTCATGTACTTTAGAAAGCTTTGCATGTAGAAAGCATATACTTTGTCCCCTATGATCACATGAAAATGCTTTTAACATTCTCTGAGGATATCTTTTACAAAACATAAATTAACTCCCAAATTTGAATGGATTTATTTTTTCTGATTGTTTTTAAAGATTACTTATTTGCATAATTTAATTATTAAAATCCAAACCATCTAAGTTTAGAAAATGCTGGCAACAGCACAGAGGTGTAATGATATTAATGATGCAGAAATGTACCCGCGAACTTCACAAAACCAAAAGCAGTTTTTTCAAAACTGCTTTATGCAGAAGCTCAATACTGTGTTCCCTCTAGAGCTCACCAGTGGAAGCTTGGGTAATCCTCATGAATGTCTTATGCTGGCATAGCTCCTTATCACCAGTGTCTTGAAGACATATTCAAGCATTCACATGCTCTGAAAGTCCAGACTGTAAAATGGGTTTATACACCAGATAAGATAAGTGTTTTGCATCTGAATAAATACATTCTTCCAGTTATGAGAGTGGCTAATATTAAAATACAGATACTGTTACTCTGTAGTAAGTTTCTGGTCAGAAGACCTTAGTCTAGAAACTGAGGGAAAATCTATGTACCAAGTGTATGTACAATTGCAGAAATCCAGTCAGTTAAGTGAATTTTTTTACATTCATGATGCCATTGAAACGCATGGATATTGTGGAGCAGCAATCAGTTTGTAGGCATTTGAGTCTTTTGGTTTTCCCTCGCTTTTACGCACACCCATTTGGTTCCTGCTGTTGACAGGTATTCCTGAAGCCCAGGAAGGAGAATGCAGGGAGATAGCCAGAGTGGCCAGAGGCGAACATTATTTACAGCCACAAAGACAGATAAACGGTGGGGAACAGAGCAGAGGAATGAGCACTTCCTGGCTGAAAAGAAATATTTAAAGACAACCCACCATCTTTATGGAGCATTTCCCAGCTTTATTCACACTCTGATCTCAGGTCACCTATCCCCTCTTGCTGTGGCTAAGCTAGCAGCAGAGATGAGAGCAGCTTGCCTAAATACTGGCTCCTGCACTCCTAACAGAGACCTCAGGACAGCACCTAGATATTTCTCCTTTTTTAAAAAAAATTGTTTTATTCGAAGTTGCTTTATTTAACTTCAGAGAATTTAAGAAACCCTGACTACTTTGGCTAAGCCTGGGGAGGGGGTTGTGCTGGCAGTTGGGGATGGTAATTTGCAGTAAAGAGCCAGCGAAGGTGGAAAGTGTCTGGGGCTGCAGAGGAGTTAAACGCTGGCTGTCTTTGCTGCAGCTGGAGCAGGATATGTGACTGCAACCCTGGGCAATGAGTGAAATATCTTTTATTAGAAGCACTTCTAGGCCAGACTTTTTCTCTCAGCTAAGCAGCAAGCTGGTTGCTTTACTGATCTCACAGAGGAGTTGTATGGAGCAAGAGAACAAGAGATCAGCTAGCCTATCTTCTGTTAGCTGCCTAAGCAGACAAAAACCTGAAGTTTAAAAACAGTTTGGAAATACTAGCCTGTGGTTTAAGCAGCTCTGTCTGATACCCCTCAATACTGTGTAGTAACGTTTCACCTTGCTTTACTTAACCTCTGCCTTCCTCTAGCCATGTTTCTAGGGGCTCTAAGGAGACTACAGCATGAATTTTTCTGTTATCATGAAAATATAATTTCATGCGCTTTTCCTGAAATTGCACCTTGAGGAACTGCTGCTGTGCTGTGGCTTTTCTATTCTTCTGAGCATCCTCCAAAGCACTCAGTGCTCTACATAATGTGCATCTAGTTCTGTTGCACAGAGCAATAGTGGGCTTCGTCAGGTGTGGAAGTCCAAATGAGCTTAAGGTGCTCTTTTCCAGAAACGTGCATTTGAGAGAAAAGTGGTGTTGCCACTGGCATTGCAAAGTTTGCATTATGTAGCTGATTAAAAAATTAAGGCTTTAAATTAAGTCTTGGTCATGCTGCTGCCTGAGAACTTATTGTCATAGAATCACAGAATCATAGAATAGTTAGAGTTGGAAAGGACCTCAAGATCATCTAGTTCCAAGCCCCCTGCCTTGGGCAGGGACACCTCCCACTAAACCATGCCACCAAAGGCTCTGTCCAATCCAGCCTTCAACACCGGCAGCGATGGAGCATTCACAACTTCCCTGGGCAACTCATTCCAGTGCCTCACCACCCTCACCGTAAAGAATTTCTTCCTCGTATCCAATCTAAACTTCCCCTGCTTAAGTTTGAACCCGTTACCCCTTGTCCTCTCACTACAGTTCCTCATGAAGAGTCCCTCCCCAGCATCCCTATAGGCCCCCTTCAGATATTAGAAGGCTGCTCTGAGGTCTCCATGCAGCCCTCTCTTCTCCAGGCTGAACAGCCCCAACTTTCTCATCCTATCTTCATACGGGAGGTGCTTCAGTCCCCTGATCATCCTCGTGGCCCTTCTCTGGACTTGCTCCAACAGTTCCATGTCCTTTTTATGTTGAGGACACCAGAACTCCACACGATACTCTAAGTGAGGTCTCAGGAGAGCAGAGTAGAGGGGCAGGATCACCTCCCTCGACCTGCTGGTCATACTCCTTTTGATGCAGCCCAGGATACGCTTGGCTTTCTGGGCCGCAAGCGCACACTGCCAGCTCATGTTGTTTTTTATCAACCAAAACCCCCAAGTCCTTCTCTGCAGGGCTGCTCAGAATCTCTTCTCTGCCCAACCTGGAGCTGTGCCTGGGATTGCTCCCACCCAGGTGGAGGACCTTGCCCTTGGCATGGTTAAACTTTATCAGGTTGGCATCAGCCCACCTCACAAGCGTGTCAAGGTCCCTCTGGATGGCATTCCTTCCCTCCAACATGTCAACTGAACCACACAGCTTAGTGTCATCGGCAAACTTGCTGAGGGCACACTCAATCCCACTGTCTGTGTCACTGACAAAGGTGTTGAACAAGACCGGTCCCAACACTGATCCCTGAGGGACACCACTCCTTACTGGTCTCCAGCTAGACATCGAGGCATTGAGCACAACTCTTTGCGTGCAGCCATCCATCCAGTTCTTTATCCACCGAGTGGTCCACCTATCAAATTGATGTCTCTCCAGCTTAGAGACAAGGATGTCATGTGTCTGGGAACCTCAGCACAGAATTGCTTGAAAAGAAGCATTACTTGCACTGGTCTATCTAGGATTTTGCAATACTTAGTGAGACAGAAATGTACTGGATTTCTTTCGGAAGGCTTGTTGTTTTCTTTCTGTGGTTTTCTTCCTGAGGTACTGCGTGGTGCCTATATTGCTGGGCTCACCGGCCACCACATGCAGCTGAGGCTTTAAAAGCCTCCACCAGTGTTGAGAGCCGCAGCCTGCTGCACCAACTGCCCTGAGGTCCATGATGATGTGCAGCAGAAAGTCCTCCTTTTAATTATCATGGCTTTCTGAAGCTGTTATTGCCAGCTAAAGTGGTCTAACAAAAGACAATACTCTTCAGTTGGGTACTCTGTTTCTTTGAACTTGCACTAGTTGCTCTATTGTTAGAAAAAAAAAGATGAAAGGTTAGTGTGAGAAAATATATTTCTGTAGAGAAGAAATATCATGTGATCTGTTGTAATGCCTCAGGCTGTCCCAGCACTACAAAACTCTAGTCTTGGTTCCTTGTCTGAAAGTCCTATTTCCTTGTGCCATAGGTCTAACTCTTAAAACTCATCCAAATAACCTCTTTTTACTATGAAACTTGTTTGGCTTTGTTGTAGGCAGGCTTCATGGCAGCTCTGAAACTGCCATGAAATTTCAGCTTGTCCAAAAACTATGCAGCAACTTAAAAAAGTGTCCTTTTTTGCTGCTGGTGGTATTTTATTGTGGTACCTCTGCAAATGATTTTGTATTCATGCTTAAGGAAAACATATTTCTTTTATAGTCTGTGGTGTAAATATCAAGAATAAAATGAATCATTCTATGTTACCAGCAAGAAATTTGCCATACTTTTATGATTAGAATAGATGGGTCTGTTTACTGGATAATTTTATGTTTTAGCCATCCTAAAAGTTGCTTCAGACACTGTAGTGCAATCGCTGTGGATTGCCTGTCTAAACTGCAAGAACTTATGCAGTCTTACTGCCTTCAGTTTTTCTGGTAGTTCAAATGAAGAATTTAATATGTTCTGCATAAATCAAGAATTAATTTTACCATAACAGGTTAATAATACTTTTGAGTCTTGCAGTTTGCTTTCTGGTCATGTGTTACTTAGATTTGTTTTAAGCTGACTAGAAATGAAGGTTTGATCTTACAAAATAGACAAGTATTTCTTGAAAATCTGGGTTGCTCAAGGGTTTTTGGGGGGTGGTTTTAATTATGCCCCAGTCCGTATTCTAAAGATCTCATTCCTCCCATTATAGTGTATGAAGTGAATCAGTCCTGACTGCTAGTTAGCTCAGTGAATTTTGAGCTAGCCCTTAAGTACTTTGTGACCTTAGCAGAGAGACCAAAAGAAAAGAATTTTCCCACCATTGACCAATTTTACAAGATGGGATCATTTTCTAAAAGGAGCCTTCAGGAGAAAAAAGGTATTGAAAAAACATGTCACATATCTACTACAAATTCTTACAGAAAGCAAAATGTTCCATCAGAAAGTTCTGTGAACTGAGCACCTAGTTTTGAAGTTGAAAACTGATTTAGCTGTTTTGATTGCAGCACTTGCAGACAGCCTGTGTGACACTGGCCTAGCACTCAGCGATTGCATGCAAGGGAGGAAGGTGGCAGGAGCTTGCTGCAGGACTAGTTCTGCTGTCTGCATTGTCAGACTGGGAAGACAGCTGATAAATTTACCTTCTCTGTGCTTCTAGTTTTTATGTGAAGTTTAACATTGCTATTTCTTTCTAAGCAGGTGTGAAAGCCAAGAGCTTGATGTTGAAATAAGGAATATGATATAGAAGAGTAACACTTGCCAGTCCCGTGAGGACCCGGAACCTATTGCCAAAGAGAGTGCAAACCCTCAGAGAACTTTGGGTTCCCTTAAGGTAAACACAGGCTGCTTTTGCAGTGTTTATCTGACAGGAAAGAACATTCAGGGGATATTCCCTGGGTGACTTGATTATGCATGAAACATTTAGATTTTTGAAATGATGCAATGAACTCGCTACACATTTATTTTTTCCTGATACAGCTTCTTTCTGTTATGAGGAAGACCGAGTGAGAAGATATGTTTTATAGTGCTTTAAAAGGTCACCTAAACCCACTGATGCTCCGAAGTGCCAGCCCATGTAGCCAGTTGTGCTTTTTGTCTCTAAATTGGAGAGACATCAATTTGATAGATGGACCACTTGGTGGATAAGGAACTGCCTGGATGGCCTCACGCAAAGAGTTGTGGTTAATGACTCAATGTCCAGATGGAGACCTGCCATGAGCGGTATCCCTTGGGGATCAGTGTTGGATGCTGGGTAGGGACTCTTCATTAGGGACTGTAGTGATAGGACAAGGGGAAATAGTTTCAAATTTAAACAGGGGAAGTTCAGGTTAGATATGAGGAAGAAGCTCTTTACTGTGGAGGGTGGTGAGGCACTGGAATGGGTTGCCCAAGGAAGCTGTGAATGCTCTATCCCTGGCGGTGTTCAAGGCCAGGTTAGACAAAGCCTTTGGTGGCATAGTTTAGTGGGAGGTGTCCCTGTCCATGGCAGGGGGGCTGAAACTTGATGATCTTAAGGTCCCTTCCAATCCTAACTATTCTATGATTCTATAACATCCACAAAACTGTATACCCTAAGAGCACTGGCATTTCTTTAGGTTGTTGTGTTTGGTAGTTCTGACTTAACTGAGCGGGGGTATGCAGAACAAAGATCTTTGGGAGTTTCAGAAAGGTTCTTGGATAAATAGTAAGAGAGAAGAAAAAAAATGATTATTCAGACCCACACTTCCGTGGTACGACAAACAGAAAATTGTGCGCCACCTGCTAAGATGGTAGGTAGTCTTTGCTTACAGTGAAGCAGCAGTTAATAAGCATGACAGAAACTTCAAGGTTTCCATCTCAGTTTCACTCTTCTCCTGTGAAATAGTGTTCTGGGTTCAGCAGCAGCAGTCATTTTTCTCCTGCTTGGTAGCCGGTGCAGCACTGTGTTTTTGATTTTGGGCCTGGGAACAGCTCTGATAAAACCAGTATTTTCAATTACTGCTTGGTAATGTTTTGGTCTGACCAAGGCCTTTCTGAGTCTCATGCTCTGCCAGGGACGAGGGGAAGCTGGGAGGAAGCAGACAGGACACCTGACCCAAACTAGCCAAAGAGGTATTCCATACCACAGCACATCATGCCCAGGATTGGAAGAGCAGAGAGCAGAGACCCGGAAGGGTGGGGATGCACTGCGTGGTCGGACTGGGTTTTAGGTGGAGAGAAATTGTATTCTTTCCTTGTATTTGCCTTGTCATTATTGTTATTGGTGGTAGCAGTAGTGATTTGTGTTATACTTTAGTTACTAAGCTGTTCTTATCTCAACCTGTGGGAGTTGTGTTCTTTTGATTCTCCTCCCCATCCACCTGGGAACAGGAGGAAGACAGAGAGGGGAGTGAGTGAGAGAAGGGGCTTCACGATTTACAGCTTAAACCAAGACAACATGTAACTCCTTTCACATGTAAACCACCATCTCCAGAGTGACCCATGACTTCAGGGCATGAAGCTGAGCTGAGCCTTAGGAGACACCCCAGAGTCAGATTAGTGGGATTAGAAACAGTGAGAGAAGCCACAGGAAGGAATGGGGATTCCTGGCTGCAGGGGAGGAATAAGCATGGTGAAACAGAAGTCAGCTCAGAATCAAACAGCACTGAGCTATGAAATTTCAGGGCAGAACTGCAAGCCACAAATGGCCTGTGTTTTTGCCTGGTTCCCCATGTTAGCCTCCCACCAATAGAAGGAGATGTGTAGGAAATTATTTGGGGGATGTGGGCAGGAAAAAGGCCGTGTTCACCTCAACTGTTTCTGTGTGGTGCTTCAGCAGTTTGAATGCAACACCATGGCAGTATTTAATCTGTAGTGCTTTTTGCATTTATATATCAAATGCTTTTTGCATTTATAGCACGTGTTTGCTTGTGAGAGGTGTGTGTATGGTTTTCATAGCTTAAAGGAGGAAGGTTTATGATATTCCTGCACTAGAAATATGCTTGCTATTTTTTATTTATACTTTTAAGTCATATTTTCACTTGGCTGGTTTTTGAATTGGACTTCAAGTGACAGCTTGAGAGTTGTGATAAGCTCCAACAGCCTCAGTATAAGATGGTAGTTAGTACCTGTGTCAGACTGCGTTGTTTGAAAAAGGAGCTAATGTTTTTCACACCTGGTATACTTTCAATTATGAGGGCTATAAAATAGTATTTAAAGCAAACAAACAAAATGCAGAATTCAGTTCATGAAATTAATTGCTGATTTAGACTTAAAGGGAAAAGGCTATATTTAAGAATTAGCAAAAAGTTAATAATGAAACAAAAGTGCACCCTCCTCTGTAGTGTTGTCATTCATCAGGAAGTTGTCAGAGCCAGCAAGTAATTTCTATTCTGTAACTTTTTTTCTGGAATGAAGAGTATAAATTCCACACTGCAAAATCATATTTCCTTCTGATCTTACATTGCTTTTGAGACTGTTATCTGTAAACAAATGGCTGTAAACAAGTTCTCTTTTTCACCAGTATTTTTTTCTATATAAATATATAACATTATTGTGGCTCTAAAGGCCACAATTGAGAGAGAATAAATGCCAATTTGAGTGAGAGAAAATGCAGGTCTGCAGAATGAACTAGTTCTTAGCACATCTTTCAGCCTATGATTCCTTTATCTATAGTACTTCAATTGCAGCTTGTTGTGATGCAATTTTTCCCACTCTGGGAGAGGGAAATGAGGGAGGAGATTACAAAGAAACATCCTTGCAGGTCACAGCCTGCTGGTCTATTTGTGTCCCTGACACCCACATATATTCCATTGGTCTAATGTAAGGGACATGAATGTCTATGTCCCTATATGTAGTTTGTCTATATGGTAAACTGGTTTTTAAATGTTAAGCTGAAATGAGAGGTGAGACTTAGAGTCATTATTTTACGCTGATTTAAGCTCTTCTCAGTTTAATGAAATGTGTTTTACTTTTGTTAAAACAAAGGACCAAAAAAGTGAAGCATATGATGAAATCATCTACTGATTAGAGCAATTCACATCTACTTACCTATTCACCCTGTTTTATGCAACATCACTTACTGCTGCAGTGTGCGGCAGGAATGTATGTGAATGAGGACTGCAAGCCAGAAGCCATAGGCTGGGAAAATGCCTGTGCTCAAAACATTCTGTTTTCTGTAGAGGGGTAAACTGAAGGCCGAAAGGATCAATCAATTTGTTATTTTAATATAAGAAATCAAAGAAACATATTTCTTATTACAAAAAAAGGAGCTTCCTTTTCTAAATGTAACTGTATAAAGGTGATTACATTCCTGGAAAAAGCTAGGCTCAATATTCTGCATAAAAATTCAAATATTGCTAAAAAGTACTCCTGCAGAGTGTTTTCAGTATGTTTAGAGCTTCATCAGGGTTTTACACACAAAAGGGTGTATTTGGGGGGAGGTGAGGGTGGATAAAAGTGTCAAATAGTAATGGAATAGTAACTGAAATAATTAGCAGTGTGTCAGCATAAAGTAAAGATGATAATATATTTAATGGGATGAGCTGGTTAAAAACCCAAAAACAACCAATAAAGTTTCAATCACCTGAACTATTTGGGTGTGAAGTGAGAACTAAACCAAAAATCATTTAAGTGCTATCTGTACTTGTAACAACTCTGTTGTAAAACTCAAAATAGCCTGTTTGCTACAATTACAAACTATTATCCAATCATTGTTCTATGAAACTGGGATTTCACCATCAGGCCTGAGTTTTTGCAAATGCTCAGACACTTGAGTAGCTGTGCCCTAATGGTTAGTCCCACTGGTGATGGTGGAAAACAGTGGATAAAGGAAATCCTGAAGCAGAAGCCTGTCCTGTTTTACTTACTCTGAAATGGCATCTCGTTCCAATTGCATTTGGTTCCTACATATTGAGGAACACATCTACATCTGCACGTTTCACTGTCAGAGCAGGTACCTAACTGAACAGCACGAAAGGCTGAAGCTGGCCTACTTAAGGGAAAAACCTCTTGCTTCTCTGGGTGAAGCATGTGGACTATGTTTAGATAGGAAGAGGTAGATTGTTATGGTTTAGGTACTGCTTTTATTCTTCATCTTAATTCTTGGGCTTTATCATTTCACTGTGTGCACCAGAATGGCAAAAGGGGGGGCAAAGGATAATGTAGCAAGTACTACTGGCAGTGTAAGGGCTTCAGGCATAAAGCCAAAAGCAAAGCTCAAGCAAAATGTAAGCCAACAAAAGGCTCCCTGTGGTGTATGAGGCACGGACTCCAGATGTGATGCAACCAAAGATGTTTATTGAGTGAGCTTACAGGCTTTTATAGTACTCTGCCTAGCCATCATCAGCCAATGGCTTTACTGATTCTTTTCAACCAGTCACATTATTGTTCATGTGCCTTTGCTTAAGCAACTCTTTTTCCGGATCAGGCAAGTGCTTGCCCAAACATGATCCCCCTGCTCCTGCAAACTTTACAAGTGCTTGCCCAAACATATTCTAAGGCAAGTGCTTGTACAAACGCATTCTTTCTGCTGCTGCATTGTTGCTTCCCATTCTCCTTGACTACACATTCTGTGTCCCCTTGGCCGACAGGTACCCCGAAGCCACTGAATTTTAACCCAAGTAATCTCAGAGTAAGAAGAGCTTCTACAGCTCTGCAACTGAGCAGTGCAATAAATAGACAACCCCCAACAAAACTCTCAGCAGGTACCTGATGTACTAGGGAAAAAAACAAAACAAAAAAACTAAACAACAACAACAACAAAAAATACCATTTTGTCATAATCAAGGAAAGATTCACTTCTGCTTGAATTAAGCCTTTTAATGTTTTTTGGTTTCACTGCAGTTACTGAACAGATGAAGTTTTCAGAAGTGATAAGTGGCTTTCATTTTCTTGTGAGTTCCTTTTTTGTAATACTCTAATAGAAGCTTTTCCCAGAATAATGATCCAGGACTCTGAAAATGTGAACTTTCATCTTCTTGTGGTTTGAATGCTTTCGAGAGGATTCAGTGCTGACCACAGCTTCAAGGCTTTGATTTTTCTCCTATTACAAGCTTACTAAAAACGACTAAAAGGTTTTTCTGCTCAGAAGGGCTGGGTCTTCTAGGATAGAAACTAAGAAAATTTTAATTTTTAAACAGGGAAACAAAAAACAATCTCAAAGCAGCTACTAATAGAAATTAAGTATATCATAGAATTAGAAGAGTAATGAATAAAAATGACCTTTAAGAAGCTCAGCCCACTTTGTCCTTGCAGGCAGGGTTGTATGGTGCCCCTTGTGAGTTAACCTCAGGAGCTTGAGGGACAGCAAATCCTGCTTGGTCCCATTTGCTTCCTGGGAAGCTTTTTCCATTGCTTTTTCCTGGACTGGCTTATTCCTGCTCCTCACAGCAGTCTCTTCCCAGGAACTTCTGGCAGCCAGCTCCCTGCCAGGCAGCTGCACTCCGAAGTATCTGAAGCCTTCTTCCCTGAGTGTATTCACAGAATCAATAGAATAGTTAGGGTTGGAAAGGACCTTAAGATCATCTAGTTCCAACCCACTGCCATGGGCAGGGACACTCAAAGTGATTGTCATAAAAGAGGATGCTTCCCCGTTCTCCCCGCTCTTTAAGGTAATACAAGAGAGTCTGTTCTCTTCTGTCACTGCTGCCTGCAGCATTGGCAGCAATCATAAATGCTTCATAGGCCAAGTACGTGAGTATGAAAGGGGAGAAAAAGAGGGGTGTGAAGAGTGGGAGAAAGTTGGATAAAGGTCTTACTAAGAATTTATGCTGATTAAGAAAATTAAAATTATTTAAATTATGATTCATAGACATTACAGGAGATTTCAGATAATTAGTCAAACTTGCAGGTTGAGGTTTGTTCACTATAGTATTTTCTTCATATATTTAATCATGATTTGATTGTTCCCTGTAATAGAGAGCAGTGGAACCTAAGGAAGAGAAGGGCTCAACTGGACATTAAGGAAGCATTTTTGTAATAAACATGGATGAGAAATTACGAACCACTTTTCTAGAAGGAGCCAGATCTGACCAGCTCTAAAGGCAGAAAGTGATCATTCTTGTTGTATTAACTTCAGTTTCTTAAACTACTGAACTTCACTTTCTCATCTGGGGATCTCTGCTCCATGTCTCTGCTTTGTTTTCCATGCTTACTCAAACTGTGCTAAAATGTAAAAAAAAGTTTATTTATGTTCTATAATTCTATATTCAGTGGTGATTGATGCTACAATTGCTTGTCACAGCCCAGCAGCGGGAATCATGAGGTTTTGTTCTCTTGTTTTGTATGGATAGAAGGAACATGTGAAGGAAGTGTTGATCTGAAGAGGGTGGAAGGAGAAGTAAGGGATTAGAAACAGGTGAAGGAGAATGTGAGTTACTTATATTCTTGCCCTAAAATGTATGACGGACTCCAGCTAGAGGCCTGTATAGCTGTGTATTTTAAGATGGCTATAGAAAGTTACACAACTCTGTCCACGGCAGACTATGATGCGGTTTTACATGTGTTTCTGGAGAAGTTGGAGGCAGCTGTAGTGTAAGAGGTTGCAGAGTTAGTATTTCTCCACTCAGAGACTGCCCTGCAGTCTGCTTCTCATGATTTTATTTTTCTGTGTAAACAGTAAATGCCATGACACAGACTGGCTTTTTCATTTAAAGAGGAAGAGATGAAATAATCAGGGAAATTAAGGTTCAGGCAAGCATAAGATTGGGATTTATAAAACTTGCTGACCAGCTTGTCATAGCTGATACATCACATTTAGCAAATCTTGACTTTGCATGGTAACAGGTATGATTTTACCACAGTAAAAACTGATTTTTAGTTTTCTGTGGCAAAAGAGTGTTCTCTGCTATTCCTTACTCGTCGTTTCTTCCACTGAACAGCACTGATCTTGAACCGCACATTGTTGCCCTGGAGATGGTATTTCCTACAAAGTCTCTTAAAAGGCATTTGACTTCAGGCACTGTGCAAAGAGGCACTGTTGTTATCCATATGAATGCTAAGCTTGCCTAGGCAGACAAAGAAGAGTACCTCGTGTTAGTTGTATTCGATCATATTTTGTAAAAAACACTTGCAGTGGAGAGTAACTGTTAAGATGGTGCAAGCAAATTTAGCATTTTTAAAGTGCAAACATAGTATAAGAAGCCAGTAACAAAACAAAGAGCTTCCACAGAGGCAAGTCTGGCTCAGAGCTTATAGATTGTTAGCAGGGAGAAATACATCTTTCAAAACAAGATGGTAATGTTATGCAAATTAATGAGGCCAGTATAAATTGCATTCACTTGCAGCGCAGAACTGCATGCAAACAAGCTATTTCAGCAAACAGCAACACAATTCAAAACTAATTCATATCTCTATTGTGGGAAAAAATGACGTCTATTGCTGCTCTGTCACTGTGGTAGGCTCACAAAGAGCAAAAGTGCACAAATGTGCAGGTCATTTTGCCATGGAAAGGGGGAAATGTAGAGATGCTTTTGCTGTTCTAGCCTCTTCTCTTCCAATAGCTTCACCTCTTACCCCAGGTCTCCCCAGCTCTCTCACAGCATTGTGGGGTGAGCGGAAAGGAACAGTGTTGCAGCTTGGCAAAATCGCTGCAAGTGGTGCCTTCAAATCCTCCAGTCCAAGAGAGAATCATTCACTTTCAATAGTTGTTATTACAGTCATTAAATACCAGTAACAAAGGACTTGGTGTCTAAATGTCCCCCTAGATTTCCAGGAAACTACTCAGCTTTCCAGGAGACCATTTTGAACTAAATAGCAGTAACTGCCTTCACTCTAGGGTCTTAGGCTCATCCCCTCTTTAAAGTAATTTGAGCACTGCTGTCTTTCAAGAGGGAGCTGTGATTCCCAGGTAGGGCTGTGTCCTGGCTTTGCCCTTCTGTGCCTACCTTTGGGACAGCTCAGCATCTCACGCAGCACATCGCAATATGCTGCTGTGAGGAAATCAGAAACTGGGGCTGGTTTACCCTGGCAGGCCAGACCTTAATGTACAGCTGTTCAACTTAAGCCTTCTCCCAAACCTTGGCTGCAGCTGGAATGGGGATGGGCCTGCTGAGCTGCGGTAAAGGAACATGTCTGTGCGTGAGAATCATTGCCCTCATGAGCAGAA
This sequence comes from Ara ararauna, assembly GCA_028858755.1. Lineage (NCBI taxonomy): Eukaryota > Metazoa > Chordata > Aves > Psittaciformes > Psittacidae > Ara > Ara ararauna. The sequence goes on from CM054376.1 coordinate 77,230,133, forward strand.
GTGTAATGTGGAAGTTTTCTGATTGGTTGTATATTTATGAATCAGATGCTCAGTGTTGGTGCTTTATAGACAGAAACAGACTCTGTTTCCATGAGTTTATAATCTATAGGACTGTAGCAGGCCAGCACAAGGTAGTGGGACATTATGAGAAGACATAGATAATTGCTGTTCGTGGCATTTGTGTCTAGTTACAGTATCCTCTCCTTTAGCAGTTGATTCTTGACTCTTCATGTGCCCTAACTTTAGTATAGTCAGAACACAAAATTATGCAGTAACAGCCTGCTAATGGACACCGCAGATGCGGCTGTGATAGACAGATGGACAGACTGTAGTTCAAAAGAGACCATCATTCTCTGATCTGACACTGATATCTTGGTGACGTTTGGCATTCAGTTGGTCTATTTCCCTATGTGTATGATAAGGTTATTGCCTACTTCTGCAAAGAGCTTTGAGGTCATTAGGTATAAGATTTAATTTGACATTAACTTTTAATAATATAGTACTCAGTCTCATTTTTAAAATCCACTATGCGGATTTTGCAGTTTAGCAATTAGTCCATTCTCTCAGGTAGTGCAGTGTGTTCATTCATTTTAGAAGTCGGCCTTCTTGCTTCCTGGAGGATGGCCTTCCTGTTTCACTCAGACTTTCTTTCATTTTAGAGAGCCTTACGGTGCTTCATTTCCTGACAATACTGGCTCATATTTCTTAAAATATATTAATCGCTACAGAAACTTCAAGAAATGAAATTGTGGAAATTGCTGTGTTATCAGCCAGTAGTTTTCTTCCTTCTTTAAACTGATGCTTTACCTGGCAGGGATATGGTCAAAGACTAGTTTTGGTATAGGTACAGATGAAATTGTTTCATTTTCTGATGGGCAGGATGACTCCTATGTAGAATTTAAAATGTCTTTATTGAATATAATTTGTTTTTTACTTTCTCTTTTTATACACTGCGAGTTTTTCAGCTGCTCCGTAAACCAGGAAAAAATGAAAAAAAGCCATCAGGCCAGGGAGGATGTATTTCATATGCATATACTGTAAAATAATAGCTTTCTTCCAGAGGGGGTTCTGTATCTTGCAAAAGACGAGCTGCTTCATCACACATTATGAACTGGAATGCAGCTGTTGAATTCCAGCATTTCAGAGGATTACTTTACTTTATCTAAATCCTTATTTTTGGAAACTGAAAGAACTCCCACCGATTTATATTATTTTATTTCAAATTTCAAAGGCTAGCTTCCATTCCTTGTGAAGGGAATAAGCAACCTCTGCCCCCACTGAAAAAGCTTCAGACCCAGGGATCTTTCCACAGTAAGGATTTTTTTTTCATGCTTCCTTCTCAAATCTGTCATTATGCAGAATTCCAAGAGTGAAGATGCCAGTAGTTGGTACTTTTCTATTTCGTTCTTTGTATGTACTGTCTACGGAAATATCTTCTTCGTTATCTTTCTGATTAGCTTAAGGTTAACCTCTTTTCCCAAATGGGAAACTAAGACTCAAGTTTGAAGTGCTGGGTACCTTGAGTACTCAAGTGAAGACTTGAAAACCTTGAAGCTAGATCCATGCTTAGATAAGGTAAGTACTAGAACTGCAAATAAGATGTCTTTAGAAGAATAGTTCCACCTGTCATTCTTCAGGGAAAGCAAATACATTTTCCAATTATTTTTTCCAGCTTTTTTTTTTTTTTTTTTTAAACAGCTGGAAACAGAGAAAGAAAGCCCTGTATTCTTATTTACAGAAAAAATATACCCTTCCTACCCTTATATGTGCAACTTCCTCTCTCCTCTTGGGGTGAACTGGTCAGTTAATTGTAATTTACATGCACACTAAGCAGAGTACTGCCTTGCCTGGCATATTAACCATAGGCAGTTGTCATGGTTCAACCCTTCTTGGAAGCCCCAGCCTAGAAGGAGGAAAATGTTACAATCAAAATTCCGCCACTTATTTCTGAACCTCAGCTGCTTCCACAGGCAGCCCTCGCCGATCTTCAGGGTCTTAATGCAATTGTCCTGCTCCTTCAGCCAACATAAAATATCTGTTTCATTGCTTTTCTTCCAAAGATCCATAGTGAAGCAAATGCTCAAGGCCATCTTGGATGTGCATGGGCATGTGTGAGTGATATGGAAGTCCCAGCAAACCCACTAGAAGTAAGTGACTGTTTTGACTGTTCTCTGAAATGCTGCCTGATTAATAGGAACAGCTTGAGCAGATATCATACATGTCACTTTGTAAACTGACAATTATGGGCTCTGGTTTTGTTCCAGTTGATTTTTCTGAATGATTTATGCTGTTCAAGAGCAGAAGGAAATGTTAGAAATATTTTTGTATATAGCATTCTTAAGAAGAAAACCTTCCCTAGTACTTCCCTTCTCCCCCAAAAAAGTATCTATCTGGTCACTCTCATTTGTTGTTATGCAAAGGCTAGAAAGTGATTCATTTTAGTGACATAGCAACTTCTGTGACCAGTATCTAGGCCATTTGGTGTCAACTGTACATAGAGCCGTTAGACTTGTGAGTTGTCCTATTCACTTTAATAGAACTTTTAAATGTGCGCTTAAAAACTTGCCTAAGGCCCAGATTCTGAAAAGAATTCAATCATGAATAACTACATTTGCTGCCAGGTAATTCCTTCAGATATTGAAATTAAACATGTTGATGACCTGGTACAGGAAGAGGGCCTGAGTGTTTTCTGGCATGGACGTCAAGTGCTCCACATTAGAGCTCAGGAGTACTGGCCGTGGAGCAGATACATAGTCAGGATTTGTGCCTATGAGAAAACACGACAAAACTATTATTTGATCATCTTCATTGTTTTTTTGCATTAAATTTGTCTAGCTGAAGAAAGAAATTTCATTTCAGGATATTTAGGACCTTAGAAATGCTCATGCCTTTATTCTAGTTTCTTATATTTTTGCTGAAAATTCAGGGAGGAAAAAAATCCCTGAGCATATATCTCTACAAACTATGTTTTATTTTCATGAGTGTGTATCTTTTTTCCAGTTCAGCCCTCTTGATATATATATGCGCACACATTCACACCTAATAGATCGCATGTTTTGACAATCCATAGAAACTTCTTGGAAATTATGATACACTCCATTGCTGTTATGAAAATGAGGGTTTAACAGCTGTTGTCCTCCATGGGCAAAACTACATGCTTTAAAAAGTGGAACAGTTGCAGATTGATTTCCTAATTTCTCCAAATGGCCTGTTAATTTCTGCATTGCTTGTTTTGAACCCATTGTGCTAAAATTTATTGCCTTGGGCCTGCAAGCACTTACCAAGGGCAATACTACTAATTACTCAAGTTCTTGTAAATGAAGGGAATTACTTAAGCCCACTTCAATTGATGCTCAAATTTTGTGGTTTGTACTACTTGTTTATATCACCATCTGTAAGATAATTAAAAACCTATTTTGTGTTCTATGTCTCAGATGGTACAAATAGACATGATTTTGTTTATTTCAGTGCCATTTGCGTAATGCTTCAATTAAAACACAGACTAAGCAGGGTTAAAGCAGATGTATACTTCAGAATCTGCTGTCAGTAGGTGTAAAGGTACAAAAACACAAATGCAATGTAATAAAATGCTGCTTTTTCTGTTTCTTTACATGCTCATGTTGGGGTGGATGGGAGTTTTGTATGATAATCTTGTCTTGAAGAGAGGATGATGAAAGCATTCATTTTTTGAACATTTTTTTCTCCAGTCAAGGCACATATTGCTGACCAAAGAGAAAACTGTATCAGCCACTATTCTGGAACAACAGATCCTCTCACTAGAAAGACAGAGACAAGAGGTAATCTCAAGTATACTCTTAACCATTACACAAATAACCTCTAAGACAGACATCACAGTATTAGTAACATATCATAGAATGATAGAATAGTTAGGGTTGGAAAGGACCTTAAGATCATCTACTTCCAACCCCTCTGCCAGGGGCAGGGACACCTCCCACTAAACCATGTGTCCTGGGTTCAGCAGAAGCAGTCATTTTTCTCCTTCTTAGTAGCTGGTGCAGTGCTGTGTTTTTGACTTTCAGACTGGGAACAGAGCGGTTAACACTGACGTTTTCAGTTACTGCTTAGAATGTTTTGGTTTGACCAAGGACTTTCTGAGTCTCATGCTCTCCCAGGGAGGAGGGGAAGCTGGGAGAAAGAAGAAACAGGACACCTGACCCATACTGACCAAAGAGGTATTCCATACCACAGCACGTCATGCCCGGGATGTAACAGAGGGCAGAGACCCGGAAGGTGTGGGGGTGCACTGCATGGTTGGGCTTGGTATGGGGTGGTGAGCAATTGTATTCTCTTTCCTTGTATTTGCCTTGTCATTATTATTATTGGTGGTAGCACTAGTGGTTTCTGTTATACCTTAGTTGCTGGACTGTTCTTATCTCAACCTGTGGGAGTTGCATTCTTTCAATTCTCCTCCCCATCCCCCTGGGAGCTGGGGGGAAGAAAGAGGCTGTGCTCTCGTGAGACAGCTGTTTTGTGGGGACTTTGTGCTTTGCATTTCTTCACAGCCCAAAGTATGCAAGCACTGAAAATTATGTTTAAACTAGTTCCTATAGTCCTGCTTCTCTCTACCAAGCTAGGCAGAGTTATATTTGGAGAACCGTTCCTGAAAACGAATGATGTCTTGTAATGCTGCTATGAATGGAAAAAAGCAGAGATTTATATGGGACAAAGGGCAATTTTTCTTAATTATTACTATTGTGAAGGCTAAGTAACCACTGTGAGTAATAGCCAGTTTTATCTTGGTCACAGCTAGCAGCTAGCTGTAAGCCATTCTTTTGCTGAACACCCTAAAGAGTGATCCTAAATCCTACGAAGCATAATGCTTTGAAGGGACCTACATGGCTTTCTCCAATAAAAATGCAGGCAAACTGATTTCACTCCTGACACTTCCATGCCTGGTGTTAGCTGGCCTTCCCATCTTGCAAGGTTACACTTGCTTGCTTTAGTGGTACTGAGAAAGGCAAGCGGGGTTTGCACCCAGTACTAATTGCAGTCAATAGGAATCTTCATTTGTTTGAAGTCAGAGACCTTTTAATTGGAAATATGTCTATGGCGTTTAGAGCAAACTAACAAGAAAGTCCTTGGCTGTTTGGGAGTTGCATCTTGGGATTTGTACAGTGTTGCAAATGATTCACCTGTAGCTTATCGGGTATGAGCATGTTTCCTGAATGTTGCTTCCTGAGCATTCATGTGCTTTAACTGAAATACCAATGCACTGGCAGATGGCCATAATACTTGCCAAACCTTAAACTTGCTTTTTTTGAAATGAACTGGCCCACTAGTGAGGAGGATGTGAACACTCATAGCTGGAGGATTAGAATGCCAGTCTATTTTTTATTTATTGACAATGCTGAAATGAGGGATGTTTACTGTGACTTCCTGATAATTGCAGCTTCTGGACGTGAACAAGCAATGGCATTATCAATTTAGAAGTATGAAACAGCTTTATGAAAACCTGGTAATGATGTTGACTACTTCTATTGGACTATGTATGCCAGCTGCAGACAGTTAAGTCTGTGCTTAAATAACAACCAGCCATAGCTATAATAAATATCTTAGGTGGAAAAGCATTATGTTTATTTTGTCTTTTAGCTCACAAATTAAAAAGGTTTCATCACATAAAAGTGAAGCTAACATGTGCACAACCTCCAGTAGGACAAAGCAGCCAGAGAAGTAGGACTTCCCTAAAATAGTTGGGACTAGGATGGACATGAAAGCAGAAATCTTCATGCTTTCCACGATTTTTTTAATCATTGATCCACATCATCACAGATATGTTGGTTCTTGTCCAATCACTTGTAGCTGGCTTATGAAGCCTGGAAATTCACTGGGGCTCCCTGTAATGAGAGGGGTTGGAACTAGATGATCTTAAGGCCCTTTCCAACTCTAACTATTCTATGATTCTATGATTCATGAATTCTGCCTTCTATAGGCAGAGAGACTATTACTTTTTTTTTTACTTCATGTTTGTGTTGTATCTTCACTTTTTTTTGCAGCTGCCTGGTGAAGCTGGCCACTTACAATTTTGCCCGGTATTCCAAAAACCAGCTTTTTGGAATACCAAATCATTGACTGACACTTCCCATCTCCTGTTTCTTTCTATGAAAAGGAAGTTTGCAGAATGACCTCATGTGCTTATCAGGAAAAATTTTCTCTCTTAATATTTTCCAGTAAGCTTTAAGGAGATCTGGATCATTTATTGGATTATTTTTTTTTTTCTTTCCCCAAAGAGAAGAGGAATTTAAATGGCTCTTCCTTCTTTATTATAGGACTGTGTATGCCTCTGGCTAGATCATTTGGATGTGCACCACTGCAGAGGGAATCCAAACTGCAAAAGGGAAAATAAAAACATTAAAACGGAAAATTCATTCAAAGGGACAGACCTATGGTAACTGTCCTTTGGCAGCCAAACAGTGAGAGACCCAACTGGGTTAACACTGATAGAGAGTTTGCCCAGGATCATTAAGTGTTTCCACTGCAGTCAGAGCAGTGAAGCTTGGAGGGGGAAGGGGTAAGTCAGTGGTAGGAGACTTTACATGCAACCAGATCCACTCCTTTATGCTCCTCTGCTGAGAGCTGAAAGCAACTTCGAAGTGCTGTACCTTTTGGAATCCTTTGTTGGTCCACCATGGTCTGTCACTTGCTTTTAAGCTAGCAGAAATGAAAGCAAGACTGGATGTGTCAGAGAAGAAAGTCAGTGAAGTGGAGGAAAAGAGGTACCGGTGGCATCCAGAAGATGAGAAGTTGAGAGCACTGGGCAAATGGTAGGAGGGTGCAGGAAATGGTAGGAGGGTGCAGTCTGTCACCCTCTTTGTGCACAGTGTTGAACACCGTCTTGCCTTTCCTCTTTCTTTTCTTGTGGGTGACAGGATGTGGGTTGCTGCACGACTGTAATGATGAGATTGTCGTATTGTGTGTTCTTCAGTATTGTACCCAAGGCAGTGGCTAATCTTCTGTCTGATCAGCGAACTATGTATAGAGTAATTTCCATAGAAATTGGCAGAGAAGAAAGCTGTGGGCCGGGGGGGAGGAGGAATAAAGACCACATTTTTATGAATACTCCAGAGACTTCCTTCCTAGCTGCTCACTTTGGGGTGAATATCTTTGTGAATGAAAATACTACAGTGATTTCAAATGGAACAGGAGCATCATTACAGATGTTACACCAAGTGCTTGGCAATAAATATTTGAAGGGGGCCTATAGGGATGCTGGGGTGGCAACAGTGTAAGCACACACAGGAAGGCTCAAACTCGACTCAACAACAACTGTGATGGGATCAAATAAAGTGGATTTTGAAGTCTTCCTTGGTAACTTGGTAATCCTTGAGTGAGCTTCCTCAGTAACTTGGTAATCCTTGAGTGAGCTGCCTCAGTCTCTTGTGTAGTGGAAAAAACCCTCAGACTATGTGACACTGAGGTCTGGTTCCATCTTAAATGTTGTATAACAGTGGGAACTGCTGGAACTTTACCAGTGCTTAGGCCTGGCCTTAACACTATAAGTAAATAAGAATAATATAGGTCTGGGATAATCATCCCAAACTGGTAATGATCTAGTTGGTCTGCCAGCTTTCTCATGCTTTTGTGTAACTGAAGACTGTAGAGAGCAGAGATTTAGTCTGGTATGTTGTCTATGCCTTATCATATGGTGAGTGGTCAAAACAATTATAACAACCTTTACCATATTTGGTCTTTACTAATGATCCTCCCTCCTATGCCTTCCTTCCCAGCTGTGTCTGGGACAACAAAAATGCAACATATCTGCCATACAGCAGATATTCTGAAAATTGTTCTTGAAAAATGTTTCCATCTGCATTTCAGCAGCATCTTTTTGTATTTTTGCATTCCAGAAAGAAAAAAAAGTCCTTAGTGAAGCTGTCCATGAAATGAAAGGAGAGAACAGGCTCCTGAAGCAGAAGAATGCCTCAAAAATGAGAACGAAAGAACACTATGAGTGTGAGATAAGTCATCTCGATAAGGTATGAACACGAGTGAGCTGCTGACCAGGACCTTTACCTTTAATGCTAGGGTCCCAGTTGTTAACCAGTGACACTACCAGATTCCCATCTTTTCAATCACGGGTGAACAATATCTTCATGGTAGTTAACTTATGATCACTCTTTGGGATCTGGGGAAACAAGCAAGAACTTACTTTGGCTAATACCTGTGCGTGCTGTTCTTGGCAAGTAGTAGGGTTGCACGGTAAAGAGGACAGTTAAAAGAATCCTTGGCTTCTCCTGTGAAACCTCTCTACGTATCATATCTAAGCTCTTTCTATGGTCGAACTCCTTAGAACAAAAGGGAAATGGCACAAAGATGCTTTCATATGCATCCAGTGAAACACTGTCATTAAAAAATGGTTTCAGACTGTTTAAAATCTGTTATTTTACATACATTCCACGTGTAAGAATAATGGCTTTTCTTTGTCAGACATGCTTCTGTCTTCTTTTTTATATGCATACATGGAAGTATTATGTGTATATATCTCATTGAGGAAATTGCCATAAAATAGCTAAATGGGATTTTTATTTTTTTTTTAACTGAAGGAAAGTAATAAATGTAACTTTGTTAAATCAAAAAATCACATGGAGCAGTGGGTATTTATTGATAATTTATATTTCATGGTGAACCACAAACACTTCCTGAGGAAATGCACTGCAGTAACCATTGCTGTGCAACTTCATGATACTTGAGGGTGTACAAAAGTAAGGCAAAAATGTCACGTGACCATGTTAAAAAATCTGGCAGACCATATGACTTGTAGGTCTTTTGGAAATGAACTGACAGGATTTGCTCAAAGCCTCAGTATGACTTTCATTTGAGGTCTTGTTTGTAAAACAATTTATTTCAGTGTTTTATTTTGCAGTCTTACGGTTGGAACTAAGACAGACGTGTAAATAGACTATTCTTTGAAATGGAACAGTGTCATGGGTTCAACAGCAGCAGCCATTTTTCTCCTTCTTGGTAGCTGGTGCAGTGCTGTGTTTTTGATTTTGGGCCTGGGAGCAGCGCTGATAACACCAGTGTTTTCAGTTACTGCTTGGTAATGTTTTGGTCTGACCAAGGACTTTCTGAGTCTCATACTCTGCCAGGGAGGAGAGAACCCGGGAAGAAGCAGAGACAGGACACCTGACCCAAACTAACCAAAGAGGTTATTCCATACCACAGCACGTCATGCCCAGGATGGAAGAGCAGAGAGCAGAGACCCAGAAGGGTGGGGGTGCACTGCGTGGTCGGGCTTGGTATTAGTTGGTGAGCAGTTGTATTCTCTTTCCTTGTATTTCTCTTGTCATTATTATTATTGGTGGTAGCAGTAGTGATTTGTGTTATACTTTAGTTACTAAACTGTTCTTATCTCAACCTGTGGGAGTTGCATTCTTTTCAATTCTCTTTTCCATCCCTCCAGGAGTGGGGAGAAGAAAGACGGGGAAGTGAGTGAGAGAGAGACTGCGTGAGTTAGAGAGGCTTAAACCACGACAAACAGCAATTTCATGTAACACACTTTCCCATGAATAATTTACTGATTTTCTGTTTATTTGCATCCTTCAAATCTCATGTCATGAGTGTAAATATGACTGGAAGGGACCTTCTGTGCCCTTTTAAGTCTAGTCCCCTGCTAGCACAGTTTCAGTGAATAGAAGTTCTTACAAATTCTCTGAAATCAATCAACTTTTTCCTTAAAAATTCTTAAGCTCTTTCTACTGTGCATGTATTGGAAGGCTGTTCTGGAGCTGTAACCCTTCTTTCATTAGATGCTTTCATCTGTTTCAATTGGGTTGATTTTCTTCTGACTAGGTGATATTCATTTGTTTTTCTGGTGGTAGTAGTGTCACACAGATCTGCTTCATTCCTTGTGCAAAGCAGATGCGTCCTCTCTGTGAAACAGAACTGTCCCCTAGTAAAAATACGATTCGTCTCAGGGGCACTTGCTCTTTCCCTATAGTTACAGAGAGCAATTGAATTTCACTAGAGGACAGTTTACATAAGCTGACCCAGCTCTTTCGGTCTTTTAAAATGTGCATATTTTTCACCTAAGTCATTTTGAGCTGCTTAGCTCTCACTTTATGGAAGACACTGCTACTTGTTTCTGTGTATGTTAACGTTTGTACTTCAAGTACATTGACCTTTCTACCTTTGGCTTCATGAAACTTCGATCCAGTCATCCAGAGTATTAAGAGCTTTCTGGGTGCATGAAACTTATCCTTCTTGTAGCTTTGAAAACCAAGGTAGTTACTTTTCAATCATACAGTTCCATTTTTGATGTTGAAAAAAATCAGAAAAGCTCTGTGCTGCTTGTCTTGCAATTTCAGGTTTCAGTTCTCAGTACTTCTGAATGAGTATTGTGTAACACCACATTAAGTTAAGCTCAATTGAACTCGGTGAGCTGTGAGTTCTTTCTCATTGTTACGTCTTCCTTATTAGCCATCCTGCCCCTGCCACGCTGCTCTGCTTTTATCCTCTTCATTAAAAATACTGTTTCTAGTCTTGCTTTCCTGTCTAATGCCTTCATTCTTGAGCTTATTTTATAGTGAGGAAAAAATAAGTATTTTATAGTTTAATTTCTTTTGCAACACACAGCTCAGTGTGACTGTGTCTCTTATCCTGCACTTTCATCTAAAAGGTACCAAAAATGGTAGCTTTTATTAGGAGTCAATCTTTTTTCCCATCCCTAAAGACATTTTATTTTTATTTCTTGAAATTATTAATCTAGCTGTCCCTCCATCATTTTCCTACACAATTCTTTTCAGCTTCCTTGACGTATGATTTTCTAGGGGCTAGGGAAGTAGTTGGCTTGGTTGGGCTTTTTTATACTTTGACATTTAATGAAGTAGGTATAGCCAAATGATCTTAAAAAAAATTGCATAGAAGACCAATTCTCAAAGGTGCTCAGAATTTGTCATTCTTCAGATTTGCTAGTTTGAAATTACAAGTCTTAGTTAAATATTTAAAATAGCTTATTTACTTTTCATTTTGAGTATCTCATGATAATTGTATTCAGCATTGGTTTTTTTTTTAATCCAGTAGAGCAGTAATATCTTTATTTCTTCCATAAATTATTCTAAACCAGCCTCACCTTTTGTCAGTTCAAAGTGATGGGAATTTTGAAAGAGACATATTCCAGTTACATCTTTGAATATTATCTTTAGCAGTGTTTAGTCTCCATTTTATACGTGGGAACCCAAATCTCCTATGTCATAATTATCAATAATTTGCTCTTGACCTAATGGCAACATTACAAAAGTTTACACAGCCACAGAGAGCATTTCTCAATCTTCTTACAACCTTTCCTTAAAGATTTTGATCTGGGTTTAGTATGACCCTAAACCAATTCAGCTTTATTCATGCTGCAGTTTTGTATTTTATTTGAAATTATAAAATAGGGTCTTGCAATATTGCTTCCAAATGTAGGTTTAAAAAAGTCCTCACCTTTTTTTTCCACTACTGTTAACTTTTAGAAGTTCAAATATTCAGGATTTTTCTGTGAGTTTTTTGTTGGTTTTTTTTTTTCTTCCCATAATTCTGAGATGTAGAATCTCCTCAAAAAAAAAAAAAAAAAAAGGAACTAAGAAATCCTGAAGAATTGCCAAAATACCTAATACATCTATATGATGGTATGATTCTACAAAATGAGTTGCAAGAAAAGTAGTCAATATAGTGACAGCATATTGAACAGTGTCCCGGTAGGGCAAAAGGAGAATTAATCAGTAAGCTATCTGTACCTTCATCCTCCCGTGTTTATGTTCAACGCATGTATTGACATGGCATACACACTTGGCCACTACTAGACCAATTTCTCTTCTGCACAATTCATAAGGACAGTAGCTCATCAGATAAAAAGCCTTCCTTTTCTGTGCTCTCCATGGAAAATGTTAATATTTTTTGGGTATTTTTTAATACATTATTTTTTGTTGGCCTTAGGATAATACTAATCCTTGGTTTACTTTGGATACTGGTTTTCCTGCTTGGCCACTGTCCCCACTGCCTTTTCCCACTCCAAATTATCTTCCCTCCTTCCCTTATGGCACGAATGGAGTGTGGCCAACAAGAGAGCTGGGGATCATTAGCAGGAATTGAACTTTCAAAGATTTTTGAAGTTAGCTGAGTCCACATTTTATGCAAGAGACATTGAACAGTGCTGAATGGTGAGTATTCATCCTCGAGTAAAAAAAAAAAAAAGTATGTGTCTATAGTGCATGGTTGTAGACAGAGAGGGGTAAGAGTGATTTACAAACAATTCCAGTCTAAGGGAGATCTGTGTAATACTGCTGAAATTAAAAAACATCTACAAAGAACTGTGACAGAATCTGACTGAAAAATAGAGCATTACCAGTGGGATGTGTGTGTGTATTCATAACACCCTCTAGTGACAAGCTATAGAGACTACATAACTTCGTCTCAGTCGGTGGGTTTCCTTTGGTTCCAGTTGAAGAAATTTATAGTTTTAGTGAAAAAAATATTTCAGTCAGACTTCACTGTAGTTACATTTTAGGGCATCTTTAAACGTTGCTTTAATCTTCTTAGGGCTTTGGTTTGCTAGTTTTTTGGCCTCAGCTGAATTTAGAAACCTGCCTTAGTTTTCCCAAATTCGGACTTGCACAGGAAAATGGTGTTTATAAGTGAGATTTGCAGCTATGATTTCCACAGGTAAATGTTGATTACAGTTGAAAGTAAAAAGAACAGTCCCTTAGACTATCTCAAATTCACAGATGTGATCTGTGTGCTTTGAAATTTGGGCCTAGTCATGCAAATATGCTATTCAAGGGGTTTATATTCAGTATATATAGTTGAAGCAACTGTAACTGAAGGGAAAAACCCCAGAAGTTTGTATCTCAGTCTAATGCTCTTATTTAGAGAGCATTCTAATAATTTAAAAGGAATGGTTTTGTTTTCTTTTTTTTAATGTAGTTGTCGTGGTTTAAGCCTCCATGACTCACGCAGTCGCTCTCTCACTCACTCCCCTCTCTTTCTTCTCCCCACTCCCGGAGGGATGGAAAAGAGAATCGAAAAGAATGCAACTCCCACAGGTTGAGATAAGAACAGTTTAGTAACTAAAGTATAACACAAATCACTACTGCTACCACCAATAATAATAATGACAAGGCAAATACAAGGAAAGAGAATACAGCTGCTCACCAACTAATACCAAGCCCGACCACGCAGTGCATCCCCACCCTTCTGGGTCTCTGCTCTCTGCTCTTCCATCCTGGGCATGACGTGCTGTGGTATGGAATAACCTCTTTGGTCAGTTTGGGTCAGGTGTCCTGTCTCTGCTTCTTCCCGGGTTCCCTCCTCCCTGGCAGAGCATGAGACTCAGAAAGTCCTTGGTCAGACCAAAACTTTACCAAGCAGTAACTGAAAACACTGGTGTTATCAGTGCTGTTCCTAGGCCGAAAGTCAAAACACAGTGCTGCACCGGCTACCAAGAAGGAGAAAAATGGCTGCTGCTGTTGAACCCATGACAGTAGTAAATCTCTGATTAGTATTTTTGCTGTTTGACATTTCAGGCACTTCTGGATGTGTTGAAAAAGCAGCACACTCCTGTACTTGGGACTCCTTCTGAGAAGGATGGCAGAAACCGCTTTGAGGACATGAGAACCCAACTTGAACTTCTCAGACACCAGGTGAGGACGGCTGGAAGTAAGCTTAGACAAATTTCATACAGCATATTTTTGCCCTTTCTCCCAAGAACTGTGCCTGGTGGATTTACTACATAGAGCTTTCAAAAGGACGAACCAGTTCAGCCATAGTGTTGTCTAAGATGCTGTTGCCACAGCATGTCTATAAAGTGCAACTATGTCTTTGCAAAAGACTGGGCAAGGACTTATGCAGGATTCAGAGCAGCAGCATGATTCTCTTGAATCTCAGAGACCTCCTGCCAGCTCTCTGTTAGTGGCTGAATTTCATCCAGAGGAAATGCTAAAGTTCATGAGTTACTTTAAGTTAAAAGTTTAGTGAATTATCTAAGAATCCTGGTCTTGTAAAACTAGAGTGTTGGCATTGCAGTTTTTCAAAGTGTAAGACAAAGCATTTGCATCTGTAGCGTGCATACCAATCACTGTAGAGAAGTGTATTTTTTTTTTAATCTTTGTTTGGAGCAATTCAAGTGCTTTGTGCGCTCTTTTTGTTTCTATATGAAAGAAGCTGTTTAAAAACATGAGATTTTTCAGATAATTTTACATTTTAGGTCTGTCATCCTGGACAATGTTAGGGTTAACATTAACGACACACAAATGGATGTGATGAGAGTAGGAATTTTATTCGATGGGAATAAAATACTTGTTTCTGTCACGTTTGACAGCAGAGCCAGATTTTGCTCTCTAATGTAATGCTTGCCACATGCTGGAGAATAAAATCCTGCACTTGATTGTACAGTAATGAGTTATTTCATTCGACACAATAAAATAGAGTAAATAATATTTTTTCAGAATTCCTAAGGGGTATCCATTTTATGAATGTATTTTTCTAGTTGTATAAATCATTATAGTGACTGCAGACTTCTTTCTACCCAAAACGGAGCAGGATGCTCTAGCTGTACAGAGGAGGGACTCTTGGGACAAATAGTGACGTGACAGAGCTTCGCTAGACCTTGGATGTCATCAGCCTATCCCTGACTACAACAGAAGAGATGAAGGCATTAATTCCTTGGGAGATGTCCTCCTCTTTCTCAGGGCAACAGCATATATGGCCAAACTGTGACAAAGTGGTTCCCTTGCAGCTTCAGCAAGTCATAAACCTGGGGAGTGTGAGGAAGGTGTGATGGCAGGGGGGGAATTGGGAAAGAAGAAATGAAGAAATACTGAGGAGAGAAGCATGTAGATAGACAGGGGATCCAAGAGACCTAGATTTCTGCAAGCAAGAGCTTTGCTTCTGCTTCGGAAGGTCAGTGGCATGGACACCTCCTCCAGGCACAGGCTGTGGAGCTGAGTCCCCACACAGCCGCACAGAAAGCCTTTGTTCCTTTCACACAGTGTTATTCAGGAAGGGAGCTGTATCTAGTGGGGGACCATTTTGTTCCAAAAGAACCTTGCAAAAATTACCTGCAACAGGCAAGTTGTGAAAATAGTTTATAGAGCCCGTGAAGACTTTTTTCCTTCCCCTGAGTTATTAACATTTCTTCAGTCCTCCTGTGAAGTCATAGTGCTGCTGCCAGCAGAAAGAAAACTGGATATGAGCCACAGCAAGCAAATTCTTTGGAAACAGACTGTCAGCAGGCTTTAGTCATCAACGAAGAGGACATGAAAGGACTTCTGAAAGTTTTGGTGGTGGTTCTCACCCGAACTTGCTTTTGCTATTATTTTTCAGTAGAAGTGTCACCAGCCTCCAGCTTCTTACCAGGTGGATGTCTGCCCACTAGCTGAAGATTAAGCCAGTCATCTTAACACCAATTAATTTAGGGATTTGTGTTTTGCTTCTGAATCTGTACACTCATTGCCTGTGCCTCGGGTGGTCAGATATTTTAGAATGGGATGAAGTGCTGCAACTCCTGGCGATGCAAAAAGAGATAAACTTTCAGTATGTGAAAGTTTATTGTCTATTAACAGAGTCAAATCTCTGTGTTTCCATAGTGAATTCTCCATAACGTTCCCCTCTTCTTCTGCACTGGATTGAGTAGGTTCTTTGGGCTGAAGTTTGACAGGATGAATTAGAAGCCTTATATTGCAGACAAAACATACATGGAGCAATTATTTTTTCCACATGCATTTTTTAACATCTGGGATGCAACAGCCTTCTCTAGTTCTTGGGGGTTTTTCCCCACAGTGCTCCAGCCAAGGTCTAAATTCCTTGACAGTCCTGACTAGTCCAAGTCCTCTGGTCATTAATCTGTGACTACAGCCCTAAATGCTACCACTTGTGCTGTACAGATTAGTCCTATTAGCCAATTTTGCATATTTATTTGGCTAAAAAAAGGCAGGGTGTAATTTAATGATTGTGGCTTATCGTTAGGTTGGATGAGGTGGTGACGTTCCGCCAGAGTGCATGCTAGAAGTCAGGCTTTTGTGCTGCGCCAGCATCTCCTGTCTCCACCAGGATGCGAACTTCTTGCATCTGAGATATAGGGAAGAGTTAAAAGTGCTCATAATTGAAGACAAAACTGGAAAAACATTGGAAAAATATTTGTCCTTCTACTGTTTAGCCCTTTAAAAAGATTGATGTCTTTAGTATTTACTCTCTTATTTAGAATATTTAAAACTGATATGTGCCAGACAGCTTTTTAAATGACAAGGGTCTATGAATACTGAAGTTGAGAACTGTTCTGATTGATAGGTGCCACTGGAGAATAGCCACTACTTGTCATTTTGTATTGGTTCTAAAAAAAAGATGAGGGAATATTTGGTTGCAGGATTATAAAGAGGACTCCCTTTGGAATGCAACCTGCTGCTTGGCCAGTGTTTAAAAAAGCAAACACACAACAAAGTGGATGAAAGTTTCTATTGTGGCTCTGCTGAAATTCACATATTGGTCATAATGACTGCAGGTTCAAATATATGAAGAAGACTTCAGAAAGGAGAGATCTGACAGAGAAAGACTTAATGAGGTGAAAGAAGCATTGCAGAAAATTTACGAGATATTACAGTCTCAGCTGAACAAACTAAACTCTCAGGTATGAGTCAAAGTATGTTACTATTGCCTGCACATGTGTATTTTATTTTTATTTTCTCACTTTCCATGCAACCCAAGGCTTTCTGGCTTCCATTAATTGACACTAGATTTTATGAGGTCACCACCTGGGATGAAATCATTCTGAAGTAATGCAGTTAAAAAGATGAGGAATGATCAGAGATTACTTCCAAATTAAGTAGAAGAAGGGCGTGTTTATTGCAAAAACTCTTCAAAAGTATCTTAAAATAGGGGAGAACCAAAAAATAAATCCAATCTGTTGATTGTTTCACTGACACTTGATATAAGATCTGTAATGTCAAACCAGCTTTTGAAATAAAAAGCTGCTGTAATTAATCCTGACCTCTGCAGTAGAGTTTAGAGTGATGTTAATGTCACTAAGAGGATAAAAAGAAAAAAATTGTCTCCAATCAAATTAGCTGAACAGCAACATCCTTTTTATCTTTTCACAGTAGTGTCACTATTCTGTTCACAGACATCCAGGAAGCTGTAGTAAGATCATGGCATAAAAAACTCTGAGCTTTCCGAATCCCGCTTTAAAAAATGATGAAATTTCGAGGTTTCCCGTCTTGACAAAATTGTGCAATATTTTAAAAGAATGTCCAATTACCAAAATGTTCTGTGATGATTTATTGTACTCCCAGCATTGTTGTGAAACAGAAACTGCAATATTGGCTTGTTCTCAACCAACCCACGCATCAATACTAGTAGGGTCTTGAAATAGTATCAGAGGCAAGGTGCTGTCAAGCAACACTTCGTCCTGTTGGGGTGGAGAGCAGATTGGGCATCCTGACTGATGCTAGACGCTGCTGCAGTAGGGGCCCTGAGTTGGCAGTGCTTTTATAAGTATTTGGAAGCATTTCATGCCAATGTAAAAGTAGCAATACCAGAGGGAATGTAGTGTTCTGCCACTCAGGGTATCTCAAGATACGGAAACACCTTTGACAAATTTGTTAACTTTGTATGCAATAACTTTAAGGTATATTTCCCTTACTGGCCAGCCACTCCTGGGTGGTTCGTAGGATCATAGAATAGTTAGGGTTGGATAGGACCTTAAGAACACCTAGTTCCAACTCCCTTGCCATGGGCAGGAATACCTCACACTAGACCATATTGCCCAAGGCTCTGTCTAAACTGACTTCGAACACTGCCAGGGATGGAGCATTCACCACTTCTTTGGGCAACCTGTACCAGTGCCTTACTGCTATCATGGTGAAGAATTTCTCCCTTATATCCGACTTGAACTTCCCCTGTTTCAGTTTAAGTTTAAACCTATTATCCCTTGTCCTATCACTACAGTCCCTGATGAAGAGTCCCTCCCCAGAATCCTTGTAAGCCCCTTCAGATACTGGAAGGCTGCTCTGAGGTCTCCATGCAGTCTTCTCCAGGCTAAACAGCCCAAACTTTCTCAGCCTGTCTTCATACGGAAGGTGCTTCAGCATCCTGATCATCCTCGTGGCCTCCTCTGCACTTGCTCCAACAGCTCCATGTCCTTCTTATGTTGAGGACGCCAGGAGTGCACACAGTGCTTCAAGTGGGATCTCACAAGAGCAGAGTAGAGGGGCAGGATCACCTCCTTCGACCTGCAAGTTGAAGTAAGTTAAAAAAAAGTTTTGTAAGAGAGAGTTGTCAGAGACACATTTCTATGTATTTTTGCATTGTCTAGAGACTGTAAAAGGTTAAATTTCTTGCACAACCCCAGTCAGTGGACTCACAGCAGTGACAGTGAAGAGGGGGTCTACAAGTGGCACTGGAAGGCCTTTCCCACTCCTTCCCTCCACTCTGGAGGAAGGCAAATGCCAACAGAACTGCATGTGTACAACATATCTGAAGGGCTGTACAAGTGCTGTGTAACATGTATGTACAGCATGACTGTCCCTGCATTGCATCAACAGTTTACACTAGAGATCATCTTGTTTGTCTCTTCCTGCCTTGGGATTTGATTAAACAGACCTTGTGAAGGATTTAAAGAATGAGAAGAACCATATAGAATATTTATTAGTTTGTTTTCTTAAGTCAATTTATTTAGTAGTGACTGATAGAATCATAGAATAGAATCATAGAATGTTAAATCATGTTTTATCCCTCCTTGCTCTGTTCTTAAGGCATGTTCCTAGTGACACTGCTGGGCCACAGGGAACCTGAGAAAAGGCAGACAGTCCTAAATCTCAAGGCCATCAGTTTTGGTCCTTTATCAAAATTATTTTTTTTTCTTGCTATGCAAGTGCGTGTGTATGTAGTTCTGCTTCAAACTGTTGAAAGCTAGTATGTGTAATAAAAACACTTCTTGAATATAGAAAACACCCAGAAATGTGCTTGCCATATCTTGAAACCAATATTTTCCCGTATGAAAAGTGTTGTGTGGCACAAGTCAGCTTTCTTAAAGGATTTTTTACATCATGAATTCTAAAGGGTCTAAACTAGCAGTGTTGCCACCTATGCCAAGAGAGGAGGTGTTTTTTTTAATCCGTTGCTTTTTACTGATGAATTTATTTGTGAATATTGTGTTGGCCATCATATCCTGCTGCTTATGCATTTCTTTTTGCTTGTCTTATTTTTTGACAGAAAAAAGACCTCCCAGTACAGTCTGAGAGGCCCAGCTACCCACCTCCACTCTTCCTCTCACCGTGTGTTAATTACAGACGTTATGGTCTGGTTCTTCACTATCAAGATCCTCAAGTCCATCCAGCATCTCGCAGAGCATATGAGCAGCAACAGCATTCAGTAAGATTCCCACCATCTCCCATTTCACAATGGCACTGGCTGGCTCACAGTGTGGGTGACCACAGGAGAATAACCTGCTGCAATTACAGTGCCATCTTCACCAGTAACTAGTAACACATTCTATCAGTTCAACCAGTAACCAGTTCTAGATCAAGATTTTATACTGATTTATTAGCCCTACATCTGGAATAGACTTGGTGATCTCTGTATCTGTCTGTAAGGGAAGAAATCCATATGTATCTATCCGTAAGGGAAGAAATGCTGTTTTTTTTCTTGATAGTTATAGTCTTTTCTTACTTGCTGTTCCAGTGTCTTTGGTACTGAATTTCACAGAATAAAAATTCTCCGGAGCCTAGTTCAACATGGTGATAGTGACAAAAATGAGAACGCAGCTGTGGTCAGCATTATTCTGATCTTTCCCTCTATTCAGTCTAAGAAAGCTTGTTGACTACACTGGAATGTTTCTTTCTCTGGCACTATCTCTGGAAACTTTCCTTCTTCACTCACTGCTTCTGTATTCATAGGTAATATAATTTTCCTGACATCAGGCAATGCCACTGTAGCCAGACTTCACAAGCCCATGTTCCCTGTAGCAGACCGGGGTGAGAAGGCAAGTTGTCAGCAGGATTCACAATGTTACTATTAAACAAAATCACAGATGCTGTGGCTTGTACCCAGTGGTATCTTCCCTCTGGTATGCTGCTGTGAAACAGGATTATGTGAGGAATAAGCTTCTGCTGAGGGTGAAGCACTGTGAATGTGAATGCTTTAGGAATGCAATTTTCCCAAGCAACCCTGTAGATTGAAAGAAAAAACAAACTGCAAATTAAAAAAAATAAATCAGAAGTGGAAGTTATATGTGTGTTATATATGTGTGTGGCTAACACAATGGGAAATGTGTCCATTTTCCTGGCACACAACAGAGTCCTGTCTTCTTCAGCATGAAGAATAGGTTTGCACTAGGACGGTAATGTGAGTGGAAGTTATCTATTTCAGGCAAAATCCTGCTTCAAAGGATGATACTTTTTTAGGTGCTTTGAGTTATCGAAGTGGACTGCATTTGTTCAAATGTAGTGAGAAGGCATATAAACACAGTGGATGTCATTTTAAATCCACAGGCTCTGGTTCTGGCAATAAAGCTGTCACATATGGAAATATGCTCATTATTTGAGAAATTATAGCTGAATTTTTTGCAACACATGCATAAGGCTTTCAGACTGGAGACATACAGCGGAAAAGCTGTGGTCAAACAAGTCATAGCTGTGCTTCAGGAGTGTGCTTATAGCCCTGTTTATCAGAGTCGGAAATATTCCAGAATATTTTTCACTGCAATTTGGACACTGTCCCAGATTATTTTGGCTCTTCTCCCTGAATTTTCATCATCTGGGTTTGTAATTCTTCAAGGGATCACTGGGTTTACAACTTTGCCATTCTTGCTGAAGCCCTGGGGTCAGTTTGACTGGTTGCTTTGTAGCTCCCAGTTTCATTCTGGGTTTTCTTTGAGGTTCTTTGTGTGAATGCAGCTTTGCAGCACTGGGCCCTTGATACCTCCCTGAGCAATTTGTTTGCAATGAGGAAAGGTGTTAGAATTTAATGTGTCCTGAGTTAACGTATGTAATCCTGTGTGTTTTGTCTGTGCTTTTGCTTTTTCTTTCTTTTTTTTTCTTGCACCTTTTGATTATTTTTTATATTGTTAGTAGAAGCATTTTGTTTAGTCAGACATGAAACACCTCTTGTTTCTGAAACTCATTCGAGTTTGTGTAGTGTAAATAGTTATGAAGATGAATAGAAAATTCAACAGAAACAAAAAAAGCAATGCAAGTAAGTGTATTTTGAGCAATGAGTAGAAAAACTATCTGTGCTTAAAGAAAAGCAAGTTTGCTTTGTATGAAAGCCTGTTTTGGTTGTCAACAAGTACAGAATTAGTTAACAATTCCCATGGATTAATTTAAGTGAAAATAGGATAGCTCCTTTTTTCCTGAACGAGAAGTATGCGAGTGATTACTGCTGTGTAACTACAAGTGACAGCATATGGAAAAGGTAAACCTGTTTTCTGTATCTAGAGCTTCATCCTGCCATCTTAATTTAGGCAAAACTTCTTTAGAAGTCTATGAGATTTCCTCCCTATAAGTTGAAATCTGTAAGAGTCTCCTTGGGGTCACTCAGGATTTTATCAGGGCAATTTCTGCAAAACAGGGCTTGTTTTCACAGTTTAACTAATTTCAAGCAGTAATTATGTGGAATTTGACAAGTTTGTATATACTTCTTAAACTAGATAGACAGCTTAATACAGCTTCAACTGAAATGTCTGGTCCCAAAATCGTTTTCTCTAGTAATTTGCTACTCATTTACCACGGTGTGTGGTATGAACTATAATGCAGTAATTCTTTTTTCCAGGATTTCCCTGGACAGAACTATGTTTGCCTGGATATAGCCTTTCCAATATTTCCTTTTTTAAGACAGGAATTTTTTCCCACCCCATTGTATTTTCAAGAAGTTACTTGATAACAGCCAATGTTATAGTAAGGCTAATGCTTGCCTGTGGGGAAGGGAGAAGGGGAGAGAACTTTATTAAATGGGTTATTCCTGTCACACTGAAACATGTTACAGATGTTGCAGACATTCAATCTAGAGCAGCTTCACCAGTCAAATCAATGTGTACCAGGTTTCACCGGTGGTTCTTTATTTAGTACAGAGAATGTGATGCCTACTAGTATCTTCTGGTGCACTTTATTCTTTAGCCCTTTTAAAATCTGATTTGGTTCTGTTAACATTTCTTTTGATTTGTGGGATCTAGAAAGTTTTACACCAATATTTCAAATGAGCGCAGCATCTAAGCCACATGTAATAAAAAAACAAGCAAGCTGAAAGACTTGGAGCAGTGGAAATACAAAGCTAAATATAAGATTCTTTCTTGTAAACTACTTTTGTATGACTAACAAAAAAACTTCACAGCACAGTTATATTTTTATCATGTCACTATTATTTTGTTTGAAGTGTCTATGAAGTCCATATTGCTGTAATTATGTTTTATTGTTCTGTGCAGCCAGACTGTCAGTGGTATGTTCCTGACCAGTTTCCGCCAGATGCACAGCACAAAGCAAATGGTAAGACAACAGCTGTACAGAACATATTTAAAAGGTACTTTTTTTTAAAAAGGGGGTCTTTGAGGGATGTAGAGTGAATTCTATTAATCTATTAAGTATATATGTGGCAGCTTTGCATTAGAGAGCTGAGGTTGGTGTATGTGGAACACAGGTGAGGTATATAATGTAATACTATATACATGACTGCTTTCAGCTTTGTTACGATTTGTAAAATGTCTCTATTACACATTATAAGATCACACGTTTGCCTCATTAAACACTCTGTAACAGTCCTAAATAAAAGATATCCTCAAAGTTGTCCTTAGAGCTTCTGTTGATCCAGCTTAGATGAAATTTAATGATGTGCTGAAACTGGGGGCCATGATGGGGCAGATTTTAGAAGTCCTTGGTAATAAAGTTCAGGCTTTCAGATGTTGTTTCACCTTAAAGGCAAAATGCCCATTTGTAGTCTTGATCTGATCTGATAGTTAAAGGTGCTGGGTCTGAAAATTTAAAGCATGTAAACGGAAAAATTAATTAGCTTTCAAGGTGCTGGTGAAAACTATCTTTTGGAAACCAGGAGTATTTAGTATTTGTACCTGGACTTAAAATCATGCCAAGTTCCTGGGTGTTTTGAAGTACTTGTTTTAGACTACTCAAAAGATGGATCAGAGAGTACAAGGAAGAAGTGACATTGTTCTGCCTGGGAATCTGCCCCTCCAGATCTTCTCCTTCAGAAACTGCCTTAAAACGCCTCTTTTTTCTGAAAAGTGATTGAGAATTGTGGCACCTAAGGTTTTGTGGTTAGCTCTGTTCTCCCTTCTGGCCCTTTTGTACAGATACCATCTCAGATGATCATCCTGTGCTGCAGGAGGATCAGCCAAGTTTGCTGATGTGCACTGCAGGAACATTTAGTTCATGTATCTGCCACTACAGTGTGAGTGGGTACCATATGGGATGGCAGAGACCACCACCAAAAGCTTTTTTGTAACATCTAGAAGAAGATGATGGCTACAGAAGAACTATTACATTATTTATTATTGTCCACATTTGCACAAAAGAGAGGGTAGAGTGGAAGCATAACTTGCTGAAATGGAGGATGTGCTTCCTATAATTACATGATGACTAGAGGGTTCTGATGTGGTCATAAGGAAAGTAGTGCTGTGACTGTGAGACCGGAGAGGGGATTAATTTTATAATTCCTCCCCCTTAAAGTGATTTATTGCACCAGAGAATACAGGGAGGATGTTGATAATACTGAATGAAACAAGTCTGGCCACCAGCTGCAGCTGTGGTCCAAGGCAATACACTTACACTTAAGGAATATAAAGAGAGTTCTTTTACCATGCTTGATTATATGACTTCTTTTTCTTTCTTTCTTTTTTTCTTTTTTTTTCCCCAAATTGTGCTCTTCCTATTGCTGTTCCTTGTCTTCTAAATGCCTCCTCTCAGTGGGACAGTGGGTAGTACACTTGAAGGCTTTCCTTTCCTTTTTTCTTCAGGCCCCATAAAGAAGAATTCTCAATGAGTCTCATCACAGCACTGTGTAGGTTATCTGCTTTATCTTCAAGTCTCTTTGCTGATAAAACAAAGATTATTTTATTAGCCATTGGTCACAGAGAATTCCAGCTTCTACCATCAATTAAAAGGCACTAGCCTGGGTTTATATATTTTATATAGTTGCATATATTAAATCTGCATTGAAGTATTTTGAGAAAGGTTTTGAAGATAGAAACTCCAGAATATGTGATGAAAGTATTCTTGATGTTCCAAATTCTTTGTTCTGTTTTGTACAAGTGCTAATTACTTTGGTGAGTTTAAATGAGCTACTATGTGCAGCAGTGTTGCAGAGTCTCATTTCTCATCTTTCATTTCCTCTTTAGGTGATAAACTGGCCAATAAATCTTATCACTTCTGAGATAGGGTTTCATTATAGAAAAACAAAACAGCAGTGCAGCAGCTTTTCAGCATGAGACAGCTTCCTGTAGGAATGCTGTTTCAGTAGATAGATGCTCCTAGGGAAAACCCTTGTTTTCCTTAACAAATTTTCCTTTGACAATGGTTATTTTTTCTTGAGGAATAATTACGAAATACAGGTGGCAACTTCAGGGCTGAACACAAGTGAAGTGATTCAGGAAACTGATATTTTTTACAATATACCATCAAAAAAAGCCTGTTCTAAAGATATCTGAAATCTATGAGAGCTTCTACATCAACTCTAACTAGTCTGTTATAATGTCATTGGGACTGTAAAGGCATATTAACTCCAAGGAGGAATTACTATTTTTTTTCCTGTATTTTTGTGTAGATATATCTAGATTGTGTTTTCTTCCCTCTCTCCCCTCCTTTGTTAGGAAGTTATTTGCACCCAGGTACTTTGGCATTTGATTGAAGTTCTCCAGGTTCTTCGGTAACCAGCTCCGTCTGTAATCTCATGCTTTCTACTGCTTGTGTAAGTCTATCTGTATGGTGTCTTGTGAGTGATGCCACTTTTTTTAGCTGCAACCATAATCTGAAAAAGTCTGTCTTAAAGGACTGCTGTCTCTGTGAAGCCTGATTTGTCTATTTTCTGTAAGAAACATCTCTTTGCCTGTATCTACAGAAATAGAATAATCACTGAAATATTTTTTTTATCTGCTACAGAAATTTGATCTATCCTATTTTCTAAAGTTGCTATTCCAGTCTACTGTTTTCCCCAAAGTTCTGTATTTTGGTAGTTGGCAGACGATTGCTTATGCTTAAATCTGAGAAGCAAAATGTGGTGGTTTGGATCTGGCGCTTCTTGATTTGAGCCCTTTCTAATTAGCCTGGAAATAGCTTCAACAGAATACAAGAAGGATGAGAGGAATAGGGGGGGCAAAATGAGGAAGAAAACCCAGCACCTCAAAAAAACTCTTCTTTTATCCATTTAGCCTTTCTTTCCAAAATCCGAAAGGCTAAGAGATGTTCCACAGTAGCAAGACAGTGATAATTAACTAAATGAAATCCTTGCAATTTAGCTTTATCAAGAGTGAAGCTGAAGGGAGCTGCCAGGATTACAGCTATGAAGTATGGCTTTATGCAAAAGCCTTATCCTTGTGTGTCTGTTCAGATTTTGTGGACTAGTGAACGCCACTCATTACTTAATCAGTATACATCAGCTCCCTCTTTCCTAAGAAATTTGTCAGTTAAGTTCAGCAATGTGCTGAGCAGTCCTTGGTTGTTTGAATAAAACACCTCAGGGCTACCCTACGATTCTTGCTGGTTAAGTAATCTTAGTGTCTCTGTATTTTGCAGCTAGAGCATCTAGGGTTTGTTTAAGGATGTAATACTATTGAAAAGAGCATAATGAGTTGGTTTCAGTGATCTACCTCTCTGTTAGTGATCTACCTCTCTGATTGGGTGCTCAAGATTTAACTTATTTTGTCAATGATTTTTTTTTTATTTGTCCACAGTTGCCCACAGTTGTTGAATTGCCTTCTTTAACCAGAAGTTGATGATTCCCTCTGAGCCCCAGCCACTCAACTTTTTTTTAAAAGCACATCTCTGGCTTTAGAGAGTTTGCTTGAAAGTTAACAAAGAACCATTTAGGCCCCTCTGGCTTTGGGACCTTAGAAATGGTTTCAGTAGACTTCATAGGTTAAAAACCTCAGCCTCAAGTGGAATCTATCAGTAAGCATGGAGACCACTTTGACCTGCCAGGGGTTGCATGAAGAGTTACTTACCATGTAAAATACAATTCTCCAATTGTATTTTGGATGGGGGAGAAAAAATTTCTGTCCTTGATTATATGTTTAGTGAGTTGGTGTATTCCCCAGCCTTGTATGTTCACAGTGCAGAAGTTACTAGAGGCATGCCCAAAGTTCGGGGTGGCTTTCACACCAGGCAGCATGCAGTTGCCTGCCATCTGTATGTCTGCATGGCCACAGGAAGATAAGGGTTTAACCCAGTTCCTGTCCTGTTCTTTCATGCTGCAATCTCATCAAGAGTTCAGTTTTCCACACCACCACTAGTTGCTGAACTGAATCAAAAAATATTGAGCAGGCGGTTTGCAAATAGGAGGGTGTGGGCCATGTTCAGGTTTATTGGTCTGACTTTACTAGCATTTTCTTCCCATTTGTTTCCAGAAAGTTTCATGTTACAGCTCTTGTTAAACTGCTTAAAAACTCAGATAACTCATACCAGAATTCAACTTGTCTGTGAGCATTATTTCTTCATATTTTCCCAAACATAAAACCCTCCAGATGAAAGCAGCAGCGTGAAGAGATGGGTAGGAATATTTTGTGTCCAGCCATGCACCGTTGGTGGGCTGCAATGGAGAACAGGCTGCCAGGGAAAGACCACTCACGTAGTCTTCAGAGGGCAACAACCCATCTGCAAAGCAGGACTAGAGGAAATCAGGAGGCTTTCAAAAACAGAAAAGGTGTTTCCTTGAAGATCACAATAGAGAGAGGCAATGTGGAAAGGTAAGCTATAGGAGACAGGTAGAGGTTAAGGAAGAAGATGATGAGGTTAGAGGCTATACTACTGTAGCAAGATATTTCTTCCTGCCAGCCTCTAGGATGGTCCCTCTGCAGGTACTTTGCTGTGCAAAAAGCCTAGACCTAAACTCTGTTTAAACTCAAGCTTAGCCTTCTTTGACCAGCAACACTGCCTTCAGAGGGGCATTAGCTCCTAAGTCTCTCCATGCTCTGTCACTCAACATTCCTGGAACTGGTTTCTGATCTTTTTGTTCTTGGTTGGGGAGGTTTAGTAATTTTGTTGTTTATTTTGGTTTGTATTTTTTCTGTTTCTTGTTTTCTGTTTAAGAAGCAAGGCAGATAGATTTCCAGCAAGTGTACTTAATGTCACATTATTTGGCAAGCAGTGTTGACTTCCTTCCTTATCCAACTGTACCTAATTGAAAAGACAGTTGAAAAAAATATTCATTTTGGAGATTTTCCCTGAACCCAGATTTTTAATGAAAGGCAAGAAGCCTTTTGCATGCCACAACTGCTGGCATTTATTGCCTTTTTCACTTCCAAAAGGAATCTTAGTGTGTTTGTTTTCTTGGCAGAGAGATTCTTGGTATATGTACTTATGAACCCCAGTTACTCCGTCAAAACATAGCAACTAGCAGATTTTCTTGACCTAAACTGCATGGTTTTATTTTGGATCCAGTTATGCCAGGCTGGCATATGCTTGAAAGGCATATGCTTAAGAGGCACAAGTTGAAGCTGAAATGCAGCCTTTACCCTACCTCTCAGTTCAAGGGGTAGCTCTGGAGGGGTGTGGGGGAGGCAAGAGCAGCTGCTCAACACCTTTCTTGGCATGCCTAGGGAAAACCTGCAAAGCCCTAAGGATGCCCAGATGAGCACATGAAGCAGCAGGATGTGTCCACTTGCTTTCATTATAACAGCATCTCTTGTTCTTTTCCACACTCTGCTGCTTTCCAGATTTTTGCCCTCAAGGTACCTACTTTGCTGCTAATGTTGCTACAATTACAGCTAACTGGAAGAAGAGGAGGGAGAAGTGTGGGGTTTTCCTCTGAAAATAGTGCCATCTGTAGGAAGCATGGGGGGAAATGAAAAACTGAAAAATGGATTTGTGGAGGTCCTCAATGCAAACCAGACAGAAAAAGAAAATCAATTAACTGACATCTTAATTTTCCTGGAAAAACTCCCAGGCTCTAAACATTTTTTATATTAGCCAGTCCTCAGTGCATACATTACATCAGAAATTATCAGTGCTCCCAACTAGTCAAGCCAGACTTAATTAGCAGCTTGCCATCCCCACTGGGAATGAAAATGTGATTATTTTCAGTTTTTTTACTGATACAACTTGATTTCTGCTACTACCGTGTAACAAAAGGGCCATTAGCACACCTTTAATTTTTGACTCCAGAAATGAGAAGTTGCCTGTTTTACAAAGGTATTGTTTTTAAAAGTCAACCTGAGCTAAAGATCACAGAATGTGTTGTCATTTTTCAGAGTACCAGGCAGAAAAGTCTCATGTGAAGAGGAACATTAAAAATAATTTAAACAGATGCATGATTTGATAATTTTATTTCTATGAAACATTTCAGGTTTTATCATTCAGTACCTGTTAAACAGCTTCATGTGCATTGGCATTTTTTTCCTTTGGGAATGAAACATAGGAAGAATCAAGGCATTTAAGGAAACTTGCTTGAAAGGGGTTGTCAGTGGCGGTCTTCTGGTGATAGGTGATGTGGTGGCTGTTTTCATTAAATCATTCTCTTTCCCAGTGACTTGATGAAACATCCATCTACTAGCTGGCAATATCCTTAGCTCCTCATTGATCATTTAAGGAAGTGATGTAAAAATTCATGCCATGTCATTTCCACCTTCCTTTGCATGTTTTTTATGTTTTAACTGTAAAAGTACTCTGTGCTTGGCTCTGAAGCCTGCGTATGGTGCAAAATATCCCAAGTTTTCTGAATGGTTAACACTGTCCTAGGCAAGAGAAACTCTTTGGTTTTGGGAGCTGCATGTTCTATAATGTTTGTCTTGCTTCCCTGGCAGATGGTGCCTGCAATGCTGCAGTTATCTGCAAATTTGTACCAGCTGGGCAAGGACTTTAGGAGCCAAAAGCATTTTGGCATAAGCAGGGTGACCTCAGTGTGTCCCACTGGGACTAGGGAGGAACAAAAACAGTTGAATGAAACCCGCACTATGTAGCTGCCTGAGATGTTTGAATATCAAAGTCCTCTCTTTTCCAAATTGCATTTTTATATGAATACCAACATTTAATGTGAAGCTTGGAATCACATTTCTTGTTAGAGAAGTTTTGTTCCACCATCTTTGTTGCTACGGAGGCATATAGCATGCAGTGGAATGAACACACAGATATCTGTATTTATCTACTTTGCACAAAGAACTAATCTGCTAATTGTTGTTCCTCTTGGCTTTTTGAAAAATTAACACCAATTCAATTAATACCAGCAAGGAAAAAGTGTCATCAAAATCAATGATTCACAATACAAATGTGGACCTTTTGGATCAAGTTTTCTTTCACATACATTTGGATATCATCAGCACTGTGGGTTTGGAAGTGAATGATGGGGTTACTTTGTAGCAGCTGCAGAGCAAATCTCCTTGGCAAATTCAAAACCCTGCTGGAAATATTTCACTCTTAATGTTTCTCTTGCAAATGAAATACTGTGTGCACTTGCGTGTGTGCTACTAGGGATGTGTTACAGAATTTTTAGAATCTTTCAAAACTTCAGGAAGTATTTCTTACACTAGCAACAGTATATTTCCTTCTAGCTCAAGTTGCTATCAAACACATCTTTGAACCACAGACACCTACTTAGTCATAGATACTACCACCTAATTGTTCCCTCTGTTGTACTTACCTACTCTCTTGTGCACACATAGTGCTAATGTATACCTATAAGCACTGCTGAGGGTCAGCTTCTCTTTTTAGAGGTCTAGAAAGATTTTACATGGGGACTTAAGGTTATTAGACCCTACTGTTTGATCTTTATCAACAGTCAGGACTAGCGGAAAGTTGATAGACAGACATTGTGTGATATCCCAACTCTTTTGCTTCTTCACGCTGCTATTTGTGTTGGATTGATTACAGACTTGTAATGATGTACAGTATTGGCTCTGGAGAAGGGGGTGGGGGGAAATGTATGCGTGAGGAATAGAGGGAAATTTATCGTAAGAGAGTTGTGTTTCTCCATGTCAAAGAAATTTGTATTGACTTACTTTTTCAGATTAATTCTTGGAGAAGGGAGGCAATCAGTGACAGCCTATGACCTGGAGAAGTGTAGACCAAAGGCTGCGAGCTAGTCTTGCAGCTTAATTATTCTGTTTTGTTCTGGGTTTTTTCACCCCTAGCTCCCTATCTCTTCAGTGCGTGCTCTTTATGCCTGCTGAAATCCCTGCAAGGACAATAGAAAAGCAGATCATAAAGGTTTGTGATATTCAGGACCCAGTTATACTCTGCTGGGAAGTGTTATTGCCCTTTGTTCCGAAGATGCTGTTTGTGCTGTCTATGAGAATCTGTTAAAAACCCTTTTGAGAAAAGATGCGGCTGTTGCTAGGGATTCAGAGACTGTCACATCTGGTTTGAATTCAAGAGCTTATAAGCCAAATAATAGTGCTGTGATACTTTTTTGTTTGTGAATTAGTCTTTTTTTATTTGATTCCAGGGAATGATTTGTTGACATACCATCTTGAATTCTGTGTCCTTTTTCTTAGTTGTTTGGTAAAAAGGAAATCTACTTCACTGTTTTAACATGTTTGTGTGATTATCAGCAGGGTAGCATCAATGGCAGGCCAAGTGGAAGGTGCCTGCTCCCCTTTTCGGTCAAGCCCAGCTCTCCTTTTGTTTTGGATCCACAATGACATGAAAAACGTGTTCAGGGTTTTTTTTTTGTATGTACTTATTTATATCAGAAGAATTTTAATAGAAATATTTAGTGGGTTTATCTTCTCAGTGAAAGTGGCTTTATATTTCTAAATGATTCTTGTAATGAATCTGAACATTGCTGTGTAACCTCTAACCTGAGAATAAAACCTGGCTTTTAAAATTAAATTGTATTTAGGCAATGAAACTTTTCCAGAAAATCGTGGTGAGTGTTCAGCAAACATTACTTTATAATCTACTTGCAAGATTGTCTCTTCCCTTCAGACTTTTATGAGGGAAACTGTTATGAGACAGGTACCTGAACCTGCTGGAATACCCCTTGAAAGAAGGAACTGAGATTTTTGTACCATAAGGCTGCATGAGATGTTCTGTTTACTTTCCTTATCACTCAGAAGTAGTTAATATGAATTGAAGTTCCACGCAAACCTCTACTGGAGCTGTGCAAAGATGGAGTCGGTTACAAGATAGTCTGCATGTGTCATTTTTGCTTTTAGAAGAGATATTTCCATTCCCATCAATATACAAAGGCCTACAAATAAAAATACCTTACAGAATTAAATACATTCAGCATTTGATTTTGGACACAATGGGGAACAGTCCATGGGAAAGGATTTTTCTATTATATTTTACAGCGGTGCTGCTTTTGCCTACACTGATCAAAGAAATGGCACTTCTCATTTATAATAAAGACTAAGAAAGAACACAAGCAAAGCAGTGAGTGAAGCAGCCCCTGGAGAGAGAGTTTGTTTCTTCGTGAACTATTGAAAATTAGAGTCTGACTGCAACATTAGCTGCAGAATAAACTCCCAAGTCTCTGTTAGAGAGAGAGGAGTTTTTATCTCTGCATGAATTCAGAGCTGGCTTGCAGACATTATAGCAGCAGATAGTTTAACCAGCAGACAATATAACTGTGCTATTCCTGATTAGTGATTCGGCTAATAAGGGTGAGATCATGGAAAATGCTAATGTGGTGCCTTTGGAAAATCCAATTATAATGTAACCTAATTCAATGCGAGCTCTCAGCAGGTGATCAATGGTGTGGGCAGAGCATCCCGCACTCAAAGATGTCATGAATCCTCAAAACAGACGTGCTTCTGTGTGGCTGGTGTGGGAGGCAACAAATCCTCATCTCATTCATTTCCACTGTTTTCCACAACTGGCCACAAAGGTTGACACCTTCCATTTGTGGCACTTAACGCATTATCTGTCAACTTGTGCAAGCATTATTTGGCCCAAGCGGATGATTTAACATGAGTCTTTCACAGTCAGAAAATAGAGTTTGCAGGTTTATCTTTCTTTCTCTCCATTTAGTCACAGGCTTTTAATGTTTGGCTGGCTTAGGCACAAGACCATAAACTTTGACACACACAAATCCTAATCATGCCAAGTGTGGGGTATGCTTTGTATTATATGATAGAGAATTTTTATCTTTTAAAATGCATAAAAAACACCTGTACAGTTTATTTTCCTCTTGATTTTCTTGTAATGATGTATGCATCCTGGGCTGCATCAAAAGGAATGTGACCAGCAGGTCGAGGGAGGTGATCCTGCCCCTCTGCTCTCATGAGACCTCACTTGGAGTATTGTGTGCAGTTCTGGTGTTCTCAAAATAATAAGGACATGGAACTGTTGGAACAAGTCCAGAGGAGGGCCACGAGGATGATCAGAGGACTAGAGCACCTCCCATATGAAGATAGGATGAGAAAGTTGGGGCTGCTCAGCCTGGAGAGGAGAAGGCTGCGTGGAGACCTCAGAGCAGCCTTCCAGTATCTGAAGGGAGCCTATAGGGATGCTGGGGAGGGACTCTTCATGAGGGACTGTAGTGATAGGACAAGGGGTAATAGGTTCAAACTTAAACAGGGGAAGTTTAGATTGGATATGAGGAAGAAATTCTTTACTGTGAGGGTGGTGAGGCACTGGAATGGGTTGCCCAGGGAAGTTGTGAATGCTCCATCGCTGGCGGTGTTCGAGGCCAGGTTGGACAGAGCCTTGGGTGGCATGGTTTAGTGGGAGGTGTCCTTTCCAACCCTAACTATTCTATGATTCTATGATTCTATGTTTCCAAAATGCAAGTGCTGTCATCTATTTGAATTAACATTGTCAGTCTCAAACATGCCCAAAGGATATGCCCTCTGATGTGACCCTGACAAGTTTGAGGGGGTGAGTTATTTTAGTTAAAATTAAACAGAGTACTCATAACAGGCATTTTTCCTTCCTTGAGCTTAGCAGAAACTGGTTATTTGCCCTCCCAGTTCTTTCTCTGACCTTTTAAAGAAGCCTTCTGGCATTTCCCTATCTTTGCTGCATATTTTATTTTCCAAACAGAATCTTCCTATGTAGCTTTTTCTGATATTTTTGTGTTATCACTGGTGAGTGGACCAATTTCACAGTATGGGCTAATGTGTTTGTGAAAGGCCTTCTCTTTTTTTCCTTTCTTCTCTTGTATGAACCAGTCAGGGTCTGGGAATATTGGAATTCATATGCACATTATAAGAGGAGCGATTAATACGCAGAGAGCGACTTTCTTTCATACCAGACCAGGCATTTATTTGAATACCCAAACTTGTAACAGCAGTAATGAGCTGCACCCGTGGTTTGTGTCCCTGCTATTTCCTCACTCACAGTGGCTTGGGGAAACAAGACAAGCATAAAGCGTTTCTCTGTCAAAAATTTTCAGCAGTTTAAGTGGATGTTTTCACTTATCTATCAGAAAGACTTACGTGTTCTCTATGCTGGCCAGTCTGCCATCTGGTGAGATGTATATGTAGTACTTGACTTGTACCCCTATGTGACCATGCTCTAAGGACTTGACTGTCATAATAAAAATGCTTACAAGGCGACAAACTTTCAGGTATGTGATCAGGAACTGGCCCATAATGAAGGTGATTACTCAGTGTGTTAAAATGATGGGGGTCCAGGCGTGGCTTGCCATCAGCCCTTGGAAAACCTTTTATTATTTCTGGTGGGAGCATACATGTTGATACAAGTTTGTACATATTCAGAATGGTGAGCTGTGAAATCTGATAAACAAACAAAATGATATTAAATAACATATTCTAGAGAACTTATTATGTATGTTTTGGCTTGTGTTTCTCTTTCTGTAGACTTTTCTTCTGAACTGAACTTTTCCCATTTGGTTGCAGTGTTACATACTAAACATGCTGTGGAGAAACATTCATTTCTGTGAATGAGAGCAAGTTTTCATCAAGGTAAATTATCTGCTTACAATATTATTTTACGTTATTTTCAACACACCATTCTGGGTTCACTAAATGATGTTTTGATTACCATAACAATAATTATCCAACATTAAAATAGGAGCATATTTGAATTCATGGAGTCATTAACACAATGAAGGTACTCAAAAGCTTGGGGTCTTTGGTGAATTTTTGTCCCATCCTTTCTTCCTTCTCCCCCGCCCCCTTTTTTTTTTTTTTTTTTTTTTTGGTGGAGCTAGCAGATATGACATCAACATTCTAATAACTTGAAGCTTTCTGTTTTGATTCATCACTGTTTTACTTCTCAGGTATTTTAAGCTCTGTGCCTTGTCAAAAATGTGTCTTGTTTTAAAACTGTCTCAGGAGACATGAAGTGCTACTGTTGAGCTATACCAATACTTATTCATTTCTATTCCTATGGATATTTCTTTATACTCTAATACTTATATAATGTGTGTCATGGTATAAAGATTTAATTGGTGATAAGTTGTCTGCCTTTATAATCACTAAACAGTTCCCCTCCTTAGTCTCAGGCTGTCATCTGTTACTTTGAAATTGCTGGTAAAAGTTGGGAGCTGTTATAATTGCCTCAGAAACTCGCTATACAGGAGGAAGTAGATTCATGATAATGCTGTAGGCAAAGCACATAAGGTGCCCCAAATACACACCTACACTATCCTATGATAGAAAGGCTAGGTATCACAGCTGAGGAAGATAACTAGATTACAAGCAAAATCCTGGATCATACTACTTCCTACGTCAGAGCCTTTCACTAGTTTTTTATCTTTTACTGTATCAACATTAGATTTCTTGTCCAGATACTAAACCTCCATCTCTCATTTGTTTCCCACATAACATTTCACTCTCTCAGGCTCTCCAAGTTTCTTATCTTTCCTCTTGCCTTTCAGAGCATGCCTTTTGTGTCTTATATGATGCTGCTATTACAGAGTCTTCAGCTTCTGCCTGTCAGAAACACTTCTGTTTTCCTTTAAATCTCGCCTGTAACCCCACATCCCAACCTCTTCTCTGTATAACTGATTTCTAAGCCTTCTTACCTTTCAATGGCCTTTCAAATTCTGGCATACTGTTCTTGTCTTTAAATAGTGTCTAGGAGAAGGTCAGGGCTTTGTTTTCTAGACCCACTGGCAAGGAATGCCATTCTACAGTCCCTTAAGAAGGATTAATATGTTATCCACTGCAATGCAGAGTGTTATGTTGTTATATATAGTCTTATGATTCGTAGTAAGAGCACATGATCAATGAAAATATTTTCTTCTGAGTTGAAATGAATTATGTAAATAGTAGAACCAGAAATTCCTGGTGAATGCTGTGGAGGGAAACAATGCTCTGTACCTTTCGGTTCTGGTTCCACACATCCAAAGACTTTCACTTCGTTGACTCCACGTCATACTCCCAACCTCCTACCAGTCACTGCTCTGTCAGTATTTCACTTCCATGACAACATGTTTTGGGGTAATTAGGACTATGAGATGCCCCAAATTTCTGGTCTTCACCCCTCTCTCTCTTTCTGTAGTCTAGAATAGAATGAGAAAAAGCTGGTGGTGTATGACAATACCTTTTGGCCAAGCAAGATCAGCTGTTCCAGCTCCCCCTATTCTTCCCTCTATATTAGACTGGCAATGCAGCCTTGCCTTAAGGAGCTGAAAATTCTGCTTTGCCCTCAGTGCTGAGTTGAGAGTATTTCTAATCAGGTTGAAGTTCTCTCTCTTGTTAGGAAAAGAAAAATCCTCAAGTACTGAAAATGGTTTCTGTATTTTAACTTTGTTGTGAGAATGACTGAAGAATTTCTCTGATTTTTGCAGAGGCAAGTTTAAAGGTCTGCAAGACACCAAAGGGAGGAAAGTATTTTTTTGATTAATAAAACACTTTCCCACCAGGAGCCATGAAGTTGGCTAATGCTGTGTTTTCACTTACAGCAGCAACAGCATTGCTTCCACCTGCCCTATAAATGGGTAACACCCAGGTGCTTCCTGTTCAAGAGCTGCTTGTGCGAAAGCCAAAGGCCCACACTGGCCACTGATTGTGAATGGTTGGTGGTGGTCAGAGCAGTGCTTGAGCGCAAGCAGGTAGGGTATGTGATGTGGCACAGTTCCTGATACAATCTGATGATTGCTGTAGGTGTGAAGGTCTTGCAAGACTAAGACTGTAGATTGCAACATTGTTGGTCTAATGGGCGTATCAGACCTAGGGGGGTTTGTGGCTCTTCCCACAGACAAAGGAAAGGATTGGGAGAAGCCAAATCTCATGGAGCAAAAGCAGGATGTGTGCTGCTAATGCTTGTATTGCATGACCGACCTGACTAAGAGCGAAGTTAGAGCTCTGATGACAGGTAAAGATTTTTGTTGGCATTTTCATCATCAGGTTGGATGCTCTCAATAATTTTGTTTAGTTGAGAGAAGAGAAGGAGATGTTTTGATTTTCTTGGAGAGAGCTTTCATTTTGTGCCTTCCTGTGTTCAGGCATCCTGTATCTTAGCTCTTAGTCATGTAAATGCCAAGTAAATACATTTAAGGCAAGGGCATTACCCTGTAGAGCTGACGCATGTGTAGGTCCTTTGGAAATTATTCACAAAACCAGCTATCTCTGACTAAATATAGCAGTCACTTAAAACTGTTTCTTAACTCTAGACATAAGGCACTAGCCAGATTATTTCCCTATACTAAAACTTGGGAAAGAGCTGCATGTTTCTAAAAGTTGATATAAGAGCTGGGCTTTTTGTAATTCTTTTTTCTTCTTTCCCTGCAATGCCAAATTTGCAGCCTATCCTTTGTAGTCATAATCCCGCATAGAAACTGTAGAAATAAAGTGTCAGAAGTAACAATCCTTGTTGTGTAGCTATGATACCAAAAATCCATGGTCATCAGCACCAAAGAGCAGGATATTTCAAGTAAAATTCTTCCTGCATTAACAACCTGTTTAGACCCCAAAACAGCTTTGAGGGGCAGTTAATCTCCCCTTATTTTCAGCCTTCTTTCAGGAAGGAACATTATGACTGTACAGAAGAAAAGCCGATAACTTACAAGCTAATAGAACAATGCTCTTTTACGTTAGCAGTAGCAAGGGAGGGATTACTTTATTCCCTGTTGTCAAGAGTTAGTAAGGGTGGGGATACCAAACAAGGAACTTGGATCCTCCGGTGATGTACATGCTCTAGAAGGGAAGGGATCTCACTAAAATCAGGTTTGAGGCATGAGTATTGCATTATGGTTAACTAAAAGCAAACTTGAGTCTGGCTTAGTCACGCCAGCAAAATTGGTTGCTCACAGGCATTGTTCCTAATCCTTAATAGTGACAATTAAAATTCAAAGCATGTATGTGATGTTGTTATCTTACTGTTCATGACTTCTGAAGAGATAGCTGGCTTCTCTGAGGATTTGGGTGTGTTCGGGTCAGAGCACTGTAGCTGCTTTTCTAGTTTTGCCTGATAAATTAGTAGCTTAGGACTTTGAAACACAGCTAGGAAAAAGCTGCTAAACCAGAAACCCTGACCACCAAATCAAACCCACTGTATTACAAGCTGACCTCTGTGAACCACAGTTTGACATTACAAGATGCCTGGTGGGCAACTGGGGGAGAAAAAACCAAACAAAAAAAACCAACACCCTCCCCCCCCCAAAAAAAAAAAAAAAAAAAAAAAAAACCAGGAAAAAAAAAAAAAGACAATTAATGTGACTGTGCTGTTAATTTAATAGTATTCCCATGGGGAGCCTTAGACATTGCTACTATTCAAAAGCTTGCCATAACTTCCTACTGTTCCACAGATGCTTGTCAGAGGCTCAGCTTTTCATGCTCGTTCCTCTGAAGTCCTTTACTTCGGAGTCACAGCAAACCACCTATTTGTGATTTGTGGTTTTTGAGTCAATGGAGGTTTGTGGAAAGTAACATTCCCTTTGGAGAAGTTAGAAAAGCGGTGCCAAGAAACTTTACTAAATAACTGAATTCCTATTAATAGAAATTTTCACTTTGATGAATGCAAACATTCAAGCTTTAGTATGTTGTGAGGCTCTCTGTATCTGAAACCACAGGTAAGAGATGTGGGAAAGGCAAACGAGCAAAAACCTCTGAGTAGCACCAGGGAGGGAGAGGATATTAATAAAGAAGGAACATTTCTTATGGGTTTCTTGTTTGTTCTGAGTCATTCAGCCTATTATGCCAAATTTTGTTTAGTTTCTGTATGTAAACATCAGTACTATTTATAACCAGTATTCATTTTTATTTTAGAATAGCTTAATCTTACAAAGACTGTAAACTTTTCTTCATCTGAGACGAAAATGATACAGACATTGCACCTTGATTTATGTATGCTCATAGGGTGTAACACTGACATGTTTCATGACTACATGTCCTGGGTTCAGCAGTAACAGTCATTTTCTCCTTCTTAGTGGCTGGTGCAGTGCTGTGTTTTTGACTTTCAGCCTGGGAACAGTGCTGATAATACCAATGTTTTTAGTTGCTGCTCAGTAATGTTTACTCTGACCAAGGACTTTGAGTCTCATGCTCTGTCAGGGAGGAGGGGAAGCCAGAAGGAAGCAGAGACAGGACACCTGACCCAAACTAACCAAAGGGGTATTCCGCACCATAGCACGTCATGCCCACTATATAAACTGGGGGCAGCTACCCGGAAGGTCTAGATCACTGCTCGGGTCGGGTTGGGTATCGGTTCGCTTCTCCTCCCCATCCCTCCAGGGGTGGAGAGAAGGGGGGGGGGGGGTGGTGGTTTGGAGTGAACAAGCAGCTGCGTGGCTGAGTTGCTGACTGGGCTTAAACCATGACAGTTCATTTTGGCGCCCAACATGGGGCCCAAAAGTTTGAGATAATGACAGATCTGACCAGAGTGTGTCTAATTGTATTTGTGATAAGCATTCATTGTTTCGGATTAATGGTCACTTAGAATCATAGAATAGTTAGGGTTGGAAAGGACCTGAAGATCATCCAGTTCCAACCCCCCTGCCAGGGGCAGGGACACCTCCCGCTAAACCATGCCACCCAAGGCTATGTCCAATCCAGCCATTAACACCGCCAGCAATGGAACATTCACAACTTCCTCAGGCAACCCATTCCAGTGCCTCACCACCCTCACCATAAAGAATTTCTTCCTCATATCCAGTCTAAACTTCCCCTGTTTAAGTTTGAACCTATTACCCCTTGTCTTCTCACTACAGTTCCTCATGAAGAGTCCCTCCCCAGCATCCCTATAGGCTCCCTTCAGATACTGGAAGGCTGCTATTGGAAGGCTGCTCTGAGGTCTCCACGCAGCCTTCTCTTCTCCAGGCT
This sequence comes from Ara ararauna, assembly GCA_028858755.1. Classification (NCBI taxonomy): domain Eukaryota; kingdom Metazoa; phylum Chordata; class Aves; order Psittaciformes; family Psittacidae; genus Ara; species Ara ararauna. The sequence goes on from CM054376.1 coordinate 77,269,446, forward strand.
GAACAGCCCCAACTTTATCAGTCCATCTTCATACGGGAGGTGCTCCAGTCCTCTGATCATCCTCGTGGCCCTCCTTTGGACTTGTTCCAACAGTTCTATGTCGTTTTTATGTTGAGGACACCAGAACTGCACACAATACTCCAAGTGAGGTCTCACAAGAGCAGAGTAGAGGGGCAGGATCACCTCCCTTGACCTGCTGGTCACATTCCTTTTGATACAGCCCAGGATATGCTTGGCTTTCTGGGCTGCAAGTGCACACTGCCAGCTCATGTTCATTTTCTCATCGACCAAAACCCCCAAGTCCTTCTCTGCAGGGCTGCTCTGAATGTCTTCTCTGCCCAACCTGTAGCTTTGCCTGAGATTGCTCCCATCCAGGTGGAGGACCTTGCACTTGGCATGGTTAAACTTCATCAGGTTGGCATCAGCCCACCTCACAAGCGTGTCAAGGTCCCTCTGGATGGCATTCCTTCCCTCCAGCGTATCAACCGAACCACACAGCTTGGTGTCATTGGCGAACTTGCTGAGGGCGCACTCAATCCCACTGTCTGTGTCACTGACAAAGATGTTGAACAAGACTGGTCCCAACACCGACCCCTTGTCACAATGCTGATTTATTGGCTCTCAAAGTTGTTGCTCTTGATATCACAGTTTCAGCATGTCATACCTTACTTATAGCTGGTATTTGCTGTGTTAGTGCTTATCGGCTGGGGCCCTTGGACTAAGGTTCTTGTTTCATTGTACTTTATGGTAATGACTTGTAATACAATAGACTCATTGATCATGAAACTGATCTGGCTTGCTTTCCCAGTGTGGTCACCACCTCTGTACTTTGGGAGGTATATAATAGAAGTGTTTAGCAATTACACATCTTTTTTCCCCTCCTTCGGTGCTCAACCAGTGAAGGGGACATTCCCTTACATTCCCAGCTCCCCCACCAGACCATTTACAGCATCATTTGAGAGTTCTGAAGGTTTTGAATGGCCTTTAGATACCCTTGAGACCTGCCTGCTGATTGCGATGGGGATCACCATGTTGGCAAGCATACAGAGTGTATTTTACCCATGACCATCTCGTCTGATCTCTAGAGTTAAGCAGAGTCGGGTTTGGGCCTTGTCTAAGGTTAGACGACAGTATAGGAGGACCAAGAGATTTTCCCCGAGGCTGGATATTCATGAGTGGCAGGGTGTGTGGGATAGTATGGGCAAGTATGTAGGCCAGTGGACCCCTCCAGTGCTTTGGAACTTCACCACTGAACAAGTGCAAAATCCAGAAAACTTAGTAAAACACTTAGATGAGATATGATGTCATTCTGGTCATACCAGAGAGAAACAAATCATAGCAACGTGCTGGGGCTTGGCCTATGCTTACAGAGCCCTGTTCAACACTATCCAGCACCTTCAAAAGGAAAAAAATGTTCCTGGATCTGATGGCAAAACAGACAGCGCAGCTACTCCAGCTCCAAGCACAGCAGCTACACCAGGCCCAGTGACAAGTACAATAGCTACCCAAACTTCAACCTCAACAGACATTGCAGCTACTGCTTGGAGACCTCATAGCAGCCTTCAGTATCTGAACGGGGCCTATATGGGTGCTGGGGAGGGACTATTCATGAGGGACTGTAGTCAGAGGACAAGGGGTAACGGGTTCAAGCTTAAACAGGGGAAGTTTAGATTGAATATGAGGAAGAAATTCTTTACGGTGAGGGTGGTGAGGCACTGGAATGGGTTGCCTGAGGAAGTTGTGAACACTCCATCGCTGGCGGTGTTAAAGGCTGGGTTGGACAGAGCCTTGGGTGGCATGGTTTAGTGGGAGGTGTCCCTGCCCCTGGCAGGGGGGTTGGAACTGGATGATCTTAAGGTCCTTTCCAACCCTAAGTATTCTATGATTCTATGATGTTTTCCTACTTCACCGATAACCTTACCAATTTCCTCCAAATTGACCTAGATCTGGATTATGAATTTTCTATATTTTATGTGCTTGTCTACTCTGGAGTCAGTAAAGCTCCTTGCCAGCGTTATATCACATATGCAATTGTTTGAAGAATTTTATGATCAACAAAGCAGAGATGAGTCTGTACAGCAGTGACCCACAAGGGTCAGACAAAGTTCCCACTGATAAGAACAGACAGGTTGGGCTCCATCTTCTGAACGTGCCCTGATGGAAATGGAGGGTATTGTCATTCATAGAGTAATCTTATCTGTGCTACCTTTTTTTTTCTAATGTGCGATTGGATCACAGTCTGTCCATCCTGTTGAAATACAGTATAGCTTTCCTTACCCAAGTGGGTTTTTATGTCTTATTTCAAAATGGTCAAACTTTGCCGGTGCGGGGCACAGGACATCCCATGACAGTGTCTGGTGTGTCTCGTGCAGCTGCTATCCTTTCTGGTTACAGTGATAATCATAAAGGAGTGATTAAGGATGTAATTAGTCAGAAAATGGTGGCCACAGATGAAGAAGTAGGGACAGAATGGGCTCCTATGTTTAAGACAGTGATTTGGTCTGTTTTTCTGAAGGATTTGTGCTGCATTATTCTTGTATTGTAACCAGAATGAGAATTAGCTTCAAGGCATATTCACATGCTCATATGTGCTGATCATTGATTTACCATGCCCTCTAGGGATCTGAGGACCAGCATAAATGTAAAGGCGTGCTTCTACCAGATAGAGGTTTAAAGTTACCCACAGGCTTGGAGAAAGGTATTTGGAGAAAGGTTTCTGCTTTTCTTGTTTTAAGGGTGTTTTATTCATGACAATGTATGGTGGCTACGCTGCCACACAACCTCTACCTCTTTAAGCTATTTGTTTTAATAGCCTCGACAATGCACCCCTCTTTCAACTTTTATTTTCTATTTGTTGTGCTCTGGCAAGTGGAGGGATGATTCCTTGATCAGAAAAGTTATCCTATGGAGGAGCAACATTTAGTGTTAACGGCTCTTACTACTGATGATGGAGACAGTTTGTAGAATTCATGGGAAGTGTTTGTGGGACCCTGACTCTTTTAATGGCAAGAAGTCCACTATTACAACCTCAGCAGGCAGAACTGATTTTAAAATGGGAGTTGAAACTGAAGAATTGCAAAACCAAGCCTCATTCCTAAGCCTTTGTGAGGACAGATGCTGTATAAGCCATAGAATCATAGAATCATAGAATAGTTAGATTTGGAAATGACCTTAAGATCATCTAGTTCCAATCCTCCTGCCATGGAGGGTCTCAAGAAACATGTCTGAATCTCATGCCTGGTGTCCCTGGCATAGTCCCATCTGAGTGGACCAGAATGCCTGCTTGGAGTTTGTAAAGCTAATGGGTTTCTAGAGAAGCTGAGAGTTGGGCCCCCTGAGAAGAGGTGCTCTCTTCAGTAACTCAAATGGGAGCATGAATTTCAGCATGGATTTTCATAGGTGTTCCTTGCGCTGCTTTTTACTGCTTTGCTGAGACACCAGTGAATTTAGAATCCTGCTTCACCATCCATCAGCTTAAATCAATCAGGAGGAGAGGAGGAGGAGAAAAAAATCCAACTTCGAGGAAAACACACATACTGCAAAAGGGAGTTGTATTACATTTATATTCTTCTGTGTGCTTTTGTCACCCACGCTTGTAAAATACTCACTGACAACAAAATGAAGTACATTTAATTTCCACATATACAATAATTTATTGTATTTGCTGAGTAATTACAGGTAACTCCTGTATGGTAACTGATTTTTCTGCTTATTCCAGCCCTTCTTCCATTCCTTGTACATGGAGGGGTGTGCTTAATAATGCATGAACTGAAGATTAACTCAGTTTGTATTAGCTGTTTTTTAAATTGACTGAGATATTTAGCAAGAAACTTGAAAAATACAATTTCATAAAGCACAGGTGGGATTTTTGGAGCATCCCATGAGAACCATTTACGGGAAAGAGGAAAAGTATTAGAAGAATGAAGAGTCATTGTAAAAGCATACCTTTTCTTCCTTAAAACACCTAGATTATGCTCCTTTGTGCCCAAAGCTTTTATGTAATACCAATGAAACATGCTCAATAACCTGTCAGAATAACGCAGTTCTGATGGCAATGCTGTATTTAGATAAATGAAGCCACAGTGTGATGCAGGAATTTTGCCTTCTCACTGAGCAAATCTGCTTTACAAATTCACACTTTCCAATGCTCAGACTCTTTCCTACCTCTCAGAGTGGCCTTGGCCTTGCTTGTGAAGTCTTGCGCTGCAGCAAGGAGACCAGAGAACAAGCAGGGTGGGACAGCCTACAGAATGTGGGGCTGTGGGATGATGGCCCCGGTAGACTGCAAAGTATCTCCATATCCATTTGTTTCTATGTCAGGATTGGCCCACTGGTTGCTCTGAGCATGACTGTGTGCATGGAGAGGGACCCTGGGGAGGTGCATTACCAGCTGCTGTTCTGTGAATGCTGGAAACAGAGCAGGGAGGGAAATACACGCGTCTTAAACAGGTGTGTATTCACAGCTTTTTGGTATGACTTAGAGATATGTGAGGTTGCTCAAAACCTCAGTTTAAAGCACTAGTCCTCCACATGACTTCCTCCCAGGGACACATTTTTCCAGCATGCCCAAGCTCTCATTAATTCCTCCCTTCCTTGCTGAAGCTTTGGCCCTTTCCAGAGGAATGGCCTTTTTGGCTATAATGTCCTGAGGTAAAGATTGGACTTGATCTTAAAGGTCTTTTCTAACCTAGTTGATCCTATGATTCTACCAGCCTCAGTGCAGAGCCCACATACCACATACCAAAAGTATACTTGAATTTCAAATGGGCTTTTTCCACTTTTTTCTGAGATACACATGACATCATTTTCTACGTGAATTTTGTAATGTGAGATTTCTTTCTCATGTTGTTTGCGAACAAGGAGCTGGAAATGTGAAAAAACATCTACTATTGAAGAAAAGCAAAGAAAACTTAGTCCCCGTCTTCTGCAGCTATGCGATGCATTGATTCTTCCCCATACACATCTGAATTCTGCTGACAGCAGCAGCTCTTCATTTCTCCCTTCATCCTTGTCTTTCCACAGATATTGTCTGGCAGCAGCAGCAGCAGCTCTGTGTGAGCTTTAACAGTGCTTGAGGTTTCAAGTGAAAGACAAAATTGTTTCCCAATCGCTTCTGGTGAGCAAGGGGAAATATTCCAGATGCTGTGGGACATTTTATGCTAAAGGGTGCTGAACTCATGAGGCTGGCCTTGAAAAGAAGAGGTGTAAAAGTTTTTTAACTTTTTTTACAACTGTGCGTTTAAATACTAAATAAATACCCACTTTCTGCTAGTAAAGCCCAGAAGTTGAACTCTATCCTCATCACTGATGGTAGAAGAGTAAGAGGCATCAGCTTCCCGTATTTATACATTCAATAATCGGTTTCATTTGGCAGTAAAATCAAGTTTTGATGACAGCTTTTTTGGTTTGGGATTTTATTTTTTGTGGGTTTTCTAGAACCTTTCAAACACTTGTCACAAGCAAAGCTAGGAAGCTCTGTCTGCTTTGAAAAGTATTTTAGACACGGAAAAGCAAGCATGTGTTACATTCTGCCAGGGGCTAGGAAGCCAGATTCCAAGGTTGTAATTCCACCTTTGCTGCTGACTTAGTGAGTGACCATCATATAATCACTAAGTCATATATTAGTGCATGATAAATGAGCTGATGGGCTTGCAGCTAATTTATGGAATAAATTGAAATGTTGTTATTGATGCCAGGCTGAAGTTGGTGCAGTTGAAATGCTTTGATGCCAGGTAGAGAATGTCCTTACTTTTGGGAACTTGTCCTTGGGACACCTGATAGCATCAACTGCTAGTTGTACATGAAGGCTTTGCATGACTTTGCCCTCTCTGCCTGTGTTAGTTGGTGTACAAATAAAGTGTGATGGAGCACTTTCCTCTCCTAGGGAGTGCATGTTTGCCAAAGGGGCCTCTTTTTCCAAGTTTGGATTTCAATTGTCCCCGGAAACATTAGCAAAAGAGGAAGAAAAAAAGAAGAGCTATCCATGGGCCCAGAAGAAAGTAGATTCCAGTAAGAAATCTGGGGCTTGTGAAATTTTTGCCTGCATGAATCTTATATTCAGTATAAGAGTTTTTTAAGCAGTGATCTTAGTAACACTCCTCAGATCCTTCCAGCAGAGGTTGGGGTGTTTACAAACAATAAATGCTGGTTCTGTATGGACGGAGTGGGAGAAGAAACTGGGCTTGTACAAAACACCTTTAAGCTGGTGCTGAGAAAAATAATTGTCTTAAAGCAAACAATTCCATTGGGAATAGTAATACCCCAAAAGTATTTCTGGGCATTTAGTTCAAGGGTGCTATTTCCACTGTGACCTTTGCTTTAGTTGACTCACTGCATTCCTCCAGCTGGTAGTGTAAAAGTGAGAGGAAAGATTCAATAAATATATCCTGTGAATTCCCCCTTGGCCCTTAAGGTTTTGGTGGTAAGCTCATCTGCACAGAGCCCTCAATGTCTTGAGGCAAGTTGTCCCATACATAGGCTTTCCTGAGGACCACACACAGGCATTCATTTCTCTTCTGGCACTATTCTGTTAATTACCCATCTTCTAACAAGCAGTCATTGCACTTCTCAGGAGTCCTGAATAACTTCTTTTCAATAGCTGTGATGTGTTTAGCTACAAGAAAACCGTACAAAGGTCTCTGTTGTGCCTTTCGCTCCTCTCAAGATATGAATACTATGAAAAAAGAGACAAACTAGCTGGGCTTGCTGACTACATGGCACATCTGAGGCTATGTGCAAGCCATTCACATTGCCATATGAATACTGCTACCCTGCCTCATTTGTGAAGGCTCTTACCGGAGACAACACAGTGAGTGTTCTGAAGGCAGGCAAGTTATGTAGGTTCCCACATACTGTATTCTTTAGTCAGAGAGAAATTTCTGCTGTTATATAAGATGTGAGGTTTTAAGCTTTGTAAATTGTGTTCCATATCATTTTGATCTTGTGTGTTTTTAAATTTTGATATCCTGGCTAATTAACTTCAGATCTTTTGTATTGGTCTTTATCATCTATCCACTGGAGATGGAAAGCAATTATAGATTTTTGAAAGAGATGTCCTACTTAGCGAAATATCTTTAACAGGATCCAATGTTTATATAACAGAGCATTAAAACCTACGGTAACATCCTAAAGTACAAACTTGGGAACTTTGTTTTTCCTGAGCTGTGCTGTCTCCCATTGATGCGACCAGGTGTAGCAGCTGGAGAAGGTGCTGAGGGATCAGAGCTCCTGTCACTGGTTTGTCATGTGACCAGAAGAAAGTCACACCCGACTCAGTTTGTTGTCTAAAGATAGTCACCCAGTGCCATCTGAGATGCCACTGGCTATCCAAAACATCTGCAGATGCAATACTCAGCAATGGGAGGCTTAGGCCTACCAGCACAGGCCACAATGGCCAAATAGAACCCTTGGAGATGTCTCAGAGGTGTTAGATTCCTCTCTTCAGGAAACCAAAGTAGCTTTTAGTCTTCCTGTGTCTCTTTTTTACTTCATCAGTAAAGACTGATACTGGTTGCACTGGGATGCTGTAGGGCTTGGCATAGGAAAATGCGTTTAAGACAATTCCATTGATTATGGTTAGGGCATAGAAAGTCAAGAGACTCTCTCTGACACAGCCGGTCCTGTCAATTCTCGTTGGAGGGGTGTGTAACTCCGGCTTTGATTCTGAGGACCAGAATCAATCCTTTGATCCTTTGAAGTAAGGCATGAGTGGAATTCTTGTGTGGAGTTGGGCACCTCAATTCAGCCCCGGAGAGCTAGGTGGACGCTTCGGCTTTTCGGCAAAGCCCACCAGATGGAGCTCTCGGTTGAGGGATAAAGCTCCGGCCGGCTGCTGCAGAAGCTGAGAAAATAGGACATAGGCTTCGTTTTTATTGGATTGTTTTACGTAATGGGGTTGACTAGAGCAAGCCTGGCTTCCCAAGCACTTGCTTTTAAAAAAGAAACCTTCGATGATAAAGGTACAGAAAAAGAAAATGCACTTTTTCAGCTAGGAGTGCTTGAAGATTTCACTGATGTTTTAATTTTCTTGTTTTAGCATTCATTTCCTCAAATCTTTCTGTCCCTTAGTATGGTTCTCATACTTAATTATAATAATTACACCCCTTAGCTATTAAGCCATAAATCAAAGCACTGAAAAACTTTCTTAGTGGTTTAGATGGAAAAAAATGTATACAAGTGGGGTGTGAGAAGAAAAAGTATTCAACCTTAAACTTGGTTACCTAAAAGGCAGCTAATAAAAGTTTAGAGTGTGGCAAAGAAAGCAGAATTAAGCATGTCTTAGTCTGTGAAGTTTTCTGAAAGACGTAATCCATGAACTCAGAGGCCCAGCTACATGCTATTGCCAGCACTAGTTTGGTATGCACTTCACCTTGCAGATTGGTGCCTCAAAAGCTTTTAAAAACACATTTTTGGAAGCACATTTGTTATTTATGTACTCAAACTACTACAGTAATACATCAGAGAGCAATGTAAGCACTCCAACTATGAGGATGTTATGCTTCAACACGGGTGGTATGAGCACTGATGAGTTGTGGCCCCTGTTCTGTGCAGCATAAGGTAGTTATAAGCCACGTTCTTCACGGAAAGCAGAATGAATTAATGTCACTAATTTCACCTTTTGATGAGCCAGACAAATCATGGAAGCCCACCTCTGTTCTCCATAATGCAGCGTAGCCATCCCGGTGGCACCAGGGTTGTCCTGGGGGTAATGTAAAGCTGAATTTAACTCTCTTGCTGTCAGATTTACATTAAGCTCCACCAACCAACCAGAAAATGCATTCAAACTGAATGGCCTCTGTTTCAGACCACATGAAGTAGGCCTACTGCCTTGTGCTATGGGTTTTCACGGTTTGTATGATGAAAACCAGTCAGATGATCTTTTATTCTAAGTCATGTAGGATGAGTTTCCCTTCAGTAATGCCTTTAGAAGAACTATTACATAGCTTGCCATGCCACTGTTGTTGCCTGAAGCTCTCATCTACTCTATGTAAGTGAATGCCAGCACACAAAACATCACTGCGAATTGCTGGGTGCTATTGGATATGCTTGGATAAGAAAAAAAGTTAATGTAGCTGGATACTTTAAGTGCTGTGTGGTGCCTAGTTGTAGTTTTGCAGTAGCCAGATGTTGCACCATGTTTAATTTAACCTCTTTTTGTATTGTTACGGCCTGTAGTGCTGTCTTTGAAAACTGATAATGTTGGAACCTGGGGCTCCCCAGAGAAGAAATTTTAAGACTTCATTTCCTCATTAGTCCTGACCAGTGATTATGCAGAATAAAATCTTAGCTCTCCAATATACTTCAGATTCTCCGGGCAATGGTGTCATCTGGTCAATGACTGACAATTTCTTTTTTGCTCTTTTTTTCCCAGTGTTTTCTGTCTATTAAGTAAACTGCATATTCTGATTTCCTAGGAATCATGGGTGTCTGCTGATTAAATGCACTCAGAAACATGGGTCAACACTTATTCAGGGCTACTCTATCAAGAGAACACCATGCCCACTGCATGCAGCAACGCCTTCTGTCATAGATGTATAAAAGTGCTAAGGATTCTGAGCATCTTCATGTAACACTCAGCTTGTGATCTTCTGGGAAAAACATTGTCATGAGGGTGATTTGGGTGTTTCTGCTGCACAGAGTTTGTAATTTTTTTTTTCTTATTCTCACTGTTAACGAGGTGAGACGTCTCAGTCTTGCAATGGGAGCTGAGGACATTGAAGTCTGGTCTTCACCTTGAGGAAGGACGGAGAACTAGAGGAGGAGGAGGAGGTTGACACCGTGATTTTTCAGTGGCCTGGAAGAATTAGGATGCTACGGACTCCCCTTGCCTGTCCTGTGTGAAGGCAAATCCTTCTCAGTCAGTTGTCATCAGATAAACCCAAAATCAGTTATCAAAACGCTTTACGTTTCCTGCCACGTAAGTTGCAATCTCCTGTATTTCACAGAAAAATACTTGCTGAGTCCTCAAATGGGCCCAAAAAATTGCAATTACTGCTTTTGCACTAAGGTTTTATGAGGAGCAGAATGTCCTGTTTGTCCACATGGGTGCAGAAACTGTATATGTAGCTGAAGCTTAGGGAAGCACTAAATGCAAAAGGGAAAATAAAAGTGTTTAGTTTCAAGTGCCATTTCTGAACAGCTGATTCTTGTTGCCAAGGAAAGCATTTGTGTGAGTGTATAATACTGGGGTCAAAAATAGTGACTTGGATAAATGCTTTGCAGTGACATGTCTGAAACAATTATTCTTTGAAGACAGGAATATAGCAAGAACTAAGGTCTGGGCTGTGTCTGTGGGAACACCTAGTCACATAAGAATTAAAGGGTGCATGTTCTAGATCAAAGTGGCCTATATTTCATAATACATCTAATTATCCTACCATTCCCCTTTATTAAATTAATTTGTTCTAATTAGAGGAACAGATCTATTGCATCAGAGTTTAAGGAGGTCTATTGGGCACTTGAGATTGAATCGGTGGTTTGTTAACAATTTTATCTGGAAAGTAGATTAGATTATTTAAATTATGTGAAACAGCATTGTTTTTCTTGTAGAATGAGGTTATGATTAAGAAATAATGCTTGGAGCATAACAGCTTTGCTTGCCATTATTTTTTACATGCAGATTTGGGATTTTACACTGAAATTGTTCATCTTTATTCTGGTTTTATAATATTATATTGAAATTGGCAAAATCAAACAAGTGCTGCAGTAGTGTCTAACAGCAGGCGTTTTCCAATGATGATATGGGAAATGCCAATGCTGGCTACTCAATTCAATAGGACCGTAATTTAGCTTTGTGGTTTTATTTTTGTACTGTTGGAGCAAAAAGTCTTGCTAATCAGTTCATAATACAGTATGATTAAAAAACATGCACTGAAGTGTAAAACTGTCAGCACCAAGAAATTTTAAAGATTATCTTAATAAATAAACCATAATTGGATAAAATAGGCAAGTAATGAGTTAAGGGCAGCCCAAATGTGTAATTTCTTGGAGTCAGTAGCAATGTGTCAGTTTATACCTCAGTTGGGTAAAGCCTAGAGGGCACATAACAGGGTGTCACAAAGTTCTATTAACCGCACTCTGCTCTTGAGGTGTCTTCTTGTATCCTTCTCCCACCAGCATTTTCAAGTGATGCAAGAGACACATTGAGGCAAATCACAAGCTGCACACCAATTGCTGCATGTACTTCTAATTTTTCTCAAGCTAATATACAGAAAATGTCTCTAATTAGAACAAGAGGCCATAACTGATGCTAGAAGGGAGCCGTCAGGGTGCTTGCAGGATGCCCACACCACTCCGCACTGGTCGCGGTAGCTCTGGGTTTTTGGTGGAAGTGTGTTGGGCACAGTATTTTCTGTCTGCCCACCTGCCTTCCTCGGCTGTGCTTTGCCAAGCAGCAGTACACTGGAGCAAGATGTTCTCACAGGTTCACGCTTTGCCCTGAAAGGTCATTACTTCTCATACAGGTCACTCTCCTTCAAGCAACAGCTTCTTGCTGCCCAACAGGCAGAAGGAAAACTTAACCTCTTACTCAGATGAAACCTGTGGCTGAGCCTCAGGCAAGCAAAATTGAGGTTTCTACTAAAAGTAGAAGCATCATCTTTATGCTTACAGTGAATTATTTCAGTTTTATTGCTTACCTGTTTGCTGTTGCTGCTCAGACTCTACCTGGGCATTCAGTCTTGCTCTGCTGGGGAAGGCAGCGGCAGCCACTGGGCCAGCTGCTTCCTAGGTGCCTCTGGAGGTCCCCTGCTGCCCAGTCTATTCCTCTTCTGAGAGAGTGAGCATTATGTGATGCTGCATAACTAAAACCTATCATGGCCTGTGAGGCATAGTTGATTGATAAGTCTGGGTTAGTATCTTTGTTTCTGAGGTTATTAAGTAATCACACCTTCTCCAGGCAACAAATGCTAATTGATGGATTACTGATAACAGATCTTCAGATCTGCATCACAATGGGAACCACATAATTGGGCAAAAAAAGTTATATACACATGCGATTAAACGCATGCAAGCACACAGTGTCATCTGTCCTTCATACCAAATGCACAGCAGCACTGGGTGCTAAAAATCGCAATGAATTATTTATATGATGAATTATCCCTCTTTCTCTCCTCCTAGAATATCCAATTGCCATTTCCATTTTTGTTTTGGAAAGATTTATTATTCAGATTTATCACTGGATAGCTTATTAAACATTCCCCCTTTTTTTCTCCATAATACATAACATACAGCATATTTTCTGGTAGCACCTATCCATCTACTCTAGTAGGGTCTCTCAGCATGGTGAAACCATGAAGAGTGCAATTGTTACCCAGACAGTTTACAGTCACCTTTGTGAACCAGTTACAGATGTTCCAAATTTTGTATACTTATTTGCTTCACTTGAGTAAAAACAGTTTCAGCCCTTGAGTAAATGATCCACAGCTACAGACAAGGCTTGCGACTGCGTGTGAATGAATAATTTGGTTCTCATCAATATTTAGCATGCAGCTCTTGAAATTGCACCCACTTTTGCTGGTAAAACTCAGTTCCCTGGAAGTGTTAGAGAAGGTGGAAGGAGAAGATGAATGCCCAGAGCCAAGTCATTTAGAGGTTTGCTGATCTTCTTCCCCTTTAGTTTCTCAGTTTTGCCACACCGGCTTAAGGAACAGCATTTTGCAGTTAAACACTTCTCTACCTGCGTGTTGTCCCTGCCACGCCTGGGACCTGTTCCCGTAAAGACTATACAAACATGAAGCATCTCTGGATTCATGGGGTAGCATCTCAATAACAGTTTCCTTGGTGCTGGGTTAGTACCTGGGACAGTTGAAAGGAATCACCCACCCACAGGATTTTTCCTTATTTTGGGTTCTCATTGGTTTCCATTTAACTGGCTGCCCTAATGCCTCTCATGCTTTCGCGTAATTTTGAGCATTTAAATCCCAAACCAGCCTCCCATATCTGTGTTTAATATTTCTGTACCTTGTAAATTCTGACAATGGAGGAGCTTGTTCTGAAAGGGCTTTAACTGCTGTGCTTTAAATCACAACAGAAATTTACAGTTGTGATAGAGGTGAAACTGCAGGCATCCAAAAAAAGTGTTATCTGTGCTTAGAAGAGTTGGTCTTCACATACCTCAGTATATAATGTCCCAGGGATGTCATCTTGCTTCCCCTGACATCACAAACAGTAATACCTTCTAAGAACAATAGCACTAAAACTGTCCTCAGGATAAAAATAATTGGTTTGCCTGTGTGTGAAGTGCAGAATTTCAAGAGCTCTTCAGCTGGGTAGGAATATTTTACCTCTAATGACCTCAAACCAGAGCCAGCCTTTTTTGCGGGCTCTGCAGAAGGCTGTTGTGCCACAAATTATATCTGAAGGTAGCTACCTGCTTCCATCTCAGCACATTCCCCTCAGCTGGCTCCAGCACACTGCAAGGGCTTGGCGGAAACTAAGCAGAATGCATTGAGGGTTCTTTACTAATTTTGGCTCTCTTATTTGTCATATTCTTCCACTTTTTGGATGATTGAATCTCTGCATCTTCTGCAGCGGAAGAGGAGTACAGGTAGTTTGCTGGGATTTTTTTTTTTTTTTTTTTTTTTTTACCGAGGTGTTGGAGTTGGAGGCAAACAATCCTCTAGAAAGGAAGAAGTCGGAATGCTGTGTACAAATACCATGCATTTTTTAGGTTTTCCTTAAATATGCAGAAATTTATGCTCAACTTCTCTGTCTTTCCTCCCTTCCTCAAACTTCTACCCCTGAACCTATTTGAAAAGGATCAATATGGCTGTGAAATATGTAAGGATAGGGGTGTGAAAACAGAAGGATAACTGGCTGGGGGCTCCCAGGGGGCTCCTTTTCTTAATCCGGTGTTTCTTTCGGTGAACTTGTATTTTCGAGCAGACCCTGGGGCAGATTGCTTGCTGGCTTGCTGTGAAAAACCCGACTACTCTGCGAGTTGACATAGTGGGAGGTAAGTGGCAGTAACTAAAGGCAATTATTGGAGGTCTGGACAGATATGTGTCCCAGGAGACATGAGCTCTTTTGGGGGTTGTGGCTTCATAGAGTGAAGCTGATTGTCACCCCACAGAACATGACAATTTGAATCCCTCCACTGAGGCTTTGCCATCAGATTTGTTCAGCAGCCTTTTGAAAAAAAACCCCGAGGGTTTAGTTTATTCTCACTGCCCAAATCCGTTGAAGTAGTAGGGAAGGAATGATTGCCTTCAGGGAAATTACTCATCAGCTGCTGTTGGTAATAATTGTTTAATGCTTCTGTAGCACTTGGTGGTGGTACGACTGATGTGCCAAAATAGAAACAAAAAGAGAGAGGGGTTTGGTTTTAAATGGCGAAGGATACTTTCCACCTTTTCGTTGCAACTCCCAGGTAATAGTAAGAAAAATGTCCCTCGATCCCAGAACCTGAAAGCTGCCTCTGGTAGAAACATAACGAGGGAGAGGGGGAGAGGTTGTAGTTGGTAAATTGCAGGCGTTTACTAAATCCCATGGTGTTTACTAAATCCTATTTCTCACGCATCCTTGGCCACCTCTCCCGCATCCATCGCTGTTGGGTTGTTCCGCAGCATTCCCTCAACCCCAACCCCTTCAAGCCACGGATGAGGGAAAAGGAGAAGCTGGAGCGCTGTCCTCCCTCAACTTTCTCCCACACTGTGCTCCGTCCCACAGAGCCGTCCGTCCCGACTTTCGGGCAGGATAACGCTTCCAAGATGGATGTGCGGTTCCTTCTCACAAACCCGGCCGGCGCTGCCCCTGCGCGGCTCTGCCCGAGGCATGGAGGTGGTGGGGACCCCCCGCGGCCGCGGGCCGGGGCTCTCCCCGGGCCCGCCCCTCCGCGAAGCGGCGCGGTGGCGGGGCGGAGCGGCTGCTCCCGCGGGGCACCCCTGTGCGCCCCGGGCGGCAGCAGCGAGACGAGCCGAGCGCCGCCGCTCCTCACCCCTCCGCGCCGCTCCTGCAAAGTTTTGCCAGGGCTAGGGCGCCCCGCAGCTCCTCCCGGGAGGCGAAACCGGGGCCGTGCCCTCGCCCCGGGCGGCGGCGGGTGCCCTGGGGGGTCCCGGCTCCTTTTCCCGGGGTTGGATTGCTTTTCTTCTCTTTTTTAATTATCTTTTTTTTTTCTCCCGCGGTGGGGGGGTGAGGGTGGGCAAGGGAAGAGGCTATAAAGCGCGAAGGAACGTGCGGGACACAGTCACCATTGCAGCCCTTCCCCAGCGGAGCCTTAGGTAGACACCCGCACTCTAAAAAAAAGAGCCTCCTCTCCCACGAGAGGACAGGACGGGACGGGACGGGACCGGACGCCGCAAGGTAAGCCACCGGCCCCGGGGCGGGGAGCGGGGCTTCCTGAGTAGCCTCCTCCCCCGATTGCCGCCGGGGCAGCGCCTTTGGAAGGCGGGTGCAGGGTGCTTCCCCCCAGCTGCAGGACCCCTCTGACAAAGCGGGGCTGGCGTGGAACGCGGCCACAGCGGCGCGGCGTGGTCCCTCCAGCCGCAGCTGCAGCGCAGAGCTCCTCGTCCTGGCACTGCTCCGCTGCCTAATCGCCGCGATGCTGCCGTGGGACCTCGGAACCCTTCGATCCTCCTCTCCTCTTTAAGCTTTGGGTTTTTTCCTCTCTCGTTTTGCTCTCGGTCATCCCGCGGCGGCCAGTGCGCCGCAGCCTGCGCTGCCGCCGGAGCCCCAGTTCAACCTCCGGCGGCCGGGAGCCGCCGCTGAGAGGGTGTGCCAGGCAGGCAACGGCTCCGGCTTTATCCAGCATCGTACATTGTTCTTGGGGTAAAAAAAAGGGAGAGGGGAAAGCGCCTACCAAAAAAGTAGAGAGAAAACTCAGCGGTGGTTGAGTCATGATTTTATTTCGACAGCGTGGAGACAATGGCTACAAAATGTTTTTTAATCACTTGCAGATATAACTTTAACGTATTTAAACCTTCATATTTAAACGCTAGTGCAGAGTTTTGAGAAGCAGTGATTTTCTGAGTGTTTTTATTCTGGATGTGTATAACACTTGAGTGGTAACGTTCCCGGATTCTCCAGAGCCGTTAGCTTGATGCCAGGGGGTAGAGGAGTCTAGTCTGTGCTGCACTGCACCGGCCTGCTCAGGAAATTATCCCGGGAGACACCTACCTGGATAAGGGAGCAGCTGCAAGACTGGTTGCAGAGAGCAGGTTGCAAAGCTTGTAGTGTCCCTTGGACTTTCCCTCCCCATTGAAGTGTCTGGTTATCATCTCGTTCCAATCTGTAATTAAAAAGCTTAAGAAGTATTGCTGTTCTTGTGGCGTGACTGAGCTGCAGGAGGCAAGCTCAGAGGGGAGGGAAGATCCTCAGTGTAAATATACAGCTCTCCCTGGAGCGGCTGGCTGTTTGCTAGCAGACAGCAGGCGATGTTCAATGACACAAGTGTGGCACTGACTCTTCATTGGAGCATCCTACAGTCAGGCTGCACTGGCAGCCCCATCCAGCACCATCTTAAGATGGGCTTCTAGCCTAGCTGTACCAATTTCATGCTTGGTCGAGCTGGTGGAGTTTTATGTGTGTAAAACTGGAAGAGATGAGCGATTTGAGGGTGAATTCTTCCGTGGGCAGTTGGTGGCAAGTGATTTATACGCTAGTGACCCTGGTGGGGCACTGCTGGCTTGGCCAGAGCCTGCTTGGGTGTTAGACATTGTTGGCGTCCTTGGCCATGCTGTAACAGAGCAGGGAGAAAAACTTTGTGATTCATTTCAGCGTACTCCGAAAATCGCTGATTCTTAGGTATTTTAGGAATGGCATCTCAGACTGCTTCTTGTCAGGAATGCCTCACCCTCCCGGCCTCACTCTCCTACCTTGTAGCAAACCACATACCTGCAAGAGGAGAGCTGTCGAGGTCAGCCTTCTAGTACCACTGAAGTCCATGTGAGTACTTAATGCCTAGAATTTAAAACTTGTTAATATTTGAAGGAGGAGAGGACTTTTAAAACACTGAGAGATTTTTGTGTTATAGTTCGACCACTGAAAGTGCGATGAAGCAGAAATTTGCAGTACTGTGGGTACCATATGGACGTATTTGGGGTCCCCTGGCTGTGTTTCATCCTGCTGTGAGGAGAATGATACCTGCTCCTTGTGGACTTTCTGTGTCAGCAGATAATGAGCCCTCTTACTTTGAAAGAGCTTCATGATATCTCTGAAAAATTCATTCAGCCTTGTCACATTCCCATGATGAGGACTGTGGGTGCACCACACTGTCCCTGTGAACGGTGGGCACCGCAGCATGTCATCACAGCCCTGCGTTTCCTGCGCTTGCCCCGGGACGTGCCGTGCTGTGCAGCGCCTGTGCGAGGAGCCAGCTCCTCCTTGGCGCCAGCCACCCCCGGCAGGAGATGGGCGGCACCCGGGTGACATGGTGTCACCGGCCAGCACGTTACCTGCACCAGCTCCCTGGGGGAGTTTGGTGGCAGTTGGAGAGGGAACGTGAATGTTACATGGGATGCTGATCCCACAGAGATTAATACGGACAGCGTTTTTTGATTTTTTAAGGAGGTTGTCACAGAGGTGAGGCAGAACTACATAGGATCGCCCCGCATGTCTGTTTTGTGGTGGATGACTACTTTGGAAATGCCAAGGTAAAGCGTTTAGGTTTCCCCAATGTTTATAAATACAATATGGTGCAAACTGTTAAGCAAGCTGTTCAAAATCGCGTAACGCCTGTGCTGCCTTCTCGGTTTGGCTGAAATGCCTTCACCACATACTCGGTGTTCAGCTGACGTTTAAGGCCCCCAGCACGCAGCTCCAGCCCATCTGCCATGGGTTTTCCAGCATGCTTCTCCTCCTCCTGTGAGCTGGGCTGGGGATGCAGTGCTGTGAGCACAATAAGTGCTGCAGCTCCACTTGCACCACAACCTGCTCCTTGGATTGGCGCTGCACTCATCCCAGCCAGCTTGGTGAGAGTCTGGGCTGCTCTGAAAGGTCTCAGCTTGTATGCCAAAGCCACGTTAAGGGGCAGAAATGGTGTCTTCAAATCCACTTTGTCCTCCCTAGAAGGTTTTCCATCTAAGATTTCTCCACCTTAGAGTGCCCTGGAAATGAAGGGATAAATCCCTTCCTGGGAGATAGTCTGAGAGCTGAATCTATCGGTGGGTGGGTTAATGGTGCCTGGGGATTAGGGGCTCATCTTGGCGCAGTGTGGTCTTGAGCTTCCACCTACACAGTGGCCTTCAGCTCTCTGTCTCACAGCTTCGGTAGGGCTGGATGGAGCTTCTTTGCTGGGTGTTTTGCTGTGGAGCATGCCAGGGTCTTCTGCTTTAATATATATAAAAAGATGAGATGTTTATTAAACTCAGACCCTGCCTTTTCTTGTACAATTTATGTCCTGAAAGGCTGGTGATAAACAGTTTATTAAAAAGAAATCCTGATCTATTTTTGCAAACAGTTACATTTCAAGCTGGTACCAACTGTTTTTTTGGGAGGCCACCTTTTATGCTTCCCATGGCAGTTTGAAAGATTGCTAGAAAAATACTCCAGAATTTAAGAAGGTTTGGATAAAGGCAAGCCAGGACTGTACGTCAGGGTCTGTGGTGCTTTTATGCAGCAAAGCAGCGGATTTTACCACAAAACATCTGGGTACTGGCTTCAGTTACAGCACAGATTTTAGTGGGATAACAAGTCTTGTTTGGTTTTGCCTTCATTTTGAAGTCACTAAACTTTATATGAATAATAAACCCGTAAGCCCATTACTTCACTATTTTCCAGGGGCTATTTCAGTCCTCCTTCAGGGTCTTGCCTCTTTCTAAAACTGGTTTTATTTTGTTTTATGAAGTGTGTATTTATCCTTTCTGTTCCCTCTTGCTTTTGCAGGAGGCAGATGCACTAATTTGTACCGATGGACACACCGGAGATGTCAGGTTACCATTCGACCTTGCCAAACATGCATCTTTTCTGCATTAAGGGCAGTCTAATGAAAACTGCACGTTTCTCAGTCAGTGCATCCAAAGGGGCTGATGTTATTAATGTGGAAGACTATCTAGCTGCTCTGGGCTATCAGTTCAACCACTAGTGAGAGTTAAAGTAATGGGGGAAGTTTTGCTTTCTGTCTAATTAGAAAATGCAGAGAAGGGTAGACTTGACAGAAGGAGGGAAGGGCTGCCTCCTTTGTGTGAGAAAACAAGTTTGCAAGCTCTTATAAAAGGGTGTGCATATGGGTGGGAATGCCCAGACATTAAGTATTATAATCTTGACTAATTATATATCAAGAAATCTGTGTTTTGAATATAAGGCTTGTGTGAGAGTGTACAGACAGCCCGTAAGACTAATATTTACTGTGCTTGTGGAGAACCCAGGGTGATACTGAATGCAGACAAGCTCTGTATTTTGGTGCCACTGACTGTGACTACAGTGAAGGGAGAATAAATCAGAATTATGTTAAGGGAAAGAGAATATTTTGGATAAGACCAGTGAGAAGGGACACAAGTACTGCTTGAGCTCTGCTAAATACAGTGTGGTGCAGTGTGTGAGCATTGCTTTGGAGAAAAGGCAGAGTGTAGAAGCTGTGTTCCCTGCTCTTTGTTTTACACTGTGACTGAAAATACGCTACTTCTATGACAAAAATCTTAATTATATCAGAGATAGTTTTTACCTAAGAGAAAATGACTCAAATAAGCTAATGCTCATGGATGGGTGGAAGGAGCTTTGAAGGCTGAGGGGATGTTACATTTGAAAACTTTAACAAGATGTCATTAGGAGAGGAAGTATTTGCCCTTGGATCTGGAAATAGGTCAGGGTAATAAATCATAATGCCAGGAGAATGTGCTTGAAGCTGGAAATAAGAGGGAGAGAGAAAGTAAATATTAAAAAGAAGTTTGTTCTTTCAGAATTAATTATCTAATTTGCAATATGCAAGGACATGCACTGAACAGGAGAAAGGTAAATGTTAACACAGGGTTATAACAGGAACCAGCCAAAAATCTCATGACTTCGGCTTTGTTTGCACCCTGGGGAAGCACGTCACACAGGACATGTCAGAAGCAGGCAAAGTGTGATCTTTTTCAGTTCATGTCTGAGATAGCTGATATTATAACCTCACCAAAAACATGATGAGCTTCTGGAAGATGTTTTACAGGATGGGTTTTAAATGTCATTCAAGTAATCAGCAACACAAGCAGCCCAAGAAACCAGCCCCCAGTCCATGACTGCTTCAGTAAACAAAAATATACCGGAGTTACCAGGGGATGCAGGTGAGTCCTTTGCTGACCATCTTTCAAGAGCTGCATCCTTCTACCTGGGCAGGGGCAAGTGCTCAGGTGACCACAGCATTTTCAGCATTTCTCATGGGTCGCTCCAGAGCATGCAGGGCTTTTCAGATTTTGGCTCGAATCAGGACTACTCTGGTTTTAGGGTAATTAAATTCAGTAGTTGGACAGATGTTTGTTGCTTGTGTGACAGCTGAGATAAGAAGCAGTGGGTCCTTACTGCGAGCACCTGGAAATCTGAAAAACAAAATGCAATAATTTATCTTTCCCACTTCATTACCCCCTTCACAGGTCCGGATATGAGTGCCCCTCCAGCATGACCCTCGCACACTCACAACGTGACACACCACCAAGGCCAACACTCCCCCTGTGATTTTCAGGGGAAAAGCATTGTTCCCCTAATTGAGCATATTGCTTTTTGGCAGCGTTTTTGGTGGGTTTTTTTTCCTTTTTTGATTTAAGGAAAAGCAGTTTTAAAGGGGTTGAAACTTTATTAGGGTGTGAGAGAAATGATGCTTTTCATCTTTCTCACTTTTAACTTTCTCAGAGCCAAACCAGAGCAGTGCTAGACCAGCCACCACTCCTGCTGCAGAGGCTGGTGGGGAGGCTAGCAGGAGGTGTGACGGGATTGTGTGTTCTCCTTACATGCTTGCAGGGATTATTAAACAGGAGAGATGATTTCTGCAAAGCAACCAGAACATCGTGGAGATGTGAGCGTGCTCTCTCTCTCTCTCTTGCTACTTTACTTAGGTGCAACAGATTTACTGCTAATTTGTTTATAGTCAAACAGTCTAAACGTGTCTCAGCATTTTGAAATCCAGAAACCTGATGCAAATTAAGCTGTTTACAGATTGGGAAGATGATGGTGCGGGAAAGCCAAGTGTCTTGGAGCTGCCAGCTGGTCTCTGGATGTGAAGGAAAACATCAGTGAGCAGCGTTAAGGGTTTCTAATCCCCATTCTTTTGCTTCCTTTGGCTACTAAATCTGCATTTAATTCCCCACGGGCTTTTTCTCCTGGGTAAGAATTACTTGAGTATGATTTGTAGGACTAATAGGATCTTATCCTTATTTGGGGAAGACCCTAGGAGCTCACTTTGAAACTGATTTTTCTGTAATGAGAAATAATGAATAAAAATCTAACTGTCCTAGGGGGTATTAAAGCTACAGTTTTGTAGGGAAGATTTAATGTCAGTCAATTAAAACTTCTATAATCTTGTTACAATACAACAGTTGAAAAAAAATTTGTACTAGGAAAAATAAATAGGTTCATGTGAACAAATCTAAGTTGACATTTGATTTAAGCAGGCATTTAAAGCAAGGGTATAAAACATCTCTTGCAAGAATGTGATAGCAGGGCTGCAGGCTCAGGGAAAGAAATGTACTATGTTAATTTATGGAGTGTGTTCTAATTTCCACTCATTCAAGACAAAGCAATTGCAAAGTGTTTATAAGAAAATCCAGGCAATGAGGGCTTTAACACAAAAATGCAGAATTCATGCACATCAGCAAGATGCACTTGCAATAGCTCAAAACACAGTTCTGGCTCAGTCTTTTGCTCCCTTGGTTCATGGCCATCCCCACTTGGTACTATGGGCTTGGCGTCGTTTGTTCTTATAGGGACTGTGTGGACCTCGACTTACGACCCTCAGTGAAATGCACATGTGGGGAGATAAAGCAGAACCAGGGGGCATTGTCCCCACAGGCAGAGCCCCCTGCCCAGCTTCAGCCCAAACCCCTTGGGCCTGCTGAAATGCCTTGAAGGGGACAAAGCACCAAAGAGCAGATTTTATTTTTTTTTTAATTTCAGCTTTTTGTTTTTTACAACCTAACAACAGTTGTGATGTTGAAATGGCACTTTGTCCTTGGCGGTAACTTTCATCCAAGGATCTTGCAGCCATTTTCAGTTGCTGGCCAAGAGACATCCACAGCTGGCAACACTGGGTCCCATGCCACAGCTCTCACCATATCTTCCCTCTTTGGGAGAGGAAATGCCCTTGGCATGCCTTTCAGCCATCTCTGAGTACACAAATTCCTTATCTTCTCTCCCCTTCCTTTCTTCCCTTCATCTCTCCCCTTCTTCTTTCCCCTGCTGTCAGCCAAAGATGTATGGTTGCCATAAGAAGGCTTGAAGGTTTTGGGGTTGTTTGTTTGGATGTTCATTCACCCATGACAGCCTGACCTATCTGCCTGTATGAGTTTGCTCTGCTTTTGTTTGCAGTAACTAGAAAAAGGACTAACCTTTTGCCTGCCAGCCTGGACAAATAAACACTAGCCCAGCGGTACAGTGGAGCTGAAACTGACCCTTTCAATAATCTGATTTCTGAGATCCCTTATCACAGCTCTGCAGTTGACCCTGGCATATTTGAAACTCTTGCAGCACATACCTTTAGAGCGTCCATCTTTTTGCACTTGGAAAAAGACTTTTCAGCAGAAGTCCACTGTTTAGAGAACCCAGAAAATGTTAGAAAGCTACCCTGAAAACTGGCAGCTACTGAACATGCTCTATCCTGCTTTGATATGATGAACTGGAGAGCAGTGGTTGGACTTGAGGTGTCTTGTAACCTCTTCGGACAGATGCATGTGTCAGCTCTGACCATAGGCCCACCTGTGGCAGCAGCCTCCATAGCCATGCCATGTCTCTCTGGGTATGTACTGTTCTGCCTCTTGGAGGTGAGTCCTTTCTCTGCCGTATGGCTCCTTAGCCCTGGAGATGTCCAGTGGCACTGGGTGAGCAGCTCAGGGCAGGGATGTGGGCTGCAAGCGTCCATAGCTCCTCCAGCACATGGCCGCACTCGTCCCAAATTTTTGTCTGCTTCTGCAACAGCCTTGGGTAACCTTGGGAGCCATCCCTGCACCATAGAGGTGCTCTCCTTCTGTGAGGGTCTCTGGTCCCTCATGAGCATTGGGTGTGCTCGCTGCTGTCGTTTGTCCCAGTGGCTAGTAGAAGATTAGGAAAGTGAGGATAGAGCTAAGAATTTTCACTAATTTGCTGAGTTGCTCTCCATAGGAATCTGAGTCTTATTTAAAGCAGGATACTAAGGAAGTAAATGCCAGTAAGCTAAATTTGGCTAGCCTAAGCTTTCCTGCTTTTTTCTTGTCCCTACCCAGAGAGCATACAGAAGAGAGCATGCAAAAGAGTCAATTTTCTAACTGACACCCAGGAGAAGTGGTGAGGCCGATTGTCCTCCCTGTGATGAGGTCCACTTGCAATGGGCTGTCCTTTGCTCTCAGCCTCATAGAAAGTCACCAGAGCTAACGGTGTGACCCAGAAATTGTGTGTGTTGCTTTCTAGGGATGGTGACGATCGGCTGGCAGGACAATACCCATGCTGAGTCTTAAGGGCTTTGCTGCTGTAACCATGGCTGAGGTCTGGCAGCTTTAACTGGAGCCTGCTGCTAGAAATATATAAATATTTTAGCACTACATTTGATACTTTCAATTTTCAAGCACTTGACAAATGTTTACATACTTTCAGCAACCCTTTTCCAACTAGCGAAAAATGAGACACAACACCTGTGAATTACTTTGTTGCATTACAAATCATTATGAGAAAGCACCTTACGGGTTCATTAAGGACTTGTAGGGCCTAAGATTTCCTCTGCATGCCTTTAAATTTGAAGGCAGATAATATAAAATCTGAATACAGTTTTGGACAGTAGGTTCCAGTAGAAAAAATTTGATTCTGATGATAATTAAAGAATTGTAGAGTTTTGGGAATCACCTATCAACACAATATGTATTAGTGTGGTTGTAACTAATAAGGGCAAGACATTTGATTTGGTAGAAGTCATAGTTTCTTTGAAGTCAGCTGAGGTTCTGGATTACATTATTCAGGTGTAGTTAAAAGCGACACAGGGACAAGATTGAAAAAATACAGGAAAAACATAATAAAATAGAAATAACTTTTCTCCTCCGTTCCTATAAATTGTATTTTCTCCTTAGAAGGCAGCTATTCTCACCACTATATCCTTGTCCCATATCTAGTTAACTGAGTGTTCCTGTATTGAAAAAAATCTATAATCCAACTTTACAACTGCATTTGATGCCAGATGCCTGTTACAGTTTCTGTTTGAGTTCCCGTTGCTGTGTCTTTGCTCTGAGATACCACTGCAAACTAATGTGGAGTCAGAGAATCACCTCTTGGGTGTGAGCACTGTTATAGGGGTTGTTATAGGAGCTGCTCTTGTTTGCTCTTCCAGCTGCCGGAGAGCAGCTCTTCCAGCTTCCTGGAGAGCTGCTGCTGTTACTGTCCATGCTATTGCAGGCATTACTGGTCATTGCTGCTTAGCCTGGAAGCACCAAGAAACCCTAGGCAGTAAAAAGGAAGATGTGGTAAAATTGCAAATGGAAATTTCTGTGTAACTGGTTCAGGAAGACTGTGTGTGTAGAGGTAGGGAAGTGGGCAGGAATACTAATGTACTTGGGCTGGCTGCGGTTTGTAATCCTATGTGCATGTGTGGTGGTGTTCCTGATGCCAAAGAAAGCTGCATGTCTGATGGAAGCTGAAGGAATCAGCCTCTGTGCACTTAGGAGGGTTTCAAAGTAGTCAGTGATTTTCCCTTTTTCTATCATCCACCAAAAAGCAGAAGGGAAGAAGCAGGGAAGCAATTTCAGTGTGCTTATGACACAGCTTTCCACAAATTGGGAGTGCTCCAGCTGTTACTGGAGCTGCTGAAGGCTCAGCTTCCGCCTGCTCCTGCCCTGCAAGTCGTGCTGGTGACCTGCAGCCCCTTTCCTGTTGCTGCCTCTCCCGCAGCTCCCTGCTCTGCTCCAGCCCCTTGTTTTCTCCCCTTTAACAAACACCTTGTTGGCTGTGGGCAGCTGCCAGACCAGCCGTATTCTCCAGACCGTAGGAATGGCTCAAGCAACTTTAATTCCTTCAGTGGTTAGTGCAGTTAATGACTTCAGGTTTATATTTTAGTGCTTTCCAAACTTCTTTCTGACCTTCAGCCACAAGCTCCAGTGGTTTGAGGATGTGACAGCAAGATGCATGGACCCCAGTTCTGTTCCTGCTCTTTATCATACCCTGACACTTCAGTCATCCCTGCCTCTGGCGGGTTTTGGCAAGGGGACTTGCTCATAATGTCATTCAGAAGTATTCCAGAGAAACAGTGGGGAACTCCGTACCAAATACCAACATACTCCTGTTGGTTATAATTTGTAATTGTTCATATGTTCCTCCCTGCTAATTCACTTGCTGAAATTCATTACGGAGAGTGAGTAATGTGCACACAGACTGCTGTGCTGAAGGCAGAATGACTTGGCTGAGGAAATTAGCTATTGTTTTATGATTAAAGGAAGGGATTATATTGAGATTTCCTTGAACAAGGAAAGAAGCTGCCCCACTTTTATTGCTTGTAACAAGGGAATAACAATTACTTTCCATTATAAAACACCTCCAGATCTTCTGATGAAAGATTAGAGCTGCATGGCATTTGGGGTTGGTTATCTTAAATGGCCTGGAGTTGTGCAAACTGAGATTTCTCTGCCTTCTCTTATTTCTCCTACTGGGGGTCAACCCCTACAGAGACTATGGAAAAAATTCCCCTTCTCCGAGTAGGGTGTGTGACATGAACTTTTCCTCTGGAAGAACTGGTATCATCACCTGCCCCATAATGCTTGCCCTTTCTGGGAGCAATGTCCAGCCGTCTGGTGATTTTGTAAGGGCTTAGGAGGATGAGAAGGCAGAATGGTAAGGAAATGGTGTAGCCCGTGCTGGAACGGCCAGGGGAAGTGAAGCTCGACATGGGGGGCAAGTCACCAGCTGGCTGACACCCAGTGTTCCAGCACATCACTTCTTCCCCTGCCTCTGCCATCCTCTCGCAAGGAGAGCTAGGAGAAAACAACTGAACATTGTAACAGGGGCAGCTGGGGACATGCTGTTTGTTTGGTTTTGACACTCAGTGCTGAGCGGCTTTGGTCAAAATGGCTGTGAAGGAGGGAAGTGCTGGCATGTGGTCTCTGATTAAAACAAGAAAAACTACGATGCATTTCCTCAAGTGTCCCAAACAGCATCTCCTGGCTCAGCTGTTTTCTGAAGCATCCAGCTACCATCACCAGTTCCAGGATGGCAAATTCAATGAAATCAGAGTTGAATTTGTTTCCACTCAAAGTGGAAGAATAAATAAGGCTCAGTTTAGAAACAAAATAGTCCATGTAAAATTTGAGTTTTTGGTACTGTATCTCCCTGAGTTTGTTTGCTTTTCAACATGTCTAATTTGAGACAGCTCTGTATTTTGCAATGTTACTCCTTTGGAGTTAACCTTATTCCTAAATTGTAGTTTTTGTAATTTGTTGCCGCTGTTGTTCATTCAGATTTGGTGGGAACATACTCTTATTTCTTCACATGGTTTAATATTTTCCCTATGCTACTGCGATTTGCATTGCTAAAACAATACTCCCAGCAAAGTAGAATTACGGGTTTCAAGTGGCTGTTGGTTAATTCACAAATAACTGACATGGTGGACCCTAAATGCTTCAAAGGCACCATTATAAGACATCACGTCTGTGTGTTCTTGAGGAGCTTTAATCCACGGATTACAGGTCTGTAAATGTTACTGCCCTCCCAGTTGCAGCAGTTCCTGTCAACAGGAGCTGCCATGTCAATCCAGGTATTTCACTTTAAAAGCCACAGAGACAGTGCTGCACCCCTGCATCCATGGTGCAGTGCTCCTCATCCCACCCTGTTCCTTAGGGAAAGGCCTTAGGCTAGTGCTTGCCACCGGCAGAGGGGCTAGCTGAGGCTGCACTGTCTGAGCTCCTGGTGGGGCTCCCGCAGCCCTGCATGGCCGAAGCTGTTCCCCAGGCACGAGGCAGGATCGGACAATAAGTTTTCAAGAGTGCTGCTTTTAAAAAATAAATCAACCCAAAAACCCAAATGAAAAGCATACCAAACATTTTCCAGATCCTTTAGGGAATAGTAAGTAGTAAATACCAGGCCTTCCCTTCTCCCCCTCTGGTCTCCCCTTAAACAAAGCAAGCAGCTCTTGGTAAGTACTTAAAATTTCAAAGGCGTTGTTTTACCTTGTTTGCACATCAAAAATAACTAATTATATTACAGTTGGAATTGGTAGGCACTTTTAAACTCCTGTGTTGCTGAGGTGATAACTTTGTGTGCTGAGGTGCATTTATTTGTGTTATATATCTCTGAAAATGAGGTGTATAATGGAAAAGCTCACAGCCTTTTTATTTCCAGCATTCCTGTAATAAGTCAAAGAAGTCACACAATGCCCTTTTATTTCTGAAGCAGCACTTAAATCACATCAAAAATTCTACAGATTTATTACAAGAAGCAGCATGGGTAATGTAAACAACAGCAAAAAAAAAAAAAATCTCAACACACAAAAATAGGGTGTAAGATGGGGAAAAAAGTGAACTATCCATACACTAAGAAGGAAAGAAACACAAAGCAAAAGCACTGTGGCAGGCAGTACCATGAAATTATCCTTGCTAAACTACCATTCTGCACTTTTCATTCTGTGTAATTAAACATTAGGATTTATTTCTTCCAGATGCATTTGCTTCAGGTAAAGCCTAATCTTTTTGTTTTGCTATTCTAAATCCTTTACAAGTCTCTGACCTGCAGACTGTTAAGAAGTAAGGCAAATGATTTCCCTAGATTGAGGCACTTGAAGCTGACTTGCTACTAGCACTGGCACTGCACATGGTGAAGCCAGTGCTCTTGTAGCATTTCGGTGGAGTGTAGGTGTACCTGGTGACATTGAGCCTTCCTGGCAATAAATGCACAGTGAAGTCTAAACAGGAGGACACAGCTGCTCTGATCCCAAACAGCCAAACCAAAGGGATTTTCAGCTTGTTGGGTGAGTTCTATGGTGGGATGTAAGAAGGGAGCCTCCGATACCTCCTGTGGTGCATCCTGCACAACTGCTATATTTTGCTGGAAAGAAAAGTCTTGCTTGAGGCAGACAGAAAATACTGTAGGCTTGCTCTGTGAAATCAAAAATGAGATGATTTATCTGCCCCTGAGGCCACCTGGTTTTAGCTTTGGTTGAAGGTTGTACCTGTCCTGCTGATCCCACAGCCTGCGGGGAAAGCCCATGAGGTGCTGCCACAGCTCCAGCCAATCTGTCGCAGACTTGGAACACAAGCCAGGTGCAAATCCCATTATCATCTCTGCTTCTGCTTATAATTGCAGTTTACCTAGATATTACCAATGAGCCTTTCATAGAGATGAAGCTTGTTATGCGAAGGTCTTATAGGCTGGGCAGAAGGCTTGTGTACACAGGATTTTGGAAAGGCCAGTTAAGGCTCACTGTCCACGTGGAAACTATTTGAAAGATAGGAATGAATTGTAATCATCATCATCAAATCTGTGATATGATTTAATGATAATTTTCATGTATGTGCTTATATCTTACATGTATGTCCAGACTGCTGCTTTTGCTTGTTTATACTTTCTGAAGGGAAAAAAGACTAAACCCAAACCTCTGGCAAGGTGGTAAATCCTGAGGTGTTTAAAGTAATTTATATCCCACTCCAAATGTACAGCATGCTTTTCTCATCTGTTGATCTATTTATATCAATACATACAAGTTCATTAAGTACCTTCGAAGTACACTTCTAAGAAGTAGCTGTTGCTACTGGAGTGTTTGTGCAGACTGGGATCTGCTCACCTAGGGACAGGATTGCCACTTTCCAGGTCAAAATAAAAGGGGAACTCTGGCCACCTGCCACACACAGTTTAGGTAGAATTTGGGGAAAAAGTGAGAGGTAAAGCTGGGCCATTAGAGGGCAGTTTTGCAGTCCTGGAGAAGGAAAACAGTGCTTATTATTTCACTTAGGACTGTTTATCTTGGCACTCACTTAAATTCAGTGATAAACAGCAGGCAAATCCTCCAGTCAGTGGGAATATATCAAGAAAATATTGACTCAGAGTTTAAAAGAAAAGAAAACAAGACAAACTTGTAGAAAAGGGAATAAACAGCATTTAGGAGGTGGCACAGGCTGGAGAACAAAAAGTCACACAACGTATTTCATGTAATTTGTATGGCTTCACAGCGCAGCGCTTAGACCTGATCTTGTACCTGGCTTCTAAAAATGAAGAGTCTCAAGGAATGGCAGACAGAGGCAAGAAAACTGTTGGAAGTTTGAAGGCTGGGTGGGAGAGCAGGAATTCATGTGCTCACATACAGCAAGTGCATTTTCTGAGCAACTCTGTCGAAGTAACTGCCCAGGGCTGAACTTGCCCAGAAAGAAACATGGGATGAATAGATGAGTTTTTTGCTTTCCTCTTGGTGTTTTGTGTTAGTGAGCTATAGAGGATTAAGCTTAAAACTAACAGATTATAATGACTGTGATACAAAAAATAAATCTGTTTATTAACTGGTGTGAAAGGGTGGTGTAGCACTGACAGCACGTTTCCTAGAAACTGTGAGTGCTTTTTGGATGTCTCTTTGCTGTTGAGGTATCTCACTTTTGGAAGTGTTGTGCATGAAAACTGGGGCTATATTAAGCCTCCAAGATTTGGATATATGAAAATGAAAGCACTCAAAATCGTATTCACTTGTAAAGGAACAAGGATTATTAAAGTTTTCCTTTTCAGTAACAGCTGTCAACTTTGCAAGCGATTTCATGTATGAGATGGGCCAGTGTAGCCTACCCAGGCTGGGCAGGGATCACGAAACTAACTTTAGTGAGTCTTTTGTAGTTACTTTTAAGCCAAAATGCTTTTACAATTAGGTGAAGAAACTGGGGGAAAAGCTATACCTTGTCTCTGTGCTGAAGCTGTTAACAGGGACAGAAACGCTGTCTACAGGAGTTTTTCAAGTGAATTAGCTAGTGGAATTATTGAATAAGTGAAGCCCAGCCTGGGTAGTCCTATAATCAAAAATCATTTATTTTAATAGAGGTTACATTGCACTGGAACTGTCTGTGGGAATACACAAGGCTGCAATTTCAAGGGGTTCATGCAAAGGACACTGTCTGCAGAAAATGTCAGAGTTTCTTACCTAACCAAATAATCTGCTGTAACTGTCGTGATTAAGTTGGAAAGAATTTCTTCCCTGTTGGCCAACAATAATGCTTGAAAAATCAATAAACAGCTTGTTAGAGCGCATGGAACTTGTCCTGTGTTGTGTGAGAGGAGGTTTCTGCTGACTTTAGTGACTCAAGTCAGCAAGTATTTTGACTAATGATCTTTGCTCCCAAAGGTCAAAAGTCGGCAACTTTGCCGATAAGTATCAACACTTCAGTCTGAATTTGAGAAAATATGTCTGTTGTCATCTAAAGCTAAGTCAGGATGTGCTTGGGATAAATTCTGACAAATGCTGGGAACATTAAATCAAGATTTAACTAGAAGTAGCAATTGCAAGTCTTAGGTAAAGCCCTTTTCTCCTTTCCCTTCTGTAGGGCAGAGCACTGCAGCGACCTGTTATTAAAACATCCCCAACAGTAACGAAGCGCACAGTTTGAGACCCGTGAGTGCCAGAGATGAAGCATTACAAGCACTGCAAACAGGGAACTATGGCCATGTGTTACTGTCACCAGGTTATTGCCAAATAAAGGTGCAGCCTTCTCCAACTGCAACACAACTTTTGGCAGCTGTGGCAGAGGCAGGGCTTCCCTGCAAGATGGTGGGGCTCCCTGGCACACTTGCCGCTCACTGTCTTGCAGAGGTCATGGAGCTCCTCCAGTCTCCATGCTGATCTGGGACATGACTGCCAGGTGAACCTCAAGCTTTTGCTTTAATTTTTCCCTTGGTTTTCCACTCAGGAAGGGGAGGATCTGGCTATAAATATAGGAATATTTGGTGTGCTGGGGAGGGAGAAAGCTGAGGAAGGCACAGCAGTCCTTGGTGTGAGTGACAGCATGAGCGAAAGGAGGTGAAGATAAAATTGCACCCTGGCAAGGGAGTTTCCAGTATGTGTCACTTATGGCTTAGTTACTTAGGGTTTTTATCATGCTTCTCCCCACAGCCAGTGGCTAACACAGTTTAGGTAATGCTCTAACCTCTCTTTTTTTTCCAATTTTAATTAGTGTTATCATTTAGCAATTCAAACTCACTGTACTTGTACTAGAAATGCACTTTGTTTCCCCTTTACCACCCCCCCATAGCAGAGCCATTATATATGAGATCATCTACTGTATTGAAAGGAGATTTCCAGGCTGTTCCACTGTATATGTTAGGGTAGTCATTACTGATCTAGTTGTAGACATACTAATGAAAGGCTGAGATTATGAATTATTATGCCTAATTTGTAAGGGATTCTCTGCTTTTGTGTTTTGCAATTACCATCAGGCTTGAGGATTAAGCCCTGCTGAATTGCATGTTAATACCAATGTACTTTGAATATGTGTGGGTTTATATCATGTTTTCCTATTCACTGCTTTTATAAAGAACAATTTCATTGGAAATATTTACTTTTCAAAGAACTGTTAGAAGCCTGACCAAAAGTTCTTGAGGAAAGTGGAGCTGATATACTCTCCATCTGCTCTGTGCTTACTCCTGCTCCCATGTCCAGTGAGCTCTGTTTCTGCTGTGGCAAAACTTTGAACTATAGTGCGACCAAAGTATGTGGAAGGCTTTTGTTCTTTGTTAAGGAGAGAGAGTGATCCTGATATGAAAGCTGTGTGCAGGCTTGTGTTTGGTTACAGCTCAAGGTGAAAGAATCTTATTTACATAGTTGATCCAAGTGCTGTGACACTGCAAGCTTAGTCCTTACAGTCTGTGTTCCTAGTACTTGTATGGCTCTACAGGGAAGGTGCCTGCAAAACATAAAGCACATGCGATGTTGTTATAGGTTTCAGCCCACAAGAGCCACACCAGTGTGCAGCTAGGCGAGTCAGTGGCTGCAGGTCACAAATAACCTGGTGTTTCACCATGGTCTCAGCCACTGGTGTGGGACAAGCTGGCAGTAGCTCCTGCTGCACGCAGTGCAGTCCTTCTCAGGTGGGACTCCCTGTCATCCTTGTAGGATGCTCCTGCTGTGCTGCCTGATGCTCCTGCTGCTGCTGCCGCTCAGCTCCATGCCCCAGAAGTTACCTACCAGAGATGAGGAGCTCTTCCAAATGCAAATCCGGGACACAGCATTTTTCCATGATTCGTCTGTCATCCCAGATGGAGCTGAAATTAGCAGTTACCTCTTCCGAGACACCCCTAAAAGGTATATCTGTCTGGTCCAAGTGAGGAAGTTGTACTTTGAAGATATTAGCTTTAGTTGCCGGGTGTTTTGAGATAAAAACTGGATCAAAACCAGAAAAACACAAATGCCAGTCTTCTGTCTGGTGAAATAAGCATGCAAGTTTCCATCCCAATCTGGCCTCCCCAGCTGAGAGTCTATCCAGTTTATTTGGTTTCTGGGATAAGCCCAGAGCTTCCACAGACCACAGAAATTCCCTGAAGCGGGGCCACTAGCCATGTCTGGAGGCAAAGGGAGTGGGAAAAAATTAGAAACTACAGGCTTACCCCACCACACTTGTCTCTCTTCATCATTTCATATTGTGCTTTTAAGAAGCAATGTAAGCCAGTCTGGTCTGAACTCCCTACTTCCCAGCCTTGACCCTAAGGGTCAGAAAATACTGAGGTTAGACTGGGAAGGAACCTGAGGCTCCAAAGAGTTCAGGGAAGACCAGCATTGCCACCTTCCTGCTCATGTCACATACATCCTTCAGCCTTCATTGGTGAGAAACACCTTAAATTAATTGACAGGTAGTGCTTGGGGAGATGCAGGAGGATAGTGGAATGCATATATCTGTATGTGCTTCTAGTGCCCTTACCTGGACACAGCATAAAATGTGTGTCCTGCTTGGAACAGCATATCCCTAAATTCCAGGACAGATCCTGTTTCCCTCATTTATAGCTTTGTGACCATTTGTATGGTATATAGTTAGCGTAGGTGTAAAACATGCAGCTGCCAGAGGGTAGGACTGGAGGCCAGAAACCTTTCTGCTATATCTTCACAAGCAGAGCATGATCTCTGTACCAACATGTTCACAGGGGAACACACCTCGCCTACTTGGTGGGCACTTGCCCACCAGCCTGTCCACATTCCCTCTGCACATGCTTGCCTGTAAGTAACACTTTTGTCTCTGTTGCCCTATTAAGATCAAACTCAATCATGTCAAGTCAGTCCCTAACAGTTGGCTGCCTTCAAGATTTACTGACATATGGGTCTGTTACCCTTCCTCTAGGTATTTCTTTGTGGTTGAAGAGGACAACACTCCCTTAGCAGTGACAGTAACACCATGCGATGCCCCTCTGGAATGGAAACTGAGTGTGCAAGAGCTCCCTGAAGAAGCCAGTGGAGAAGGTTCAGGTAACAAACCATTGCACCTTGCACCTTGGAGACCTTCTTTTCTCAAGGACTTGAAGCCCCTCAAACCTGACAAGGAAAAGAGCTGTAGAAGTAAAAGCTGAGACTACAGTTACAGAGTGCACTGGATGCTGCCATAACAAACTGTGTTTGCTCAGGGTAACTTGGTTTCATTGGGGCTTTGCTGTGAGCTGTGTACACAAGATAAGAGCTGGACAGACAGGGCTGGCATTGCAGCAGGGCTGAGCTCGCCTCTTGGAGGGTACTTGTCTGTAGACATGGAGCTTATATGGAAATGGCCATATAACTGCTACTCAAGAGCAGTCTTTGGTTTTCAGATCCTCTCACACAAGTACTGAAATGTCCTACACACCGTGTTGTATGGTGTGCACACCTTTGGCCTCTGCTGTATTCATGAACAAAATTTTAGCAAGTCCAGAAACAGGCAGTGGAGCCAGTTTCCCCTGGGAACTGCATGTTGGGTGCTTGAAGGTAGTGGTACTCTAGTGGAAGGTATTAGCTACTATTCACAAGACTTGTTACTCCGTTAGTAGTGGTCAGGTGCAATTTCTATGGTGTTTGGCTTCAACCTGAGTGCCAAACCAATTCCCTCTCTGATTTGACAGAAGTATTGATTATATCTTACTCAGAAGATAAAACTGTTTTTTCATCTATCTTCTTTATTTTATGAAGTGTCTGTATGTTAGAGTTTTATTTTCTCATATTCACAGACTGTGTCTCTACTGTTTTTCTTTGCTTCTAATTTAGGTGAACCAGAGCCTCTTGAGCAACAGAAACAGCAGATTACTAATGAGGAAGGCATAGAGCTGTTCTCTTACAAAGGCAATGATGTTGAGTACTTTATGTCCTCTAGTTCCCCATCTGGTTTATACCACCTAGATCTGCTGTCGACAGAGAAAGATACACATTTTAAAGTGTATGCAACCACTACTCCAGAGTCAGACCAACCTTATCCTGAATTACCTTACGATCCCAGAATTGATGTCACTTCTCTGGGACGCACAACAGTGACACTGACATGGAAACCCAGTCCTACTGCCTCCTTACTGAAACAGCCCATTCAGTACTGCATAGTTATCAATAAAGAACACAACTTCAAAAGCCTCTGTGCTGTTGAAACCAAGCTCAGTTCTGATGATGCCTTTATGATGGCTCCAAAACCAGGTCTGGATTTCAGTCCATTTGACTTTGCCCATTTTGGCTTCCCCTCAGACAACAACTCTGGTAAAGAACGCAATTTCCTAAAACCATCATCAAAGTTTGGGCACCAAACATCCTCAAAGCAGAGAGTTGACCTCCATAAAGTTTGTATCAGGAACAAGAACATCTTCACAGTGTCTGACCTGAAGCCTGACACTCAGTACTACTTTGATATGTTTGCAGTAAATACCAACACTAACACAAGCACTGCATACATAGGCACCTTTGCCAGAACAAAGGAGGAGGCTAAACAGAAAATGGTTGAACTGAAGGATGGCAGAGTTACAGATGTGTTCATCAAGAGGAAGGGAGGCAAATTTCTACGGTTTGCTCCTGTTTCATCTCACCAGAAAGTCATCTTCTCCATTCATTCATGCCTGGATGCTGTTCAGGTCCAGGTTAGAAGAGATGGAAAACTTCTCTTGTCTCAGAATGTAGAAGGTGTGAGGCAGTTCCAGCTTCAGGGAAAAGCAAAAGCCAAATATCTGATTAGGCTGAAAGGAAGCAAGAAAGGTGCTTCTATACTGAAGGTCCTGGCTACAACAAGGCCTAACAAGCAATCATTTCCTTCTCTTCCTGAAGATACACGAGTCAAAGCCTTTGACAAACTCCGTACATGTTCTTCGGTCACAGTGGCGTGGCTGGGCACGCAAGAGAGAAACAAATTCTGCATCTACAAAAGGGAAGTGGGTGACAGCTACAATGAAGAGCAGAAGAAAAGAGAGCAGAACCAGTGCTTGGGCCCAGATATGAGGAAGAAATCGGAAAAGGTCCTCTGTAAATACTTCCACAGCCAGAACATCCAGAAAGCGGTGACCACAGAGACAATCAGAGGCCTGCAGCCTGGCAAGTCCTACCTGCTGGATGTTTATGTGATAGGGCACAGTGGGCACTCCGTGAAATACCAGAGCAAACTGGTGAAAACGAGGAAGTTCTGTTAGTGCCCCTGCACATAGAAATATATGGAACTCTATTCTGAACATTATCCTACTTCCAAGTATACAGATTGACTACTTGCACAGCTGAGAAGTTGTGACCTGTATTTGTACTGTGTAGAAAAGATATCAACTTGTGTATTTATGTTTACATAAGTAATTGTTTGGAGGAACTGAGGCTGGGGCTCTCCAGTAGCATCTGGCAACAGTATTATCATGTGTCCAGTGACCCCACATGTGATGGTGAGTAGATGTCCAAGGTAGCAGGAAACCTTGAAGGAAGTGGCATTCCTTTGCTTCCATATTGCATGAACTGCTTCTAAATTATTTTATACTTCAAAGGCTGAAATACATCATTCGTCCACCTTGTTCCTCACACACAAAGCTCACAGATGTACACCCTTTCTCTCAGTGTAGATGGTAGGGTTTCTGTAAATTATTTTATAGAGTCTTGTTTAAAATGTTTATGTTTCTATGACTGTAAACAAATAAAATCTCTCCCCAATAAAGTGCAAATCTAAACTATTAACTGGGCTGCACATGAAGCAGTTTCATTGATAATGTAAATTCTTACCTAGCTGATTTTCATGTTTAAATACTGTATGTATTTCATGTAAAAAGTTGCCATAACATTATATTCCTGTACATAAAATTAAAAATACTAGACTATATATTATTTCATTTTTCTTGACATTTGAAGGGGGCAAACAGACTTGCAGACAAGAAGAGGTATGCTGAAACTTGAACTCAGCTAGGATGTGCCTCCCTTTTGTTGTTCATTTTTTTGGGCAAGGTGACTCAAGTCCAGTAGAATTACTGATGTCACTGAATCAGTTAAAATCTGCAAAGGAGCACAGGCCATTGAGGGAGGGGTATTTGTGGCATACTCTGAGTCTACAGTGATACAAGCTCTAAAGGAGTAGGGCAGCATGGAGGAGCTTCACTTGTCCCAGGTAAGAACAGATCCTGTTTTGTCACGTTTATGAGTGCCACCAGCACTTGGCAAGGAGCACACAGTCTGAGTTAGAGAGACCATGCTATCCAAACAACACACCTGAGAACCAGTTGTTATTTTTGTTGGATTATCACTGAAAACAATTGCTTTCTGGATGCTGCTGGGTTTGACTGCAGTAATAATAAGATGAGAGGATTTTTTTTTTCCATTTACAAGAATGGTAGTGCTAAGAAAAAAACATCTACTTTCATTTAAGTTGCAGTTATTTCCAGTGTGTAGATTTCTTTAAAATATTGAATGTCTGGATCTGTCTTTTCTAAATTTTCTTATTTGTTTTTCCACATGTCACCTTCATGACTCTAAAACTCATGTAGAGCTGCTTAGTGGAAAACACTCTTCTGAGCAGCAACTAGACCAGCCCATTTGAAGTGGCTAAGAGCAGGATGCACGCTGGCTCAGGACCAGTATTACAGTATGGTCAGGCCCCCAGGACAGGTAACTGAGACCCTTTTTCTCGGTCCCATCATATGTCGCAGCCCACAGCACTCAGGCAGTGGATATCAGGGCTTATTCGAAGACAATCTCTGTCTCTTCCTTAGGTGCCTGTACACAAAACATCTCACTGCTGTGACTTTGGCACTTACAGCCCCCTTGGGGCTCTGAAGATATGTGTGGAGAGACCAGGGCATGAGGGAAAGGAGCCAAAACCCAGTTAAAGGCCAAAAGCAGATTCCTTTTAGGCTGCTCACAGGCAAGATGAGAACACTCCACCCCTGCAGAGGTGAGCTCCAGCTTTCCTTGTCTCTGTAGTGCTGAGCTGCCCAGGTGCTTCTTTCTGTGTCCCCAGTATATTTCATTTTGCAGGCTGGTGGGCAGCAGCAGAGGGTTTTGTGGCTGCAGAGGCTCCCACATCATTTCACATCCGAGTTTGTTGCGATGAATCTCCAGGAAAGGGGCAGATGATACCAAATGGAGACTGATAAGAAGATGCCTGCTGTGTTTAATGTAATTATATCATTAACCTAAGAATTGAAATATAAGTTTATCCAGAGATGATCTTTCCTGATCTGAAAACATCCCTCTGATTTCTTAAAGGCTTCAGTAACACACGCCTGCTAGATGACTGTGCCAGGTGGTGGGTGAGCAGTAGGTGGCTGCAGCTGGGAATCCCTCAAGAAGGGGACTGCAGTACCAGTGTGTCCTGGGTTCAGCAGCAGCAGTCATTTTTCTCCTTCTTAGTAGCTGGTGCAGCACTGTGTTTTTGACTTTCAGCCTGGGAACAGCACTGATAACACTGATGTCTTTAGCTGCTGCTTAGTAATGTTTAGTCTGACCAAGGACTTTCTGAGCCTCATGCTCTGCTAGGGAGGAGGGGAAGCCAGGAGGAAGCAGAAACAGGACATCTAACCCAAACTTACCAAAGAGGTATTCCATACCACAGCACATCATGCCCAGTATATAACTGGGAGCAGTCACCTGGAAGGGCTAGATCACTGCTGGGGTTGGGTTGGGTATCGGTTGGCAGGTGTTAAGTGTTTGTAGTCTCTTCCCTTGTTATTTCCCTTGTCATTATTATTATTGGTGGTAGCAGCAGTGGTTTGTGTTATACCTTAGTTACTGTACTGTTCTTACCTCAACCCGTGGAAGCTAGATTCTTTCAATTCTCCTCCCCATCCCTCAGGGAGCGGGGAGGGGGGGTGTGGGGGGGGAAGGGGGGGAATAAGAGAGAGACTGGGTGGCTGACTAGGCTTAAACCACGACACTGTGTTAGCTCACCAGTTGTCAGGGAGGTATCTTGCCTACATTTCACTGTCTAAAAAGCAGCTACTGAATCCTTCAGTTAAAGGCAGCACTTGACATTCTTAAGCTTTTCTCTGTTTGCTGCTGCCATTTTTGTGGGGAACGATGCCCCTTCCATTGAACTATTTCAATGTTTACTTGAAAACATATGTTTTATCACCATTCCAGCTCTGTTTGTTTCTTGTAGCCAGATTTCTCTGTTTGGATATTCATCCAGCTCACTTGGCTTTTCTGTCTGCTCACCTTATGTTTGCAGTATGTCACAAAATGAAAACGTTCCCCACGATCCGTGCATCTTCTATTTCTGAACATGTTTCTGAAAATGTCACAATATTTGTCTTTACTCCCACTGTAATTCTTATTTTCCCAAACAACTAGCCCTATTTATTCTTCTGGATGAAAATGAGACCATGCTAGTATCACATTTACTAATCCTGTCATTATTCAGGTTTTCATGGAGTCAAGAGAGCCTGAGAGAGGCAGTTCTTATTTTGAAAGATGGAGTAAGAATAAGGGCAGCAGTCTTTATACAGTGCAAATATAAGTAACTCGTAAGTGTGAAGTGACTGAAGGTGGGTATTAAAGTAATAGGTATCACCTACTTGGAAAGCTCCAGCCAAGTCCACAGACTCCTTTCACACAGGCCATAGAACAACAGTCACTTTGAACTGCTGCTGCCCTACATTGGGTCTGACTTAGTCACAGATCTGGATCCTGTTATTAATCCACTGTCATGTCTGTATCCCTAGTCTCACATCAAAACATAGATGGAAAACTTCTCAAAGACTATAATAGATGGATACCTGACATAAAAGGCAAAAAAAGTACGTATATCAAATATACATGTATATACATATATATATTATGACATATAAAACATTTTTTAAGCAAAAGGCTGGAGAGGTAATTAAAATAGAAACACAAGCTTAAAAATAGAAGGTTAAATGGAGTTCAGCATTCATACTGATGCTGACTGTCCCTTTAGGAAAAAAACACCCTGTAGAAGAGCCAGTTGAGGAACATGCAGGGCTAGGGGATAGCAGTGTACAGTGGTCCACCATGGTGGCTGTGCCTCATTAACATGTATGTACTGCAGGACTGTGTAACAAAGCAATCCTCCACAGACTGTTGTTGTTTCAAAACCAGTAAAGAGTCATTGAGACATTGCATACCACAGCAAGATAAAATCTTTAACATCTTCATCAATCAAAGTGGAGTTTATCTAATTTTATCAATTTACTTGCTGACAAATTTGGCAGCAGCCTTACAGTGTAAGCTGCAAAAAGCCCAAAGGACAATACAGTCTGTGAGTTATAGAACACAAGGTTACGATGATATAAAACTTCAGAATAAATCTGTATACACACAGTCCTTATACGCACAGAGACACAACTTCATTTCAATAACTCCATTTGTAAAAACAATACATGGGGTTCACTTTTTTGGGTTCTAAGTAGCAATTTTAAGACTGATCATATACCAGGGTGAAAGAAAATTCTGATTTTGAACAGCAAACATACTTTTACCTTGGCACTTGGCAATAAAAAAAAAAACCAGCTGTGGTTGCTCAAAGTCCTTTGAATATTTACCTTCATGTTTGAATACATTCAGTTAAATGGGATGCACATTATCTAATTCAGTACCTAAACAATGATGAGCAACCATGTAGCAGCAACCTTGAACTCTTCTTTCTCTCCCTCTCTCTGCTTGGAAACCTATTTACAAACCTTTGTGATAGCAGAGATCAGTCCTCAAGCGCTGTGACGATGCACACATCTTTGGTCTGACTGACCACACAGAGACTCTTTCAGATCTGCACAGCACAGCCAGGAATTTGGGTTCTCAGTACGACATCTATTAATTCAAATTAACATTTTCTTCTATATCCATGTCATAATTTTTGCTATTACTAAAGAGGTCTCATGGCATTGTAGTGATGCTAGAACGAGGCTAGAGGAATGTGAATGTTTTTCTCGTTTTTTTGCCCGCTACTTCTCGTTGCTGGATTTCACTCAAACACAGCTGCTTAGAAGTGCAGCAAAGTAAGATACACAGTTTTGACCAATAAACAGATTCAGAGCAATTTTACTTCCTCTTCTGGGAGGCGTGTAACAATGATCATGTTAAAAAACACAAGTCTGTGATTTATCAGTAAAGCCACCTACTGATGCCATAGAAACCTGAAGAAAACCCTATAAAAATGCCTTTCTCCACTGGCCTTCCCTCTTACATGGTATTTTTATGGTGACACAGGTTCAAAATAAAACCACACTGAAGATGTTCTTTTTCCATTTGCTTCTACCTCTCTTTCACTGATTGGAGCAGTGACACAAAGTGTTGGCCAGGCCCAAAGGGAACTCTCAGCCGGCTTTCCAGAGTGGGTGACTCCCCAGCACCCTACAGAGCCTGAAAAGATGCAGCTGAGCATCTTTACCAGCGCCAGCACTGGGCCCAAGTGACCCTGCTTCCTTTAGCAAGCCTTTTAACATGACCTATAAAAGAGGCCTGTCCAGGTTTAGGAAGAGGGAAGGTGGGAGTTAGTTATTAGAAGTGGGTGAGGCAGTCTCTTTTTGCCTTTTTTAAGTTTGCATTTTAAGTAAAAGTTAAGTTTTTGGATCTGTTGGGGTTGTGGTTTTTAGCTCTGCCAGGGAGTTTTGTTCTTTTTTTTTCTTATTGTGGCACTGGGATTTTGGTCAGGTTTTTGTGAGTGATTTGTAAATGTGCCCCTATTTAAAAAATATTTTTCTCTTTTTTCCTCCTTTTGTCTGAAAAGCAAATGTACTTCTTACCTGTGTTAGCTCTCCTGAGGCAGCTGACCTCATACATTAGAGTTTTAACATAAGCTCACTTTAGAAAGTAAACAAGCAAAAGAATTCTAGAAGTCTTTCTCTGCTGAGTAAACAATGACTAAATAATTTGTATCATAAATGTGAATTAATACAATAGCAATGCTATTAAAAGGCTGATAGGAAATGATTAATTGCTATTTGGGGGGTATTAATGCTATGTTGATACATGTGTTGATTGACATTGTTAATGCTGTTTAGTCCACCCCTGCTATGCCTGTTTTTTAATGCCAAGTTCAGGCTTCTTGTATGTGATAGTAAGGTAAGGCACTAGGCTGCTTAAAGCTGCAGGTACTCAGAGGCTTAACGTGTTTTGATCTCAATGGAAGCTAAATACATCTGTATGATCTGCATATGTGTGTTCATACTGCTTGGTTGTTTAATTAAAATGCTAGCAATGTACTTAAGTGCTTGAAATAAGATGGAAAATTCTGTAGTTTCTTAAAAACATAAAACTTGGGTGGCAGATACAGAATTTTACAGGCTGGTTTTGACAGGAGAGGTTACATGCTCTTTGTCATGTTGCAAGTGAAACCTCATAGTTATTGGTAATATCTGGTATAACACCTGCTAGAAGTAAGCAAGAATGTGCTTAGTTGTTTCTCGTTATTAAGAGAAATATGCATTTATAGCAATATGCAGCTGAAATAACTGTAAATTCCTGCTCCAATGGCTTAAGTAAATGTTGATAGGATTATTAACTATTAATCTTATAATGCATACCTTCATAAATGCCCTGAATTCTCATTTTAATTATGTCAAAGTTTTTTTTCTATGTATAGCAAGCATGGTAGTGTAGGGTCTGACTGGCCATGTGAAATCTGGTTGTAGGACTGCTGTTTCATTAAATCACAAATGGGAAACACTGCTTTAGCTTGCTTAGCCTCTAGGATGAGAGATAAGAAATTATCCTGCTTACTCTTAAAGTAAAAGATTAAAAGTATGGGGGTTTTGGATGGGGGAAAAGATCAGAGAGTCTAGATTAGAAAATGATCTGATGCTGGCGCTCAGCGGTTTAACTTGGTTCTTAGCTCACAGATATTTTGTTACCTGCACTGTTCCCCATCTGGGATTGCATGGTATTTCTGGTGAAAAAGGGGTATAGAACAGAAATCTGAGACTTGAATGTTTTGTACAGTTAAAGATTTCAATGTCCCCTGTGTTGTGTGTGTGTCCCCGATTTCTGTAAGTGTTAATGTTTGCAGCACTCTCATTTCTACTTGTCTTCCCTATCCCCCACCTTTTCCAGCTCCTATTCTACAAAAGTTGCATTTTCCAGTTGAGCTGCAGCAGCTGTTTCAGGCTGTGCAATTTAAACTTGCATGTAGAGGAGAAGTTGGGCTTTTTTCACATAATTTCACATTAAACCTTTTCCCCAGTAGCTCCATGCTACTGGGGAGAGCTGCTCATTTCTTGTCTTTGGGCGCTCTATGGATTTTAGTCTGTTTAGCATTTGAGTGAATCTGTGAAAGGCTACAATAGCAACTGATACAATTCAGAAATGGTTTAGTCTTCTAAATAAGTGTTTAGACTGGTTTGTAAACTTGTGGCATTAATCCTGCCAGAGATGTAAGTTCATACTTAATTTCATCTTTGCAATTTTAAAGACATTTCTTTTAAAGAGAAATGTTTATAAATGCAAATGTAAGTGATAACATTGGTGATAGGTTTTGAATTCAGGTAGTTACTACTTTCAAGCACAACATGCTCTTTAATGATAGGTATCAGTCTGCTTAACAAAAAGGGAGTTACGTATCATAATAGGCATGAGGGAATAATGAATGTATAGTTGGCATTTTGTCCTTGCAGCCATTGTGTATTTTGGAAAGTCCGCTGATTTACAATTTGCTTTTTGTCTGCTGAAAAGCATAGTCTTGACGTATCTTTTGATGAACTGTTAGGTAAATGTTTATCATTCATTTCAGAAAAGGAAACCTCTCCTCTGAAGACTGTCCTTACTGATCCTATTTTCTGTGAGGAAAATTGAAAAAGAACAGGTAGAAATGTTATTACTTGAATACTTGCTGTTTATAGACATGAAGTAGTATGCCTGTTAAAAAGGATGTTACATCTCAAAGCCAGATAATTTGTCATCAGCGAGGGATGATATTGGTGGGAGTGTGTTTCAGGCAGTTAAGCATGGTTCTCTTTGGTGTCTCTTTGGTGGACTGAGGACTTGCTCATCCTCTGTGTCCCAGGGAATTAATTAATTCTTTGAGGACACCAGGATGCAGACCCTGCTGGGTGTAGGCAGGGCTTGCACACAGGCTATGGGCACTACAGGTGATTTTCTTCCCACACAGCTGGCATATGACAGCTGCAATCTGGCCCCATTATTATTACTGTGTTTATTCTCCTTAATTCCCCATCACACAACTGGGAAGTTGAATCTGAAATAAATGCAAACACATTTACTTCAAGTTGTTTTGCATAGAGTTATAATTAGAAGCTGGAGACAACTCTCCCTGTTTATCCTTCAATACCAAGGCATTGCTCTTCCTCTTGGCTTTTCTTTTCCCAAGTGCTGTCTCTTCATAGCCATTCTTCCACAGACCAAAAGTTTTGGGTTTCTTTTTCATGTTTGGCACATTCAATGGGCAGGTATGCTAAGCTAATACACATATTGTGCTGTTCTAGAGAACTGGTTTAGTCTGTCTTGAGAGAAGGAGCAGCTGCAGGCTGCCTGCAGATGTTGGCTGGATGGATGGCTGCTCATGAGTGATTCCATTATGCTCTTCAGATCCCTCTTTAAGTCATGTTGGGCAACTGCTCCTAACCTCTAATGGCTTCCTTATGTTCTCTCACCATCTCATGTTCAAACTGTGCAGCTCACTGCTGGGGAGGACAGCGCAGTGACAATGGCTGGTGCAATACAGGCTGCAGGCAGATGATGCGTGGCAGTGTATAGGCAACACTGTGGTTCTGTTTGCCCTGTGATTAGTGTCTGCGAGTGCTGGGTAATTTGTCTCATCCCATCTCCAGCCCTAAAGTACATGTAGAAAAGGCAATGCCGGCTGCTCTGGCTTGAGCAGTAGGTTAAAGCAAGTTAGAATTCTTTCTAGATCTAGATGTTTTTAATTGCAGTTTCCCTGTTGGTATTGAAAATGCCCCTTTTTTTGTGTTTTGGAGGTGTTTGATCACTTTCCTCTGGCCTTGCTCCAGTGGCCTTGCACCTGACTCTACAAGAATTCAGCCTAGCATTTGTAGCACGTTTTGCAGGAAGCTCTGCCCAGACATTTTGGTCAGTAGCTCCTAGTTCAGATGAAGTATGGGAGAAGTGAAGAAAGACTAGAAAATGTATGAAAGCTTTCTTACCAGAGCCTCATGCTGACCTTATTTCCAAATGTGAAGGAATTGCTTCTGACATCACAGCTCTTTCTGAGCTCAAATTGTGCCTTTGTGCACAGCTTGTGATGCTGTCACTCACTCACCCTTCTCTACGAGGTACAGCTTAACAAAGCCACTGCTTATATGCTGCACACAGTAGCTGCTAAGTTTTCCATCAGAATTAAGC
This sequence comes from Ara ararauna, assembly GCA_028858755.1. Taxonomy (NCBI): domain Eukaryota; kingdom Metazoa; phylum Chordata; class Aves; order Psittaciformes; family Psittacidae; genus Ara; species Ara ararauna. The sequence continues at coordinate 77,314,198 of CM054376.1, forward strand.
AACAGCAAAATATGTCATTAAAAAAATAAATTAAAAAAAATAAATAGAAAAACTCTGACCAGATCTTTGAGGTAGGCCTGTCCAGACCTCTTCCCTCAGAGAGCCTTTAAACTCAAACCTCAGCTTTTCTTTAAACAAAGCCTACATCAGACAAACATCTTACAACAGAGATGAGAGAGAAAAGACAGACTAGACATGGGGAAGGGTTTATAAACAAATCTCCTGCTGCTTACTTTGTCCCTGCTTCCAGTCTTGGTTTCAGAAAGCTCTGTGGCTTTCAGGGTTGAAGCACACTGTGAGTTCACTATGGTCCCTAGTGAGTTTTTTCCATTGTCATTGGAACTTGTTTCTAGCTTCTCCTGTTGCTCTTGGCTATATCCCGAGCCTCAATTGCGTGCCTGTATCTCCTTGCTGTTTGCATCTCCCAATCTTAAGCATACCCAGTAGCTCTCAAATGAAGCTACTGCATCCTTTTCCGTGCAGAGAGGTCCACTTGGCTCCTCACTCTCTTGAAAGAGAGACGATATACTTAGAGAAACAAATAAATGGGTCCTAGCCCCTAGCAGAGATATTTTTCTGGGAAGAGTATGTTGTGATAAATGCGAAATGTACAGGGTAAATATTTAGCTATTGTTAACTTGGTTGTTCATGTTTTCTGGCTATCTTTTCAAAGTTGTTTGTGTGCTGCTTTGCATGATTTTTCTAATATTCTTTATCTCAAAATACAAAACCATTTTTTGAGTTCTCATATAATGGAGAAAATGTACAGTTATCTTACAGTTATGCAAAGGTGAACTGGGAGATCTCTGACTGCCTTGTACTTCAGCTGGAATTTGTGCTTTTTAGTCCTTAATAGTCTTTCTGTCTTTTTTATTCCTCCTTCCTCCTTCCTCCTTCCTCCTTCCTCCTTCCTCCTTCCTCCTTCCTCCTTCCTCCTTCCTCCTTCCTCCTTCCTCCTTCCTCCTCCTCTTTCTCTTCTTTTTAATGTTCTCTAGGCTGCTTATTTCTGTTAGTTCAGCTGATGTGTCCTCAATAAGGAGTGGAGGTTCAGTATTTGCGGTATTTTCTCCATGGGATGAATAACTTTGCTCACTTCTGGTACTGTTGTAGTAGACCTTTAGTGTGAATGCAAGTATAGGTCTGCTCGGTGTAGATTAGATCAGATGGAGAAGAAATATCTGATGGGTAGCTCTCTGAGGAGGAGTTCCTGAGAGATGAAATAAGTCTTCATCTGCTAAAGTAATGCAGCTCCCACACGGCTCTACAAAATGAGTATGGTAGCTTTTATCCTACTCCAGTCTAAAACTTCCTAATGAGTTCAGAGAAGCTATGATGGAAACATACCCATCTGTAAATAAACCACTAGTGCAATGAAAACTTGCGCAATTCTATAACTGGCAACTAGAAGAACAGCAAGATATTTCACAATAGGATGACAAACAATATTGAGGAGGAAGAATGTACATGAAAGAAACAGTCAGACAACAACTACAATAATAGAGGCACATTTTCATTAAATGAAAACATCTTAAACAATGACTTTTCTGGCAAACCACAGAAATAGTAAATATGCAGCCTTTTTAATAACTGATTCATACTGCAATTTGGCACACATATGCCCTGGAACTTTAATACAGTCCAAATGTCTATCGCTTGGGCAAGACCTGTGGGTTTATGCTCTTTGACGGCTGAAAGAGCAAGTGAAAGCTTGGAGGTTACTCAAACCTGCAGAAAATCCATGTTCCTGATCATCCTTCTCTCCATTTGAATGTGAATTTTTCTCATTTGATGTTTTCTTAATCCTTGCCATTGTTTTTATGGGAGGGATGTGAGAGGGAGAGGGGAAATAAAAATGTTAATAAGTGATCTGTCATAAAAGGTATGCATAGTCTCTACTAAAAATTACTTGTCTTTGAATTTAGTCCAAACAAGCTCTAATTCCTACTGGTGTCGGGCTGCTGTAGCACGTGTCAGTGTCGTACTGTATTTGAAATGGAAAAATGTCTCAATTTATATGACAACAGGATTTTGGGCTGCTTTGTGCTCTTAGGCAGATACTGTAAGCCGGAAAGGAGACGCAGTACCATGTAGGATGACATTAAAGTCACTAGCTGTTCCTTCCTACATTTCTCAAAGCAGTAGATTTTTTAAATAAAGTATTTAAAATTTTTTAGTTGATTAAAAACTTTTTAATTATTACTTCTTGATAACAGCTTTTGTTGATGGGAACTCTCAGGTCAAATAATCATCTGGTTCTTAAATCAGGGACTTACTTGGTGGCTTGAATCTGTTGTAACAATATCAATTTTCAAAAGCCACCTCAAGAGCATTAGATGAGTTGTGTGAAGTTCCTGACGCCTGGAAAAAGGGAAATATAACCCCCATTTTCAAGAAGGGGAAAATGGATAATCCGGGGAACTACAGACCAGTCAGTCTCACCTCTGTGCCTGGCAAAATCTTGGAGCGGATTCTCCTGGAAGGCATGCTAAGGCACACGAAAAACAAGGTGCTTGGTGACAGCCAGCATGGCTTCACTAAGGGGAAATCCTGCCTGACCAATTTGCTGGCCTTCTATGATGGGGCTACGGAACTGATGGACAGGGGTAGAGCAGCTGATGTCATCTACCCAGACTTGTGCAAAGCGTTTGACACAGTCCCACAAGACATCCTTGTCTCTTAAGTTGAAGAGACATCAATTTGATAGATGGACCACTCGGTGGATAAAGAACTGGATGGATGGCCGCAGGCAAAGAGTTGTGCTCAACAGCTCAATGTCCAGCTGGAGACCAGTAACAAGTGGTGTCCCTCAGGGATCAGTGTTGGGACCGGTCTTGTTCAATATCTTTGTCGGTGACAGGGACAGTGGAATTGAGTGCGCCCTCAGCAAGTTCGCCAATGACACTAAGCTGTGTGGTTCGGTTGATATGCTGGAGGGAAGGAATGCCATCCAGAGGGACCTAGAAACGCTTGTGAGGTGGGCTGATGCCAACCTGATGAAGTTTCACCATGCCAAGTGCAAGGTCCTACACCTGGGTTGGAGCAATCTCAGGCACAGCTACAGGTTGGGCAGAGAAGAGATTCTGAGCAGCCCTGCGGAGAAGGACTTGGGGGTGTTGGTCGATGGAAAAAAAAAAAAATGAACATGAGCCGGCAGTGTGCGCCTGCAGCCCAGAAGCCAACCGTATCCTGGGCTACATCAAGAGGAGCGTGACCAGCAGGTCGAGGGAGGTGATCCTGCCCCTCTACTCTGCTCTTGTGAGACCTCACTTAGAGTATTGTGTGCGGTTCTGGTGTCCTCAACATAAAAAGGACATGGAACTGTTGGAACAAGTCCAGAGGAGGGCCATGAGGATGATCAGGGGACTGGAGCATCTCCCGTATGAAGATAGGCTGAGAAAGTTGGGGCTGTTCAGCTTGGAGAAGAGAAGGCTGCATGGAGACCTCATAGCAGCCTTCCAGTATCTGAAGGGGGCCTATAGGGATGCTGGGGAGGGACTCTTCCTTAGGGACTGTGGTGATAGGACAAGGGGTAACAGGTTCAAACTTAAACAGGGGAAGTTTAGATTGGATATAAGGAGGAAATTCTTTACTGTGAGGGTGTTGAGGCACTGGAATGGGTTGCCCAGGGAAGTTGTGAATGCTCCATTGCTGGCGGTGTTCAAGGATGGGTTGGAGAGAGCCTTGGGTGGCATGGTTTAGTGGGAGGTGTCCCTGCCCATGGCAGGGGGGTTGGAACAAGATGATCTTAAGGTCCTTTCCAACCCTAACTGTTCTATGATTCGAAGTATAGACTATTAACAGTTAAGATAGAATCATAGAACAGTTAGGGTTGGAAAGGACCTTAAGATCATCAAGCTCCAACCTCCCTGCCTCACACTAAACCATGTGTCCTGGGTTCAGCAGTAGCAGTCATTTTTCTCCTTCTTAGTAGCTGGTGCAGCACTGTTTTTTGACTTTTGGCCTGGGAACAGCACTTATAACACCAATGTTTTCAGTTACTGCTTAGAATGTTTGGTTTGACCAAGGACTTTCTGAGTCTCATGCTCTCCCAGGGAGGAGGGGAAGCTGGGAGGAAGCAGAGACAGGACACCTGACCCAAACTGACCAAAGAGGTATTCCATAACACAGCACGTCATGCCCAGGATGTAAAAACTGGGGGCAGGGACCTGGAAGGGTGGGGTGCACTGCTTGGTCGGACTTGGTATCGGTAGTGAGTGGTTATATTCTCTTTCCTCGTATTTCCCTTGTCATTATTATTATTGGTGGTAGCAGTAGTGATTTGTGTTGTATCTTAGTTACTGAACTGTTCTTATTTCAACCTGTGGGAGTTGCATTCTTTTGATTCTCCTCCCCATCCCCCCAGGAGCTGCGGGGAAGAAAGAGGGGGGAGTGAGTGAGAGAACTGGGTGAGTTTATAGTGGCTTTAACCACGACACCATGTCACCCAAGGCTCTGTTCAACCCAGCCTTGAACACTGCCAGGGGTGGAGCATTCACAGCTTCCTTGGGCAACACATTCCAGTGCCTCACCACCCTAACAGTGAAGAACTTCCTCCTTTTATCTAACCTGAACTTCTCCTGTTTAAGTCTGAACCTGTTACCCCTTGTCCTCTCACTACAGTTCCTCATGAAGAGTCCCTCCCCAGCATCCCTATAGCCCCCCTTCAGATGCTGGAAGACTGCTATGAGGTCCCCATTCAGCCTTCTCTTCTCCAGGCTGAACAGCCCCAACTTTCTCAGTCTGTCTTCATATGGGAGGTGCTTCAGCCCCCTGATCATCCTCGTGGCTCTCCTCTGGACTTGTTCCAACAGTTCCATGTCCTTTTTATGTTGAGGACACCAGAACTGCACACAATACTCCACATGAGTTCTCACAAGAGCAGAGTAGAGGGGCAGGATCACGTCCTTTGACCTGCTGGTCATGCTCCTTTACCATAACAAGTCCTTTTTCTTTTTTTCCCCTAGCTTAAGGATACTGTAAAGAGATTTTGTACTTACTGATGCTTTTAAAATACACTTTTTGGGTGGAGGAGGACTATTGCAGAAATGATAAAATTCATCAACTCCAAATACATGGTTTCTCTTTAAGAAAGCTTGAGAAGGGAAATGGAGACTCTGCTTCTGTTGTTCTTTGCTGGGGAGCTTTGTGTGTACAGCTGTGTGCCTATGTGAGTGAGGAAGAGGTTGGGTGGGTTCAAAAATCCACTGGTCATGCAAGCAGGCCTGTAGCAGCAGCTGCATATTGAGTGCTCTGCATCCACTGTGCTTCCTTCTCTCTCACTTCTCTCTTAGGCTCACTTGTTGCTGTAAGAATAAGCTTGCTTGGGCACAGTTCAGGCAAAAACATGTTAGTTGTGTGGCATCCTGTGACTTTGCACATGTTAATAGCTTTCATCCACATCAACACAACAATGAGGTGTGTTCAGCATGCAGGCTGGCTACAGCCATGTTGTACGACCAGAGCTATCTATGGCTGCTTCTTGAGAGCAGACAGGGCTTTATTCAGCCTTTATGTGATGAATTATTATAGCTTGGGCAGACTTTCATACAGTTTCAGAAAGGGTATGTTAATGTCTTGTACCTCTTGAAAGACACACTATTAAAGAAGCGGCAGCTGCATTGTATTTTCAGGGTATATTCCATTCACTTGCTGCTTGAAAAAGATGACAAACTCATTTACGGCAATACTCAGCAGTTATAACTTTAAATTTATGGGGCACCCAGGGTCTAGATGCCTTAGGGGGGCTGACAGGCCATAATTTAAAATGTAACTTTAAGAAAAGTAGTGGGATTTACACAATGGAACCAACGGAAAAACGGAAACCCTATTGTGTGATAAATAGAACAGTGTCCCACAAAAAACATCAAATCCAAACTCTCCACAGCCTGCCCCAGAGGGGTGCCATTGTTTTCTCTGAAATGTCAGAGAGGATGATGCATTAGAGCAAAGAAAAAGCATTTACATAGGCAGGCTTTGCACATGGTAAAATGGACCAGCTACAGCTTTAGGCTGAGTGGTAGGGTTTGGTGGTCTTGTTAACCAAGGATTAATACTTCAGAAAGGAAGCAACACTGTGGCAGACATCTTTAAAATATTTTTCTACAGCTGTTACTCTTCTCTGAAAAGCATGCTTTTCACAGTACTTTTGTCCTTTTACTAAGTATTAGATTAATCTGTACATGTATACACATTTTTTTCCATCGGTCCTTCTTCTCTACTAACTTCAGGTAGTTACAAAACTTCTTGCTGACTTTAATCTGCTCTCAAATTAAACTTCTGCCCCAAAGTGTAGATGTAACAGGCTTGTATAAAGCTTTTTGTATCAGCTTCTGTTCTTGGCGAACAGTGAAGTAGCTCCTGGGAGGATGCCATGTGAGTTCCAGTTTCCTCCAGTTAGTTATTTCCCCCAGTGTCTCCAGACATCTGCTTTGTGAGGCTAAGTAGACCTCTAAAGTTTAAATAGAAGGCTTTGTCTGAAAGAGTGAACATATTTGAATCATTCTACCACAGTTTGTAAGGAAGAATGTGTTTCTTATTTCTGTCTCAATTTTGAAAACAAAAATAATGAAGGGAATAAAAAGGAAAAAAGATTCTTGTTTTCAGTCCTTCTGGTGCTTTCAAAACTAAGTAACTTCATTAAGCGATGTCAAGCTGTGCAAAATACCTGTAGTAACACAACTTCATCTTTGAAACAGCTATTGATTTCCTTATTTTTCTTTTATTGTTTGCTCATTTTTCTAATGTACACAAGTCGTCTTACAGTTGATCCTTATACACCTTGGCAACAATATTTGGAAAACATTTGAGCCCAAGTTGTATACTTCATGATTGATTCTTCCTATATTGTTTTAGAGTCTAGTCTGACATTTCGCATAATACAGACCTGGAAAGAAGACTCCTACAGTTAAATACACCATCCTATGAAGTACTGTGAAAGACTATCCTGTGTAACCTTTCTAATAACAGAAATACTATGCTTGTGGTTTTCTTATTGTGACTGTATCCAGGGGGTAGGGGAGTGGCATCGGGCAGTGTCTAGAGCCTAGCACACAATTTCCAAAACAGTGCATTTCACAATCTCATATCTACCTCACAGCACCTCAGTTGAATAATGTTAACAAGAAACAGTGGCCCATGAAATTCAGCAGCCATAATCTTGCCCATTGTGGCATCAAAAATATTTCTATCTGTATGATGGGTAGCAGAATTTCAGATAGCCACAAACTAAAAATAAGCATTACTTACAAAGATTAACAGAGGCTTTTAGAAGACAATTTTAAAGAAATTGATGCTATTCAGTGAGTGATCATAAATGGGAACAATCGCTGCTAAAATCAGTTCAGAATTTGTTTTTAAAATATCTCCAATCCACAATCTCAATATTTAAGATGACTCTCCTCTGTTTATTTGACACTCCACAGAATTATAGCCTATAGGGTTGGATACGTTTCTTGAGGAACAAAACAAACCCTGCAAGCACATACAGCACATACCAACAGATAGCTTGCAGCTCTCTTTGTCTCTGATCCTACATTCCAGCTGATTTGTCTTTGAATTCTGAATGTTTGGGACAGAGTTGCTCAGTACCTGTGGTGTCAGATGGAATATAATGAGGATTAGAGTTTTTAAATAGAAGCATTCAACAGAAAAGCTATTTTAAAATATTAATCCTAAATGGTTTAATGAAAACCTAATTCCTAACAAATGGTGGTCATTTGGTTGGTTTTTCTTAGGTTCAGTTTATTATAAACATAGATGCATATGGTACCCCATATGATGCGGGACTTTGAAGCTATATAAAGCAACTTATGACCATGACAGTTGGTGGAGCTGGGTCTGTTGAGGCCTGTAGGTTGGGAACTCTCAGATTTATTTAAAATTTTTAAATCCAGAACTGCCTTCTGGCTTCTCTTTCAGAATACAACATGATTTAGATGGAGTGAAGCAAAGATCCACAAAATAATTCAAGTCTCTATACCTCTAGGCCTATGTAAAAGCATTCTTCCATTCTTCCAGAGGAACTTGTTAAAGCAATGAGAAGTTAGTATTTCCTGGGGGAATATGTCATTAACTGAGAAAGTGACTTTAGTGGAGGTCAGGCAGGTAGAAGACTGAAAACCAAGGAAAGCACTAAGGTGTGCTGAGCATAGTTCTTGCCCACTCTTGAGTTAGCGACCTGATCCTGAAAGGGCTAATAGGAAAAGCAGGGTGAGTGAGATCAGTTGAGGAAGGCACTCTTGAGCTGAAATTTATCGCTGAGCTAAGGAAATCACTTTTACAGTTTGTAAGGATGTGGCCTGGGAGTTCATTTGCCACTGCACAAAGTTATTCTGTCAGTTCTGTCACTGAAGAAAATGGAGATGGCTTACACTAGATGTTTTGAACCAAGTAAATATTTTTGTGTGCTGAGGCTGAACCAATACTGAAAATTATTTTTATCTTGCAGTCTTTCATGCTGGGGTGTACAAGTAAGAGTAAATGTATATATAAAATATATATAAGTATATAAATATATAAAATGATTTCATATATTTTATATATAATATATATAAAAATATATAAAATATATACCTATTTTTCACACCAGCATAACAACTTTGGCTCAAGTTCAGCTCAAGACCCACTGTTGCTAGAGTTGCTATTTTTCTAAAGAAGTGCTACCTGAGCAATTGTATACTTTATGCCTTTTGCTTATGTTTTGTAGCTATGAGATCTTTCCACTACTCAACAGCAACCTGGTTTATCAGATCACACCTTGAATTTGTCAAGATAAAAATGTAAACACTACAGGGCTCTGGGTAGAGCCTGCAATTCTAACATCAAGTTACTGGTACTCAGTATTTTTAACCATTTTCTACTAGCTCTTTAGACATATATTGCTTATGTGAAGATATATACTGCTATGTGAGATAGCAGCAAAAATCTACTACAGTCAAATTGTATTGTGCTTCTTTTAGCTCCATATAGCATGATGTAGATTAAGTGCTCATTCCTTAATACATTACTATGAAACCTGCATTACTAGCTTAATATGCTATTCACTTAACATTTTGTCTCAAGATTTTTATTTATAAACTCTAGTTTAAAAAACTCAAGAGTAAACACTTCATATGCAGTCAGCTGGGGAATGGAAATGCAAACACGTGTATGTATTTTTTATATTTTCAAAGGGGAAGGAGAAATTTCTTAATTCTGAAATCTGGGAGCTAACTTCCAGGACTTCAAATATTTGAGAAAGAAACTTCGACAGTAGCAACTCTGTACATGTAAGCAAGGAAAGAGATAAGTTAAAAACTAATCTTAGCATTTACTGTTTTGTGTGACCTTGAGTATCACAACACAAGAAATCTTTATCGGTTTACAGGAAAAAACAAAAGGCCAACCATGCATTGATTAGAAGAGGGATTTGGTGAGGAAATAATTCTTTAGGTTCCAGTGTTTACTGAATTCAAAATGCTCTGAAGGAATCAGTGTAGAAAAAACAAGCAGCCACAAAACAAGAAAGCAGTCCTTAAAAATAAATGGTGTTTTCCTCAGAAAATCGAAGTGTGTTAGGGAGAGAATAACATAAGTTTTCCAGATGACCAGAAAATACAGACAAAACAAACATGGCTAGAAGTGGAAATAAAAAAAAAAAAAACCCAACCCTAAGACATTGAGTAGATAGGGCTTATTGTCATATTTACAAAAGCTAGACTTATTTGGAAAGTAGATTGTCTTACACATAAGAGATTGAGATTTTAGTTAGTAGTATAACACATGGTTTAAGTTGGCTCCATGTCAACACAATTTGTTCCAGGTACTTAGAGTCACTGTGCTGGTAATTACTAGTAGCAAGGGTTCAATTGGTCACAAAGCAGGGCAGATTCTAAAGGCATACACAGCTGTTACTAAGCTATGTTACTTCATTTGCTGCTTGTTTCTAAATATTTAATTTAAGAGTATTACACTTGGATTTATCTTCAGAAACAATGAAAGACTCATGTCTGTATGCACTGGCATGTTGTGGGGACTAAAGCAATATGATTTTATATTCAGCTTGTCAGCATTGTACACCGTAGTTGCTTTAAAGAAGGAGAGATTTTTTTTCCCCCCATATATATCAGTTGGTTTCTTTGGGGAATGGAGTAGAAAAAAAAATTTTTTTTAGCCTGAATTCTGTATCACAAAAGAACAAAAAACCCTCAGAGATCTGTACGGTATTCCTCTTCCCATTTTCTCCTCAGATTTTATCATTAGTCAAGCTGAAACCTTTGCTTCCTGAAAACTTCAGTGCAAAATGAAAGTGCAAAGCCCTTTTTCCATCCCAGCCCAGATACTGCAGATCAGAAGATCTGGGAAGAACGATGATCCTATATGAAGTTAATGACCTTGTACCTAGTAAGAAAAATGGGCTTGGCAAATTTCAGGGAAATATCTGACTGAAACCATACCTGGTCAAAGCTAAATGTTATTTGCACACTGGAAATGTGCAGATACACAAGAACAAAGGCAAAATAGTCTGACATGATACTGTATACATCCTGCAAATGGGGTACAATCCAGATAAACCAAAGATTGTTTTTCAAGTACTTCTCCTGATCTTACCAGGTTATGAGGAAGTAGAGAGGGTTGTGAATGAGATACGTAGATCCAGGAGGGAAGTTCTCAAAACAATAGCAGCAAACTTTATTAATCTGCATTGCAGAAATGTTCTGTGGGCCAGTGAATGTACAAACTGGGAGAGCCATTACCATAAACACTCCTTCTGAGATCTGCCAGGTGCCAGAATCAAATTTTGGTATTAACATGGATGCTGCAAAAGCTAATATTCTAATACTTAGGGGCGCAAAGAACTCTCAGAAGGACAAAAAAACATTTGCCTCTCTGATTTCAGTCCAGCTGCCTGAGAGGCAGGAGGAGTGAGGAAAGAAATGTTAAGTCCCTGAAAACTTTTAAGGATGATATTACACCATCTTAAACAAGGGATTAGCTATGATAGGGCATCCTTTCTTCTGGAGAACACACTTTCCTTCTAAGTTGCTGGATACTTCAGTGGCTGGCATGATTACTTTCAGAATCTTCAAGATCATTTTTGTCTTAAATCTTTCTGTTCCTTAGAACGTGACATGTTAACTCAAGTACGACCCTCAGTTAACTGGTTCTCTGGTGGAGGGAGTATCATACTGCGCTTCTGGTATAGTGTTGCAACTCGTATTGTAACTTCAGAGAAGTAACTCTTGTAATTATTTTGTTTGTCACCACATGTGGATTTCTGCCATGAATTTCATTCTGGGCCCAGCAGCTTCCATAACTACGTAAGAGCTTTTTTCTGAAAATACCTCTTTCTCTCTCCAAGGAAGTTATGTACATAGTTCAACACCATTAGGCTTCAAACCTAAAGGCTGCTGTAAAGGCCCTTCTATTTCTGCTTACCATTCCATGTAGTTCTAAACAAGCAACTATGGAGCAAAACAGAAACAGTGCTGAGCACATTCAATTTCTCTGCACTAGACTGCAAATGATTTACAGCTCAATGTTTGCTCTTTGAGGAGGGGAGAGATTTTTCAGCTGCTATGCCAGCAAACCCTGGTGTATCTGCAGCAATTGCAACAGAAGTTTGTATTGGACACTTTAGAGCTATGCCAGCAAGAACATTCTTTTCACTTGTGTATGCTGTGTCCTCAGCTGAAGGCAATGCTGGCATAGGTATGTTCTGCAATCAGTTCTATTCATGACAGAGGACTAAGGGAGGCTATACTCACCTAAGCTGCGAACGCACCAAACACAAAAGAGTTATGTTGAAACTTACCAGGCTCCGATCTTCCCACTGGCTAATGATCAGTGTACATTCAGCACCCCATGATGTCTTTCATCTCTGTTCTGTCTGATTTGCTTCATTTTGACCTCACCCTCCTTGCCACTGCAGCTAGGACAAAACACAACAGAACTGTAACACCCATGTCTACCTGAGTAGCAGTTCTCAGCTCAACAAGGCTGACTTTATTCCCCCCACTGACCTTTGTATAAACCAGAAATGACAGATGCTGACACCAACAGCATATGAAACCCATTTAAAAGGTGTTATGGTCAATGGCTGATTAATTTAAATTAAAAAAAATGCTGGCACAAGTGGCCAGACAGTTGTAAATATGTTTAATGTTATAACACCCATTATGCTACAAAAGGAGACTGATCTAAATCATGCATCTCTCAGTTTAAAGCCATTCCCCCTTGTCCTGTCACTACATGCTCTTGTCAAAAGCACCTCCCCATATTTCTTGTAGGACCTTTTAAGCACTGGAAGCTGCTCTAAGGTCTTCTGTGGCCTCTTCTTATCTAGGCTGAACAACTCTAGCTCTCTCAGTCTTCTAGAAAAAGTTCAACGCTGGATATTGTAGTTTTATGAAAAAGAGTAGTGGTGTGCTGTTATCAATCTGCTAAAATGTAACTTCTTTCTCTCTGTTCAAACTAGATTGTGTGCAGTAGTAGTTTGAATACAATGCCCCTGCTAGATATACAGTGAAAACGTATGTTAATCTTCAGAGATGAACACAATGGGACAGATTGTTTGGGTTCCTTTAGAATTGCTAGATTTCTGTCATTCCCTCCTTTTTCTACCAAAAAATGTCTCCAAAAGTGAATCTAAACCTGGATTTGCCCATTCCTGCAATACAGAAATAATGATAAATGGGTGCTGTTTTGAGACAATACAGTGTTTGTGTTAAGTGTTACTACGTAACTGCAGATTGAAGTGTGGGTATTGTTTCTGGTGAGAATACCCTTTCTCTCTAGCACTCATATCTGTAAGTACCAGCAGCTATAATTTAAGCATGTATGTAAGAGGTCCCAGTTCTTAATACACAAAAACCTCTGCGTTTCTTGTGACACAGGTCACAGCTCATCTGCCTCTGCTGGCCTTCACAATGAACTCCACCTCTTGGACCTGAGACCCCCTGCTGCCTGCCCACCTTTCTGCTCTCCCAGCTCCCTCAGGGTTACACGACTGCAGGAATCCGAGGGATGAGCCCGCCGGTGCTGGACCATAAGGCCACGACTGTATGATGAACAGCCATTTGCTCTGGACGCGAAAACCAGCCCGTGGGTGAGGAGCAGGCCTTCACGCCTCTGCAGAACACACTGCTTGTGCGTGAGCACACGTGAGGAGGCCGCGGGTGCCGTGACCCGCGCTGTGGCCAGGCCTCGGCCGTGGGAGCGTTGGTAGCCCAAAGACCTCGTGTTTCTTCTCCCGACATTGACGCGCCGCTATCCAGCGGGGTCGCGCGCGGCCCCTGCCCGCCGCCCCGCCCTGTTCCCCCTCGCGGGCGGCTTCGCTCCTCCCCTCGGCCTGAGGAGCCAGGGAAGCTCCACACCCAGCCCCTCTTCCTGCTCCCTCCCCCGGCCCAGCCGTCTCGCTTTCTCTCCCGGTGGGATGGAAGTCCCCGGTGATCATTCTTCCCGGTAGCAGGCGGCGGCCCGAGTCGGTGCAAAATGCTGGGCATGTACGTGCCGGACAGGTTTGCCCTGAAATCATCAAAAGTGCAGGACGGGATGGGGCTCTACGCCGCCCGCAGAGTTAAGAAGGTGGGTGATGCCGGGCGAGGGTGGTAGCGGCCTGGCCCGGCCCGAGCGGGCGGGGAGCGGCTGCCACGTATCACGGGAGAGTGGGGCGACTCCTCCCCTTCTTGCAGCCGGCGGCCGGGCTGCCGCGATCTAACTTTACCTCAGACCCACTTTGTGGGCGCTGCCTCCACTTTCCACTCCCTTCGGGGGAGGCACTGCCCGCTCCCCCAATTCCCAAAGGGTTCTTGCCACGGAGCTGCCCCCCGGGGGGGAGGGGCGCGGGGCCCTACCCTGTGCCGCCGGCGGAAGGTTTTCTTTGTGGGTTTCTGTGCCCCCATTTTGTTTAAACTGTTGGTGTTTCTGGCGCTCTGGTGAGGGTATGGCTGGCTCCCCGATCACCGCTCGCCTTCGGGCCGTGGCGCCCCTCTGCGGCCCCCGTCGGCGGTAGGCTCCCGCCTCCTTCCTCACCTGCGGGCTCGGCGGGGTCGGTGTTTGAGTCCGTCATTTCGAGATAATAAAGCTGGGCCTGTGAAAACGTTCAGTTGTGGTGCACTAGTCTCGTACCCTAACCAGGTATTGTTCCTTGACACATAATTGAGCTGAAAGTCTCTTGATGACCTGAAGTCCCAGTTATAACTGCCCAGGTGGCTTGTTAGCACAGATAAAGGCATACCTAATGTTATGAACCCTGCATTAGTGTACACTTCTGTGTATTTTCTGTGTTTTGCTTTTCATCTTGGTCCTGGTTTTGGCTCTGAGTGGGTTTGGAGGGCTGCCTAATTTTCCAGCGGTTTCATCAACAAAGCTTAAGACATCATCAGTAGGGAGTCTCTCATTTTTAAGGTGCCCCTCAGTATTAATAGGGGGTGGAAGTGAAAAATTTTATATCGCTGGGCATATTTTTTTTTTTTCCCACAGAGGTTCTGATCTTTCCTTTGAAAACTGGGACTTCACACAGCAGGGGAGTCTCTATGCTACTAACACCTATTAATCCTTGGACTCTGAAATAGAGTGATCTATAGACTGAAGCTCAAGGAAATTATCATCTATGTATCTGTATTGGTTCTGAATGTCAGTTCAGGGCCTGAGCCCCCTTCCTTTACACTGTTGTCAGTTGGACCATTTCCTTACCTGAATTACTCCACATTGCTTTTGAACTCTGTTACACTGGCAAAGTATATGCTGTCAGAGCTCTGCCAGTGTGAGCACATCATACAGGACATCCTGCAAACCTGAAATGGTCCCCGTGTGACGTGTATAGCATGTGGAATGCAGAAAGTAAAGGCAGAGGGAGTTTTAGTAAGATCTGTTTGTATTAGGAGTGTCTGTTACAGGCTTGTCCTTTATTTGACAGTGAATCCCCTGCTGGTAGCACACACGGTTGTGGTATGCAAATCCCTGATCAGAAGTCTGTGTCTGACAGGTGGACTTTGGTCTTTGATAGGCTGAGGAACCAGCTCTTGAGTTGCTGTGTGGGCAGTGGTTGTAACAGGTATTCTTAAAATGAATGGAGGCTGAAGTGCTGTGTGTCGCCACAGCTGTTCAGGGAAGGGTGGATGTGTAAGTGGCATGGATGATACGTTGTATATAGCCAGCTTGTGTGTTACTCTTTTCCACGAAAAGAAAAATCACATCTGAAGTACTCTCAACATATTCTCTTCTCTGGTAATGAGGCAGCAGTACTACACTTTATGGCTATGATAAAGTAGCAGGTAAATCAGTTCTTTGAAGCTTTGGGATTGGGAGGAGTTGTTGGATATGACTTGACTGAAAGTAAAACACATTTCAAATTATTCTATAATCAGAAATCACAGTGCCAACTCTCCAAGTGCTAAATAATCATGAATTAGGCCTCTGAAAATTCTGCTATTAGCAAAATTTTGGTGATAATATTCTGGATGGCTGCTGTCTGCCACCTGCTTTTGTGCCTTTAGATATTACGCTGTGCTTTGAAGTTTTCATCTGTAATCATAAAATGTGGAAACTTTCTGTTTCGTTACTTTTACCAAAGCTGTGATTCTCTTGTAACTTTTTCTTGAACAGCTCTCCTTTGGTTACAGCATCAGTATTATAAGGACCTTGGTATAATCATCAGAGAACCACTACATTTCTCAGTGTTTTGTTAAGACTGGAAGAAGATTTATCGCTGCTCCTTTCTTGAAAGCAACTGTTGAAAATAGCTTTTTTAACATGATGTGCCTTCATGTCTTGAATAATTAATGTGGTTGACTTTAGACAGTGTTATATGTCTCACTTTTATTTGTCAGGGAGAAATTTGAAGTCTTAGTATGGTTTTGATTAATATATGACATATGACTGCATGTTTATTAACTAGGACTAATATATCTATATATGAAGAAAATGCCCTGAAAGGCTAAATGAATAATTACACTTATCCCCATGGACCTTTGTGATCCAAGACATGAAGTTTTGCTGTCTCTGAATTCTTTCCAAATTTGAGAAGCTAGAAAGCTTCTGAATCACCTATTATTTATGTTACATTTATTTTACATTTAGAGCTGGACATCTTGCCTTTTGCTTTTGCTGTTGTTTTGAGCTTCTAGAAGGTCTTAAACATACTACAGTAGAGGTTTATGTGTCTGGAGTAGCTGAGATAGGAATGCTGTATGGTGTTCCTTGTTTCGAGTCAGTATGCAGTATTAAGCTAATGCTGTGCTTCATCCCAGAGGTGATGCTTGCTTCGGTGATGGGTAAAATTAACACTGCAGATGCTTTGCAAGGTATCTAGGGATCCTTCGGATTTCAAGTATGAAGGTATTTCTGAGATGAGGGTCCTGGAAACCTCCAAAATACTTAAGGAAGTAATTAATCTCTTCAGGTTGTCTTAAAAGGTGTTTTTCTGCCGCTGAAGTGAATGTAGGAGACTGTCTTTTTTAGGTTCCTTATTTATTATGTCTTTAAATAATTTCCAGAGTAAACTTATGTTACTGTTTTTCTTTTTTTTTCTTTCTACAGAACTAATCTAGATTATAGTCCAAAGGATTCTTTCCATCTTGATAATTGCTATGAGTAATGAAAGGTTCTGCAGATAAAATTATGCCCTTTTAGACCTCAGCAGTTGTTGTGGGTTGCTTTCCCTGTTCCACCAAGCCTGTTACTTTCTGAGTGAATGGGGAAAGCTAGCTCAGCTTGGCAGGAGGGGTCTGCCCCAGAAAGGGCCTACCTTATCTTTACTGAGCTAGATAGGACCTTACTGTTTCCAGAGGAGTTTTCTTCTGCCATCACTTTGTCTCCTCCTCCTTCTTGATCTGAAGAAACAATGCAATTTAAGAAAATTGCCTTTCATGTAACACCTGCATGGCACATATTAGTATGTTTACTGGGGTGTCACTCAGCTTCAGCTGGGAATGTTTATGGCTGTACACAATGCAAGTGTATTGACCTATTTTCACCTTCATTACTGATAAGATTGAGGAACTCTTAATCAGCGACTGTATTGATAAGACAAGGGGTAATGAGTTTAAATAGTTCAGGTTATACAAGGAAGAAGTTCTTTAGTGTGAGGGTGGTGAGGCACTGGCACAGATTGCCCAAAGAAGTTGTAAATGCTCCATCCTTGGCAGTGTTCAAGGCCAGGTTGGACGGAGCCTTGGGCGACATGACTGAGTGTGAGGCATCCCTGCCCATGGCAGGGGGGTTGGTACTAGGTGATGTTAAAGGTCCTTTCCAACCCAAACCATTCTACTATTAAGAAGAAAATTTCAGTTTGAGTATTAAATCCCACGCGGGCAGAAATGGAACTGGGAAATGACTGGCAGGGGAGGAACTCTGACCTCATTTGATTAGCAAAACAGTGAAAGGTGGTATGGAGAAGTGAAGGACGTGAAAACCCAAAGTGCAAGTTTTTGCTGTCACTGCCCCTTTCTGTGTCTCCAGAAGGGCTCCAGTTGTTGTCTTTTTACCTTCTGCTTTGTTGTTCTTTCTAATGAAATCTTCTTTGTGCACATTTATAAATATTGGCCCTCAATTCTGTTACCTTGTCCTGCAATGCCGATTTGCTTTTCCTTTATTTATTGCCTTTCAGGTTCAATTTTAAATACAAGGTTGTTTTTTTGATGGTTTTTTTTTGTTTGTTTGTTTGGTTGGTTGGTTGGTTGTTTTTTTTGTTTGGTGTTTTCTCAGAGGGATGATGCATTCTTCTTCCTCTCCACTCTACCTGTAGGCAGTCTGTAAAAACTAAGCAAGAGACAAAACATGTAGCAGGCTGTTACTGGGATCATGGAATGTGCCTGGGAAAGGGAGAAGTGGAAAAGATCAATAATTTTATTAGCCATAATAGCATTATTTTTAAAGAAACACTAAAGTTGATTTTCATTATATATTTATGATCTGTAATGCTGAAAAGTATATAGAGCTTTTAGACTTGAGTACTGCTTAAAGGAACATTGTGCACTCCAGTTTGTAGGGCTGTCACTGTAAATAAGGACAAGGTTGGGGGAATGGGGAGGAGCTAGGCCTGTATTAGAAGAAAGTCCTATTTAAATAATTTACCCTTCTGGTAGTGTGACGTCTGTGAAGGAAGAACATATCAATGAATGCTTCCACAGCATGTGTTATGACTAGCAGGTGATTTGACATTTTAATTTTATTTATGGAAGTTTGAATTAATTCATAGATGTGCATACTCCTTTTGTTTTTAAGCTAATCTCTATGATCAAACTCTCAGTTATTCAGTGTTTTGATTTGTGGCACTTGAAAAAGTAGTATTGCAAATAACCTTGCAAATAAATCTAATGTAAACTTTGTGCTTGCCAAATACTTCGTGCTTTAGTTGGCTGGCTGTTGCAAGGTACTTCTTGAAAATTTTGTAAGAAATGTCAGAAATTTCACCTGTAAATTTCAGCCTTGTTTAAAATTAAGAAAATGCCATTTCCCAAAGGGGAAATAGGCATGTAGAGAAAAGGTATGGGTTTAAGAGATTCTCCAAGCTACGAAAAGAATGGGAACGAGCTTGAAGTTGAACCCTGAAGGGTACGCACCCTTGTGGCATCTACTTGGATGACAAAGGAAAACTGTCTGCCCTTTGAAGCTGAAGGTGATTCCTCTGCTGGAGTTTGATAATTCACTTGCCTTTATTCAATTTTTTTCCCCACTAATTATTTTTCATTATTATTGTTCCTTTAGGGTGAAAAATTTGGCCCCTTTGCAGGGGAGAAGCGAATGCCTGAGGAACTGGATGAGAGCACAGACTGCAGGCTCATGTGGGAAGTGAGTAGTCTAAAATCACATTAGCACACCTAGCCAAAAGTGTTTTCAGAATTAAGATTTACCATAGCAAGTCCTTTTTCTTTTTTTTTCATAGCTTAAAGATACTGTAATGAGATTTTGTACTTACTGATGCTTTTAAAATACACTTTTTGGGTGGAGGGGGATTGACTTATTTAAAACTATAATGAAACCACAAATGATAGTTTCTCCTCATAGAAGCACAGAATGGTTTGGATTGCAAGGGACCTTAAAGATTATCTTGTTCTAGCTTCCTGCCACGGACAGGGACACCTTCCACTACACCAGGTTGCTCAAAGACTATCAATGAAGTGTGATAAATACCATGTCAAGCAAACCAGAAAAATATAACAACTTTGTGAAAATTATTGAAAAATGTTAAAAAAATGATTAAAATAGTTTGAATATGGAAGATGATTGTAAGTTACTGAAATACTGATATATGCTCATTAACAGGTGTCAATTCATGGCTTACTCCAAGTGTAATATAAAACATCTCTTGCTGTGACACTTCTTCTAGGGTTTGGCAATTGTGTAAGGGAAGTTTTCAAATGTTAGCAGCTTTAATGCAATGTATAGTTGTGAGATCATGAGCTAAACAAAAACCCGGTGTTGTGGGCGGAGGAAGGCATAGTGAGTTTTGGGACACTTTGAAAGTATTCTATACATGTTAGGCAGCAACAGTAGTTTATAAACTAGATCTTGTAATTAGGTCCCTAACCCAGCCTGTTTTCTATCATAGCTGTGTTTGCCTGTAGTAAAAATCTGTCTATCAGTGAGCAATTGAAGAAATTACACTAACTGAAAAATACTTGTAATAACGTTTCCAACTTGTTATAAGCACCTGCTCTTCAGTGCTTCTGACTTTATTCTTTCTTTTATGCTGTACTTCTTTGAACAGAATTCCTTTTTTCCCCCTCATCCCCCAGCAGTTTCTATTGAATGATATTTAGTCCAGGTCTACACCGAGAAGGGGACTCACTCACTGCTTTTTAAACTCTCTGTGGTTAGTGGTGTAAGGATGACTTATTTTTCTGTTCATAGAATTATAGAACAGTTAGGGTTGGAAAGGACCTTAAGATCATCTAGTTCCAACCCCCCCTGTCATGGGCAAGGACACCTCCCACTAAACCATGCCACCCAAGGCTCTGTCCAGCCCGGCCTTGAACATCGCCAGCAATGGAGCATTCACAGCATCCTTGGGCAGCCCATTCCAGTGCCTCACCACCCTTACAGTAAAGAATTTCTTCCTTATATCCCATCTAAACTTCCCCTGTTTAAGTTTTAACCCCTTGTCCTATCACTACAGTCCCAAATGAATAGTCCATCCCCAGCATGCTTATATCCCCCTTCAAATACTGGAAGGCTGCTATGAGGTCTCCACACAGCCTTCTCTTCTCCAGGCTGAACAGCCCCAACTTTCTCATCCTGTCTTCATATGGGATGTGCTCCAGTCCCTTGATCATCCTCGTGGCACTCCTCTGGACCTGTTTCAACAGTTTCATGTCCTTTTTATGTTGAGGACACCAGAACTGCACAGAGTACTCTTAAGTGAGGTCTCATGAGAGCAGAGTAGAGGGGCAGGATCACCTCCCTCAACCTGCTGGTCACGCTCCTTTTGATGCAGCCTAGGATACAGTTGGCTTTCTGGGCTGCAACCACATCCTGAAGCTGGCTCATGTTAAATTTATCGTTGACCAACATCCCCAAGTCCTTCTCCACAGGGCTGCTCTGAATCTCTTCTCTGCCCAACCTGGAGCTGTGCCTGGGATTGCTCCGACCCAGGTATAGGACCCTGTACTTGGCATGGTTAAACTTCATCAGGTTGGCATCAGCCCACCTCACAAGCGTGTTAAGGTCCCTCTGGATGACATTCCTTCCTTCCAGCGTATCAATCAGACCACACAGCTTGGTGTCATTGGCGAACTTGCTGAGGGCGCACTCAATCCCACTGTCCCTGTCACCGACAAAGATGTTGAACAAGACCGGTCCCAACACGGATCCCTGAGGGACACCACTTGTTACTGGTGTCCAGCTGGACATTGAGCCATTGAGCACAGCTCGTGGCCTGCGGCCATCCAGCCAGTTCTTTATCCACCGAGTGGTCCACCTATCAAATTGATGTCTCTCCAACTTAGAGACAAGGATGTCATGTGAGACAGTGTCAAACGCTTTGCACAAGTCTGGGTAGATGACATCAGCTGCTCTACCCCTGTCCATCAGTTCTGTAGCCCCATCATAGAAGGCCAGCAAATTGGTCAGGCAGGATTTCCCCTTAGTGAAGCTACGCTGGCTGTCACCAGGCACCTTGTTATTTTTCGTGTGCCTTAGCATGCTTTCCAGGAGAATCTGCTCCAAGATTTTGCCAGGCTCAGAGGTGAGACTGACTGGTCTGTAGTTTCCCGGCTCATCCATTTTCCCCTTCTTAAAAATGGGGGTTATATTTCCCTTTTTCCAGTCTTCGAGAACTTCACCTGACTGCCATGTTTTTTCAAATATGATGGACAGTGGCTTAGCAGCTTCATTTGCCAGCTCCTTCAGGACCCGCGGATGGATTTCATCAAGTGCCCTGGATTCTTAAGATCATCTCAAACCAGATCCTCTCCTACAGTGGGCCCAGGGTCTTCATTTTCACAGTCCCTGCCGAGACTTGGTTGGTGTGGTCAGAGTGTTTGCCAGTGAAAACTGAGGCAAAGAAGTCATTAAGAACCTCAGCCTTCTCCAAATCCATGGTAGCCAGATCTCCTGATAGCTTCTGGAGGGGGCCCATGTTGTCCCTAGTCTGTCTTTTATTCGCTACATACCTATGGACTCCTTTCCTGTTATCTTTAACATCCCTAGCCAAGTTTAATTCTAGGTGGGCCTTAGCTTTCCTAACCTGGTCCCCAGCTTCCTGGACAACATCCCTGTATTCTTCCCAGGCCGCCTGTCCTTCCTTCCACCTTTTATAAGCCTCTTTTTTTCCTCTAAGTTTCCTCAGCAGCTCCTTATCCTTCCAAGGAGGTCTCCTGGCCCTTCTGCTGCACTTCCTTCTAGTTGGGATGCAACACTCCTGAGCTTGTTGTGTGGCGCTGTACAAAAAATGCTTAAGTTTGACATGTGGCTTAAAGCACTGTTTATGCATTTATTACACAATAAATGTTAATTTGGAAAAAAAATTCCTTCTAGCATTAACATTGCTGAGCAGCTTATAAAAAGCATAGTATTGATATAGTCTTAATAGAGCTGTAAATAAATTCTGTGCTTTGGAGCAATGAGTGAGATAATGCTAAAAGCATGTCACATTAAACCCAAACTCAATAGAAATACAATGAGTGGGAAATATTCCTAGATGAATTTTAGGTCTTTGAATTCCTGTGCTTTTGTTTTCTCCCCTTCCGTTTTTTCCTTTTTTTTTTTTTTCTTTTTTATCCTAGGGTGTATCCAAAGTATCTTTTCCCAGAGAGGAGGTGTGGACAGTTTTTTCCCCTCTCTGGTTATGTACTCAGAGCAGCTGGCTTCATCTCCTTTGTTCTCAGTTGAAAACAAAACAGTGTAATGTGCTTTTATTCGAGATATTTGCTGTACATGTTAATGTGCCCTGCCTCGGTTACCTTTGCATGGTTTCTGGAGGTTATTTGAAATCAGTAAAATACTTGAGCTAGAACAAGGTTTTCAGAAGGGTTGGTGGGTGGATTATAGAAACGACAAGGTCTTTGTTGGAAAGCCATATGATTTTCCAGATTCCTCATTGCTGATGATTAAATGAGATTTACCTGTTCATGTAAGACAGAAAATAAAAAGCAAATACATGGATTTACTGATGGCACTAATGTGACCCTATCAACAGCAAACCAGAAAATGAGTTTTTTATGAGCTGTTTGAAAGCCATTTCGTAATATCTTACTGTAACCTAGTTTTGAGAGCCTTGAATAGATTCGTGCATACCAAATTTTATGACTTCCTGAATGTTTGAACCGAAGTTGTTCATGTTTGCTGAGGTTGACCTGAGCATGAGTTTTATAATACAATATAAATCATGCTGAGAGTAGTCTGAACTTGAAAATCAAGACCAGGAATACAGAAGGTAGAAAGTTGAACACTGCAAGTAGATGGTTATTGCAGAGACTGTGGGAGGCAGTCACAGCAACTAGCCAAGTTTTTGGGTAGTCAGCTGTACTGAAGATATGAAAAATAATTAATTTGAACACTGTTGAGTGAAGGCATGCTAAAGCCGGACCTCCTGGTCTGATGGCAGTAAAAAGAATGCATTTTCAGAGAGGACACCTTTAGAAAGAAAGCTAAGTGGTAGAGGCTTTTTCTAAGTCAAGTAAAAGTGGCCGTTAGTGGAATGTTTCATTTCTTGGCATGTGATGCCTGGGATCTGAGCTTCTATTTTGTGGAATAGTTTTCTGTGAAGAAGTTAACCACATGCATTTCTAGTTGTGTAGAGTAACGGTCTATGATGTGGTCTGTTTTGATCAAGCTATTCCTTTTTCTCCAAGACCAGCATTTTGAGTTGGCATCTTTAAGATGTCATGTTGAGATGAAATTGTACACATTATGTTTTCTTTTGGTCTTCAGGAAAACATGGGACCCAACAAATTTATTGTGTCCTGTGATTTTGTTAAATAAAGTTCTGAGGATTAACATTAGAGTTTCTGTTTGAATTAAACCTAGCAGAATGCCATTAGTCTGGCTGTAACTTGCAAAGTTTTGAACAAATCAAAGGCCTACACTTGCTCTTTTAACCAATGCTAGAGGACCGGTGGTGATGGGGGGAAGTATCTTTGATCTTGCTGTTATCTTTGTAAAGAGCTACAGGCTGAAATGTTTTACTTAAAAGTGATGTGAAAGGGGAAAACCCCCACAAACCTGTGGTAAACATAAAGTTAGGAGTAGTAATAAAAAGCCAAGAAAATGTCCAAATGGCTTCGTGCTTTTTCTTTCTTTCTGTCAAAACCCCACCTTCTAATTATCCCCCACCCCCATGTAATTATCTCTCAGCCTGAATTGCATGTTAACGCTACTTAAGCAGACAGCTAGTTGCTAGTGATGAGTTTTGTTCTTATTCTTAGTATCCCACTAGCACCCTGATTAAATACTGCTTTGTTGGTCTGTATTAGTATACTTGGCATAGAAACTTTAAATTAATGTATTTGCTGGAAGAGCAAGTGCTTGAAGGCAAAACCAAAATAATCTTTAGGTGTTGAAATTCACCAAAGTTTTTGCCTCAGAAGGCTCAGATGTCCCTTTGCAAAGGGAAGGTATCTGTTCAGTTTCTTTTCTTTATTGTTGCTAACCAAGAAAGTGGCATTCATTGGGTTGTGGCAAGCGTACACTTTTGGTGATGACTTTGGCAACTGTTAAAACAGGGAGGGCTGGAAAAACTTAGTCCTCCTTCAAATACTCTGATATACCATGAAGAAATGTTGATCAGGATTGGATGGCATGTTATATGCTGTGTAATGCTGAATGTTACATATTTCACGTTTGGTTTCTGTCTATCTGCCAAGATTATGTTTTCTTCATTGTTATGTTAAAACCAAGAAGAACATGCTGGAAATAATTCTTTCAATGGAAGCTAATGTTCATGTTCATTTGTATCAGAAAATGAAATGCACTTATGTTTCTACTACTTAACTCTCATTGCTTTGGCAGTGACAGTTGCTCAGTTGTTTTCAGTTAAATCAGCCTGCCTGAAAACTAGTGAAGGGAAAATTAAATCAGCTATTGGGTGCAATTCACTTTTAGATGAGACATTTAATGTTTAAGATTGAGGTATGAGAAGTCAAATGCTTTAAGCTAATGGTGGTGTGTTGTTTTTTTTTTAGTTGTGTTGTTTTTTGGTTTTTTTTTTTTTTTTGTTTTCTTTCTTTGATATCTTGCCTGTAAAATGTGGTTCTTGCATATGAAGGCATTGTCATATGATGTGTTAAGTCAAATTGTGTCCTTAGTTTCATGATAAAATAAATGTTAATCTAAATAATTCTGTGTTTGCTCTCAAGATGAATGCAATACTGGAAATCTAGTCCTTAGCAATGTAATCTTTTATCTTTTCTGTATGAAGACAACCTTCCCAGTTATTACTCCTCAGACAGTATTCACATTTACAATTATTTGCTTGTAATGTTTTTGTGGGAATCTTTGTTTACTTTTCAGCAATGTTTTTTGTTTTCTCATTTCTTAGACAAATGCATCTGGATGCATTTTTACACAAGTTGCATTTAAAATAACTTGCCACACATAAGTCAGACATTGGTGCCCTGTCTCATTTGCAAGTTTGCATCCTAGTTTTCAATTTTTGTTAAATTAATAGATAGAGAAGTGTCAAAAGTAGTTATTAATATTCCTACTGGTTTGTTTATCTAGCTAAGTTTTAATTTTTATTAATGTTAAGTGTATGACTTTGTATTAATTTTAGTGACTTTTGGAAAAAGCACCTTAATGATCTTCTGGTTTTGGTGATGAAAACAATCTACTCCTGAAAGTGACTTGAGATTGTTAACCTCACATCTTCAATTATGTGATTTATTTAAGGTGTTAGTATGTGATTTACTTAAGGAGTTAGAAAACATGTGTTGATAGGTTGAGGTGCTAGTACTCTAATCTGAATTAGTTATAGAAGATCACACACAGTTTGCTTAAGTAGAGTTGAGTATCCTTCCAGTGAATATGAAGTTCAACCCTTCTTAGGAAAGCTTTGCATAATGTTAACCGAAGTCTACGAATGAACCTTCTGCGCAGTTCTGTGTCTGACAAGGTCAGATAACCTCATGCACCAGAAGGAGTTTCATTAGCATAAGAAACTGTTGCTGTATGTTTTGTCTGAAGAAAAACATCACGCACTGCTATGTCTCAACACTTCTTAATGAGTAAGCAAAGCAACAGTGGCTGCCTCAGGTTTCCTTTGCAAGTGTTTATTTTAATACTTTATACAGCAGTGCTAAAATGTGAGTTTCTACTCTGCAGTGAGCTCTGGTGAAAGTCTGAAACTGAGGATGCAGAAGCATTGCAGCTAGCTGTTTCGTGCCATTAACAATAAAAATCATGTTTTCAGCTAATAAAAAAAATGGCAATAAACAGTACTTTTCTTTATGTGATTGTTTGAATGAACATAGATTTTTAGATTTGTAGATGTTTAGAAAATGGTTTCCAGAAAGCAGGCAGTGTGTTTATTGCCTTCAACAAAGATAACCATCTGCTTGTTTTCTGTGAAGTTTTTTCTCTTCTTTTGCCAGATGTGTGTGGTAGAGCATTTGCAATTGCACTCGTGAGCATTTTGAAGTGGCATACATGAAAACTTTGGATGTATTTTGAAAATCTGGAGATAATTTCATTGCAGTATAAAAGGCTAGCGGATGGAGTAGTGCATGTTGTTGTTGGACATTACAAGCAGCTTAGACATTATTTAGGCCTTTCTAGGGTTTCATATGGTAGCTTATGCAATGACTAAGGACACTTCTTTTTTTCTGAATATTTGTATAGTCACATGGTGCTTGTTAATGTGACATATTTCAGTGGTGTCCTGATTGATCTTAGAAGTAAAGCTGTCTGTGTGGTAACAGTGAGTGTCAGGTATTTCATCTTTACTCTGGAGACATTTGACTAAATTAGTTAAATGCCACCTTTTGTTTTGATTCTGCAGAAGATAATTCTTTGGCACTTCAGTTGAGGTGCTCTTGTGACTGGTGTGTGTTTTGGATATGTGCATGCATTTTAGGCATTTGATTGTGGCGAATGACCAAATATTGAGGGCATTGTAGAAAAATGGAAAGATATCTTGCCAGGGGTTATCAGGTGTGAATTTGAATCATTGTGTTTTAGGCTCATGCCAAAGTCTGCTTATGCTTAAGCATAGAACTAATTGCTACTAAATATTTAGCCTGGGAAATCAAAGGTGACTGCATGTCTGGTCACATCAGTCACTAGCAGTAGAAACACCAAGTTACCTCCATTGCTTACAGAAACTACAGAAATGTCTTGGTCTCAGTGGTCAAAGGGTCTCAGCAATAAATGGGTCCTATACCAAGATAATCTACTGAACTACAGCAGGCAGCCTCAACTTTTTGGTTTTACCCCCTTATTCAGAGGAAATTGGGGTAAGGTCTTGTTGTTTTTAAACAAAACATTACAGAATGACATCACCTGCTGGTTGCTAGGCTTTTGAAGTCTATTTCTGGCTCTTTTACTGATTCTCCATTTTGACCATAGGCATATCATACAATCTTTCTAGGTCTCTGTTGACTTAATGAAGATGACAGAATCCTTTATTATTCATCAGTGCTGTCATGACTTAGAGCATTTTTAGTTTGTTGGCCTTAGAACATCAATCAGAAATACTTTTGTACTTGTGTTCAGGTCCTGTTAAAACAATTTTTTCATTCGTTTCTGGATTAGCCACCGTAGCTTGAGGATCTTAAGGACCACCCCTCAAGCTAACTGAATTATTTTGTTTATTTCAGGTTATCCAAACTGTATAGAACCTGGGGAAAATAACATTCAAACATGGAATTATTCTTGTAGGTGTCAGGTTAAATTAGGTGACAGGCTCAAATGTCACAACTTTTAACTGTGTTCACTAGCATTGTGAAATTCCTACTACTTCATGAAATTACCAGGGAACCTTAGTGCTGTAAAAATCTTTTTGCCTCTACTGTCAGCCATAAAAGATGTGGTTCAGTTCAGGTGTGTGGGGGAAATGCAGTAATTTGCTTGCAGAAGCATTAAGAAAAATTTCCTTACGGAATTTTCTACTTTAGTGTGTCATATACAAAAGCATTTTTCTTTTCCTGTCCTTGAAATGCATGCTCAGTTTTCCAGCAGTTTCCAGACAGCCGTAGTTGTGGTAGGTAGGTTGTCCTGAAGGTTCCTGGCGAGGCTGGGTGATTGGAAAAGAATCCCCTGGGAGCAGACTGGAAGCTTTGTTGCAGAATAAATCCTGTTCAGTTCTCCAGGCCTCTTAAGGAGTAACTGGTAAGGGTTTCTGGGAATATTTAGAAAAGAGGGTTCTCAGAGAGAAAGACAGCCCAGAATCCTTATTGAATATGGGGAGTTGTTTTGTTGTGCTCCAGAAATGTACATGCTGAGTTCTAGTTCTATATGTGCACAGATACCTTGCTCTTTTAAGAAATTTGCCTATCCATGCAATCGGTGAGGAAAGGGCTGGTGAATATTACCAGTCTAGTCTATGTTGAGTGTTTTGACTGTTTTTCTTGACTTCTTTTCCTCACATGTGTGTATTTGATGCAGTGTTATTTCTTTGTGAGATGAAAAAAGCAATAGAAAATATAGGACGACTTTAAGGGGTTTATTGTATTCTTTTAGCAAGGTTTCCTAATGTGTTAAGTCTTTGCTTTGTGTTTGATATCTCTATATGGATTGGCAGAAACTGAGAAAGCACAACTGAGATGATCATGTATCACTGAAGTGAATATAAGTTTTTCTTGTAGAATTTAAGGATCAAGCAAATTAAGAAGAATGGATGAAAAGGTAGGTAGTGTAGCATATGGTTTTGTAATAGGATCTTGATTGCTTCTCTTTCCAGTTCAAGTCAAGATCTGATGGAAAACTTTACAGGACCTACCTGGTGGGCTTCTAAATCCCATACTTCGGTAGCTGAATTGCAAAGCCATTAGCTTGACTTTATGTACCCAATATACTAATCTGTTAACCATTTTCATAATGCTCAAAGCGAGGTTCTGCTCTGTGGATTACCTATTTGGAACTGGATGATTGTTACAGTGTAATTAGTGCATCATTTCTGCTTTGTAGGTGGCTTCTCAGGAGGTGCATACACTGTTAGCATATATTTTTTGTGTAAATTTAGAGCTTGTTTTTATGGTTTGATTGCACTCATTCTGTCCATGTTCCTAATGAAAACAATGGTTCCAATATTGAGCAGGCATCACTTCCAAAGGTGACGGTCACAGAACGACAGAATGGCTGAGGTTGGAAGGGACCTTGGGAGGTTACCTGGTCCAATGCCCCTGCTCAAGCAGGGCTGCCTAGAGCCAGCTGCCCAGAACAGCTTGTGAGTATCCACATCTTCGAGGTTGGAGGCTACGCAGGCTGTCTGGGAAACCCCAGTGAAGGTGTTAGTGTGTTAGTAGTTAGTGTTAGATAATACTGTTTCCAGGTGCATGTAAATATGTAGGTTTGACACTTTTCACTGTGGTTAATCTGTGTGAAACAACTTTACAAGTTAGAAATGTTGGCACTTTTTCCATGGTGTGTCCTTAAGATGTGATGTTTTCCTTTAAAAGAACAGTAATAAATTTTAAAGACTTTTATTTTACTGTAATTTGCAGAATTACAGTATTTTTTTTTTGTTTTATCTGAGAACAACATGCTGTCACCAGCTATTATTATAGTGGCATATAGTTTTTTACTTCTAATGATATCTTAAATGTTTAGGTAATTTAAGCACTTGTACTGAAGAAATATGATATTGCATCTATTAGATACAAATACAGCAAGAATGTGAGCAATTTAAATACAAAACCATGGAGATAATCTCATTTTGATCTTACATAGCTGAAATCCCTAGCTCTTAGGGAATGCCTGCTCTTTGTACTTCTTGTTGACAGATGAAAAAGAAAATATGTTCATTATATAAATAAATCACATGGAATAATAGTGTGGCTGTATGACCTTTTTGCATGGCTTTTTATCTTCTGCATCAGTGGAGATTCAACTGATCTATTATTTAAAATAAAATAAGCCATTTTTTATAAGGCAGTGGCAACTATATTTTTTCCAGCAGTGCGTCTGTTTGTTTTGAGGAGAAAGAATGACTTGGTAAATACTAAGTTTCTATTACTGTAATTTTTTTTTCAGTGTAAACTGGAATTTTGCCATAGAAATTCTGTGGCTCTGTAATGATGGCCAAAATTGTGTGTGCGATTCTTTTTTTTTAAAGTGGCTTCTTTGCTTTGTGGACAAAACCTGAATATGTTTGTTCCCTCTACTACGTAATTTATGTCCCTTTACTTACATAGTATACTAATTTGTTTACTGAAATAATCTGTTCTGGTAGAATTTCAGCCAAGCATAGTTAAGGCTGCTTGCTATTCACTGCTACATATTTACATTTCTTTTAGAAAGATAAAAGATGTTCAAGTGAACTGTAAAACGGGATCTGTGGGATGAATAAGTGTGGTTATATTGGTCCTTGATCTGAAGATTGTTCTCCATCCAAGGGAAGATGTATTTTGTCCTTGCTAAAAGGAAAAACGCAACCCAAAATCAAAACAACCAACCAAAACCAAGAAACCCAAACCCATATAACACTTGAAAGGGAAATGAGGACTATGATTTTCAATAGTAAACTTTCAGTTTTACAAGTTTCTGGGATATTTAGCGTTGGTGTGGGGCAGTAAGAATTAACAGTAATGAAAGCATATCTGCTGGATTTGGAATTTGAAGAAGAAAAGTTGTATTTGGTGATAAGCAAAAAGAGAACTTAGTGATGGAGTAGTGGGATAGAAATGGAAAAAGAACTGATAATTCATGTTGGGAGTTTGAGTAACTGGTAAGATTACAGAAGAGGGAAGCAGCAAAGATAGTGGAGAAGTTGAATTCATATATGGACATACTCTGTTTGCAGTGAGTGTCAGTTAAGCTGAGATGCTTCTAGAAACATGAACGTAGACAGAAATAGATGGATTTAGGAATTGCTGCAGGGGGTTAACAGGATCTGTTAGAACATAATGAGCAAAGGACAAGTGAATCTAGAAGAATGTCAAGTATGAAAAAAGTGAAGGGTGAAGAACTATTATTGAATAGACGTGGGTGATTGCAGGAATACAGAAGCTCATGAAAGAAGCCTTAACTCCTTGATAATGGAACTAAAATGGTAGTTGGAACAACGCAGGATTAGAGAATGTACTATCCCTTTTGTCCAAAGGAAAGTTACTGATGGCCTTGTCCGTAGTAGCAGCAAAAGAGAGAAACGCTGCAAAGTGAGGTGAGGAGTGAGTTGCAGGACATGTATACGTTACAGAAGAAAATGGTCCACTTTTGGACAGTGTGTGGGAGATGGAAGGCAGGACAATAATAGTAAGTTGTGAGGAACTGGGGACAGGAGAACTTAAAACTGTAATTTGGAGGAAGTGAAGACAGACTGAATGGTAAAAGACAGGAAAGTATAAGAAGAATTAGGTAGACTGTAAGATTAAAATGCTGGCATCAGAACACATGAAGGAGTAGAACTCAGAAAGGAGAACTGGAAAAGAGATCATAAGGATGGAATGGGAAAGGACCTCTGCAGTTGTATTAATTTCTGGCAAGATCATAGAGAAAAAGAGGAGTTGAAGGAACAAGGAGAGAGGAAAGAACATGAGCGCCAGTGACCATATGGTCAGATTAGGGAGACCCAGAAGTCAGTCATAATATTTGTTCACTAAAAGAATAGCTAAGTAAAAGAGAGTGGAGCTCAACAAAGGAAGCTGACGCCAGTTGCCAGATTTGAGTTGTCCCCTGATTCTGAGGTGGAGGAATATGCTTAGAGGAGAAAGTGACTGTGCACCACAGCTGTGAATACCGGTTGAATGCAAGATTCACTTACTGAACACAAGCATGCCTTTAGCATTTTGGATGTTTGTGTGTGTTTGGTAAACAATTTAAATTTTGCTTGATTTTAATTTTGTTTGGTTTTATGTTTCAGGTGCGTGGGAGTAAAGGTGAGGTCCTTTATATCCTGGATGCAAGCAATCCACGCTATTCTAATTGGCTGCGGTTTGTCCATGAGGCTCCATCACAGGAACAGAAGAACCTGGCAGCCATCCAGGTAGGTTTGGTGAATTCCTACTATTTGCTTTGTGTAATTGATTTACTGATTTGATCTCCTCTTTGGTCTTTATCTCCTGCTGTAAAATTGCAAGATTTAAGAAAAGTAGCAAACTGCTTTCCTTTTCCTACCTTTCTTTTCAGAAGTGAACTCTTGTGCTTAAATATAATACCATAAATAAGATTGACAGAATAAAACACCAAAGAGGTCCTTAGAAAAAGAGTGCTAATGAAGCCCTAGCACGTAGTTCTGTAAAAGTTGCATTACTGCTGTTCTTTGCCCTGCCCCTTCCTCTCTATTTGTACTCAGTGGGACTTAACACTGGTAATTTCAGTTTCTGTGTTGATGACCTGTCCAACTCCTTAAACCTGCTCACCAGAGGGACTGGTTTGTTTATTTGGATCTTAAGCAAGCACTGCCCAGTGACGTTGGTGCTGCCAATTACCCTGCAGACCTAGTATCAGCTTCTGTTCCTGTCCTGGCTGTGAGCTTTCCTGTGATTTCCATCCTGCTGTTGTATTTCCTACTATGCCTCTTCTGCCTGGCTTTTCTTCCATTATCACAGTTGAATGCTACTGTTAGCAGTGTACTGCGTTGGGAAACCTAAGTGCTTATCTGCCAGCCATTGCTTGATTTGTGCCTTCTGCTTTCCAAAGCTCTAGTATTACTGAATGTCAGTCTGTGACGTTCCATCACAGATTGATGGCTAAGCATGACTAAAGTTTTGCTGCCT
This sequence comes from Ara ararauna, assembly GCA_028858755.1. Classification (NCBI taxonomy): domain Eukaryota; kingdom Metazoa; phylum Chordata; class Aves; order Psittaciformes; family Psittacidae; genus Ara; species Ara ararauna. The sequence continues at coordinate 77,346,489 of CM054376.1, forward strand.
ACACTGTTTTTGTGGACCTTGTTGCTTTTCATGTTTTAGGTCACTGTTGGACAGCTTTGTCGTTTGCTTTTCCTCTGACCCTGTACTCTAGGTTGACTTTTGGTCAGACCTCTTTAGGTCTTAACATCTGGGCTACAGTTGAATTTTGAGTAACAGATAAGGAAAACTGTTCACCATTCATTCAGCAAAAACTCATCAGCAATGACTGACTGCTTTGTTATGCTTTTCCTGATGTCTGTGACAAATCAGTGGTTAATAACTGAAGTACGACCACTGCTTATGCAGTTTTTTCTGTATGTTCTCCTTCTGTTTTGGTCATTCAGGTATACCATGATCTATCAAAATATTTGTTGTCCTGCTTATAGTACCAGATAATGAGAGGTCCTCAGGCATTAGAAGTCCCAGGCATTAGTCAGTGGTTAGCATGGCATCAGCACACAGGCAGTGTGATAGCAAATTACAGTCAATGTTAGCAAATGCAAAGTAAGGTTCACAAGAGGGAGCAGTGTGAAGGGGTAATGTTCATTATTATAGTTTAAATAAAGCAGTCAGTAAAATGACCTGAAATTCTGAATAGAAGCCATAATGGAATATCCAGTGCAAACCAGTGTGTTTTTTTTGGTAATGAAAAAAATTATTTAAATAAAGAAATGGAAAGAGACTGTTAAGCTGTATCACATAACGTTGTACCTTGCTTAGAGTGTGCTTAGTGCTTTTTGCATGCCTTTTAAAAGGATCATCGTACTGGAGTTAAAGGATAGTTGAAAAAGGAAAAAGAGTGGCAAGATTATTAGTCCTGTGAAAGCTTCCACAGAAAAGTATTCAGAAAAATTACAGAGAAAAATAGAATAAACACAATCAGCATGTACAAAATTATGAAAAGGATGGAGAAGGCAAACTTAGGAGAACAAACAAAACATTTATCTCATAGGGTGTTTTTTAGTATTGTCAGTAATCAGCTGCCAAAGTAACTTGTGTGTTCCATGCAACTGACCTTGAAGCTGTAGAGATGTCATGGGTTCAGCAGCAGCAGTCATTTTTCTGCTTCTTGGTAGCTGGTGCAGCGCTGTGTTTTTGATTTTGGGCCTGGGAGCAGCGCTGATAACACCAGTGTTTTCAGTTACTGCTTGGTAATGTTTTGGTCTGACCAAGGACTTTCTGAGTCTCATGCTCTGCCAGGGAGGAGAGGAAGCCGGGAGGAAGCAGAGACAGGACACCTGACCCAAACTGACCAAAGAGGTTATTCCATACCACAGCACGGCATGCCCAGGATGTAAAAACGGAGAGGAGAGACCCGAAAGGGTGGGGGTGCACTGCTTGGTCGGGCTGGGTATAGTTGGTGAGCGATTGTATTCTTTCCTTGTATTTTCTCTTGTATGATTATTGGTGGTAGCAGTAGTGATTTGTGTTATACTTTAGTTACTAAACTGTTCTTATCTCAACCTGTGGGAGTTGCATTCCTTTCGATTCTCCTTCCCATCTGTCCGGGAGCGGGGGGAAGAAAGAGGGGGAAGTGAGTGAGGGAGAGACTGTGTGAGTTAGAGGGGCTTAAACCACGACAAGAGATATGTATATACTTGTAAGTATTTAATTGCATATAACAATAGGGACTACTTTTGGGGAGTAGGGGGTGTAGGAGGTTCTCCTGTTTGGTTGTGGGTTTTTTTTGTGGGTTTCTTTATTTTCTTATTGTTTATTTTTTTCCCTTTCTCCCTATAATACCACCCTGGTTCTGGTGGGAGCTCTGGTGGTGTTGTGGGGAACGTTCTGGATGCTGAGTTCTGCCTGTGCTCCTGGGGAGGGGGGAAGCTGTGGTGTTTGGGGTGCCTTTGACTGGGAAGACATAGGAAGTGTTTTGAAGAGCTGTGCAGTGAGCTGTGTTACTGCTAGAGAAGGATGGAAAGGTTGGAGGGTACCTGTGTATGTACCAATTGCTTTTCTGAGTGTTTTGCACAGCTGAATTACTAGAGGCTTCTCTAACTTATTTCAAGTAGTAATTGAATGAGTTCATCAGCTACTATATTTCAGGTAGCTTTAGAATTACAACTGTATGAATTGTAATCTTTTTTGCCCTGGGTTATTCCTAGCTATTTACTTATAAATATGGCTTCTGATGTGTGCTTTTAGCAGTCAAGCATTGTCCCATGTGTGAACTAGTGTGAAAACAAGAAAAACTTCACTCAGTCTCTTTGTGCCATCAATTTTCCATCACTTGCTCAAGAGGGACTAGGGCTTTTTGGTCCCCAGTAACACCTTTGGGAGGCTGGTTTGCTTCCCCTACTCTCCCTCAAGGGCACCTGATCTGCTCTTCCTCTTGGGAAAGCATTGTTATTCTGATAGTGTCTTTTCTGGCACTGCATGCTGGTTTTGGCTTTTCTGTACCTGAGCTTGTAGCTTTGCCTTCTGCCACAGCCCCCAAGAAGTTACCTCGATGTATTTCCTGGACTGAGGTTTCTGCCCTCACTGACATTGCAGTGGTTGGTTTTACTCTGGGCAACCTGGCACCCTGGAGCTGCAGGCAAAGATCAGGAAAGGGAGTGTGTTTGTTTGGAGAGGCAGGAAAGAACTTGCAGAACAGGTAGGCTGAAGACCTAGCTTGCTGCAAGGAAACTGGGTGTAGAGGGAAGCCACTTTAAGCAGTTTAAGAGGAGTGGTTGTGGGCTCAGGGGGAAACTTGGTAAGGATTAGAAAGGCTGAGTTGGAGCAAGCTGATCAAGCTCTGGAGGATGGACAAGCCCTACTCTTTCTAAAGTAACACAGGACTATCTGCTTCCTCCTTTTCCTGTGTTTTCAGCTTTCAGGAGTGATGACATATGTCTTACACTTTTGGATGGAAGTGTGACAGGCTGTGAATGCTTCCTGGCCCGTGTTCCATTTCAGCCTCCCCTCTTGCAAAGTACGCGTGAAGGTGTGTAACTATGGAAAAGCCAAGAACCTGAGTGAGAAATGCCTGTAGTGGAGCAAAAATGGGCTAGCAGGGCTGTTGGAACAAGAAAACTATTTGCTGGGCAGGTCAGTATGTCTCAGAGCTTAGAAGATGACAGTATAGGCAGAGGGTGAGAGAACCGAAGTGGAACAATAAACCAGGAAAAGCATGAAGGGAGGTTGTGATGCCGTCATGACCGGTACTTGGAGTTTTCTCCCAAGGGCCATTGTGGCTTGCTGCAGATGAACATGGTTAGCAAAACAACTAGTGAAACAACCAGCATGGCCTAAGCAGATAGGCAGGGTGAGCAACTGCAGATGCATTCTTAGAAATGGGAGGATTATTAAAGTTATTTAAAAGATTTCTTGCTACATTCACTGTCTCTGCATGCGTGTAGGTAAATGTGCTTCATTCAGGAGCTGCTGGTGGGAGGAGAGACTTAAATTCCTTTGTGGTTTCTGGAGATATTCCATTGATTTCGCTGGAAATGCTGCCTTGGGGAGCTACTACTGTGTGGGTGTATCTGGATTAATTAGTGCTCTGAATACCTGACTATTAGCATTTGTTTGTCTGGAACACCTAGACAAATTAGCCTTGGAGGAGAAATGAGTTTGAGCTGTGTTTTAGTGTGGGCTGGCACCAGAGCTAATTTCTTTTCAATGCGAATGCAACCAAGAGTACTCAAGCATTGGTCCTTCTTCCATTACTCTCTTTACTAACCAAAAGTACGCAAATGGGAAAGAACCAGTCTGTTCTTAGGCATGAACTATAAAATAAGCCCCGAATGCACATGAGGGAAGTGCGGAGATGGTAAGGATGTAACAGTATTGGTAGCAGCTTGGTTGTTGGGGTTCTTACACTTGGTCTAGGTTAACCTGAATAATCCTGGTTGCTGTTCTTCCAAATTTACTGTGTGGTGTGGGATGTGTCATGTATGACATAATTGAAAGGTGTGCTATTTGGTTCTTTAAAAGAGTAAGTTTGGAGTTTAATTTTTGCCTGGGGTATGTGGCTTTTTCTTCTAATTTATTATTTATTTTTTTCCCCCTCCCTTTGGCAAGCCATTTCTAGGCTCATGCTTCCATTTATAAGGTTGCCTTGCTTTTAGCATAAGGCTGTCCTAAACAGTGATGTACTGGAGGTTTACCCCAGCAGTTTTATCCTAAGTGGAGACTGAGTGTAGAAAGACCTTTTACTTCTCCTCGTGTCAAGAGTTTCACTATGTGATTTGTTTTGAGTTTAGACTGCAACAAATTAAGGGGTCTGTGCAACTTGACAGAGGCATATGAAAACCAGCAGCTCTTGGACGTATGCAGAAGTTAGGGTGGCATGCTGATAGATATCTGGACTGCAGAATATATCTTGAGAAAAAAAATGCATAATTTCTTTTGTTTCAAATGCTGCTGTTGAGATAAGGACAAAGAAGTGGTGAGTCCTTGAAAGCAGCAGCTGTATCAAGTCTATTGAATTAAATTAGTTTCACTCTTGTGTGACAATATCTTGTGTAATGTACAACAAACCTAAAGCTTGAGGAATACTACATCCCTGTTAACAATTTTAATTAATCTTAGGGTATTGCAAAACTTAAAAATCATTATCTTGTCCTTGTGCTAGGAAGCTTGTTACAAATATATGGCTAGATATAATGCAAAGAAGAGTCAGATAACTTTTCTGGATGCTAATCAGATAAGCTGTAGGATTTATGATAGAGCTTTGAAACCTTGATTGCATGAAAATGAGTCTCCCTTGGTATTTTGGGTAGCAGCTAGAGGAGTTGGTTCACATATGGGAAGGAAAAAAGCAGCAATGTGTATTGGTTTAGGAGACAGACAGTTTTGTGTAGAAGCCCTCTCATGTCCCTCAGCCCTGTGCCAACCTCAGTAACTTTAATTAAGTAGTCAAAGACCAAAGTTGTTAGTTTATGTATCTATTTGGAAGCTTGTTTATTCATTGGGATGAAGATTTTGGAGCTCATCAGTACACAGCTTGTCCTCTTGTACAGAATCTGGGCTGGATCTTTGGCCTTCTGTGGATCTGTGAATCTACACTGATTTAAACCTGCAGAGGGTTTTGATCTAGTGGTTTAAAGTGCGTTTTACAGATGTTTCTGCTAACTTGATGGTGAATATAACTGACCAGGGGTGAAAGCCTCTTCATGAAGAAGGCTGGGAATCTTAAGGGGAAGAGAGGTAAAGTAAATAACAGTATGTGAACATGCTACTGAAAGCTGGGTTATATAATTTATGCAGCCAGCAGCAAAAGGAGCTCAAGCTGTATTGGTTATTTAAATTTGGTTATTTTTCTATTACTCAAATGTTTCATTTTCAAACTTTGAAGTTCTTGTCAGGCAGAGTGTGGCATTAGAGGAGGACTTTAATACCACCTTCACCTTGGTATAGGCTACAGTACCCATTGGAAAAGCCTCACAGGTGAGGCAGGGGGTTATTTCCAGAATACAAGGGTACTTTATCCATGCAGCCACCTTGGAAAAAAGTCTTAGAAAGGCAGTTCTAGCATTGTGCTCCCTGAGGAATTGAGCCATCCCTTCCACAGTTGAAGGCTAATATTAGTTCAGTGTCCCATACTTGTCTCTAGAATTTACTTTTTGACATAATTATTTATTGCTTCTACTTACTATTTGCCACAGGAAGGGGAAAATATTTTCTATCTGGCTGTGGAAGATATTGAAACAGACACAGAACTTCTGATTGGATACTTGGACAGTGACATGGAAGAAGAGGAGGAGGAGGAGGAAGAAGTAACTGTTACCCAGGAAGATGAAGGCAGTGGCAACAACAAAGAACTGCAAGCAGCTGGTGAAAAAGTTGCAAGTGAGCAATATTTAAAAAAAGGGTAACTTGGGAGCTTAAAAGAAGAAAGAGAACATTAATTGCATAGGATTGGGGAACTGGAAGGCTTCCCAGGTTTAGTCGGAGCTCTTGTATGACTTTCATCTGTCTATTTTGATTTGAGTTGAGGTTCTTTTCTTTGCCTAATAGGAAGCAGCCAGTCCTGTGAATTAGCGAATAAGTGAGCCTAGGTTTCATGAGAAGCTACCATTAATTTTGGAACTAAAGACAGAATTCGTTTCATCTGACATACAAGTTTATGGAAGTTAAGCTTTTGCTCTAAGAGGGGTGGTTTCCCTTTTATTAGGTGGGAGAGCAATAAAACTTCTCAGAAAACTCTTCAGCCAACCCTAAGGTAAAATGTCTAAGATGTCTGCTGAGTTCTCGGCATCTTTACCGAAGTAGAGACAATCTGGATGACTAACTTAGGCTAGCAGCCTAACTCACACCCAACTTAATGCTTTGCATCCATTTGCAATCATGTTGGTGGTAATCCACTCAAGATAGGCTGTCTATGATCTATTCAGAAACAAATGTCTTTTGTGAATATTGTGATTCCATTTTGCATGTAATGTAACCAAAATATTCCCTGAAAACTATTCCTTTACTGGCTTTGCTTCCAATCATGCAGATCCTCTCACCTGTAAAGAAGACCATGCATGCCCAAACTGTGAATCCAGTTTTGCTAGCCAGGAGATTCTAGCTGAACATCTTCAGACTTTGCACCAAAAACCCAGTGAAGAAAAGGAATTTAAGTGCCGAAACTGTGGAAAGAAATTCCCTGTGAAACAAGCTTTACAAAGGCAGTGAGTAAAATCAGGAGTGTTTTTTTTTCAGGGATTACTTAAATCAATTTCATTCAGTCATTTATTTCTCTTGGCTTAATCACTAGTAGTTTAGTAGATGTAATAGTGTAGTAGTTTAGGAGATGTAATTTTTAAACTGTGGATGTCATTACAGAACTAAAGAACAGTTTAGGAGAAAGTAGATGGTGATCCAGAAGGACCAAAAAAAAGGGGAAAACAATGCTTCACATTTGCTTAATTATTTGGGTGACTGAAAAAAAACCCCGAATTGAAGCATGAAAGACTTGAGATTTCAAAGCACATCTTTACTGTCCTTGATAGTGTGAATGTGCAGTTTTGTCACTAATGTAATATATGTTACAGTTACACTTTTGTACAAATCCATAACTGTTTGTCTTTTGTATATATATTTTTCTGCTTGCATTTAAATAGATCTCTTACTTATACATTTAATTACAGCTAGTACATTAAATGCTTAAGTGATTATGGGTAGTACATTTAATCTATCTTACATTGGAACAACCAGATTCCTATTGCATAGAATGTACCTAAGGCTGCTCTTGTAATAAATTGATCTTCCTTACATCTGAATAATGTGAACATTCCCAGAACTGGCAGCTCTACTTGAGCTCTTTCATGGAAATAAAAAAAAATTGTGCAGCAGAGGAGTATTTGGTGGAGGCAGTTAAACAGTTTCTCTTGAACTTAGACTTGTTCCTTCTCATCTATAGTAGAAGTTGGATTTGTGCTGTATAGCTAGTTAAGTAAATATTTACAACGTGAAGTAAGAATGATCTGCATGAGGATACAGCAGTATGATCCTGACTCTTGCTGTTTATGTATTTGATTAGTCCCACTAAGTTCCAGGAGACTTCCCATATGAAAGAGATGGCTCACCTAGTTAAGTGTTTGTAGAGCTGTATATATTTTTAGCTACTGCAAGCCTGTGTAAGTTGTAGAATGTTCCCCTTACTTTGTTGTTTTTTTTTTTTTTTTTCCATAGTGTACTTCAGTGCACAGAGAATATCAGGCCAGGAGACACTTCAAGAAGTTTTCAGTGCTCTGTTTGCAATACTTCCTTCAGCTCAGAATTGAGGTTTTGTGTCTGAGTTACTGGACTGCTGTCATATCATTGCTGGCCTCCCTTTGCATGTTAGCTTTCAAGCTTCTTAGTTTCTGTGAATCCTAACAGTGAAAGAAGTCAAATGCTTTCCTTTCTATTTGCTGTAAGTAATGCATGAGGCGGCCTCATAACTGCAGTGCAGCATGTGTTAAGCTCAGAGTACTTGCTGTGTGTCTGGTTTTTGTAGATACTGCTTGATGTGTTGCCTTTTTGTTTTGTTTTTTTTATTTTTTTTACTGGTTATCCCATATAGTTATGAACAGCACAAGGAGGCATGCAGAGGGGATGCCAGGTTCATATGCAAGGCAGATAGCTGCGGGAAGAGGTTCAAGAGTAAGGATGCCCTGAAAAAACATAAAGAAAATGTTCACAGTGGTAAGACATTTAACTTTTTTTTTTTTTTTCAAAAAAACTCTCTTAACATATAACTAGCCTTAAATTTGCAAATCAGAGTAAACATTTTCTTTGGTTTCTTTTTTAATGGATTCATTTGTTTCAAAAAGAAAATCGAAAAGTAACTAATTGCAAGAGTTCCTCCCCCAGGGAGAAATTACTCTATACCAGATGAATCATTAATCTACTGCAGAAAATGTAATAGGAATCTGGGGAAGTTTAAACAAGGCAAATAATAGATACAGCAAAACATTTCAGTAGTGAGGAAAATGGACCACTGGCACAAACTGCTCCAGGAAGTGGTGAGTTCTTGATCTTTTGGTATTTTCGGGACACAATGGGATGTCTTTCTGGAAGACTTGCTTCACAAGTGATTAGGCTTGATGAAGGTATGGCATAAAATTCTGTAGCCTCTGTTGTGCAGGAAGCCAGACCAGACAATCCAATAGTCCCTTTAGGCCCTAGCATTTTTGTATCTGTGCACTATAAATCAATACTTTTCAATCAGACTTCACTCTGTTTCCATGAAAGGGCAAAATACTGCTCTCAGGTCCACAATGCAGATCTCAGTTCTGGCATTCTGCTCTCTCTGTGTGTCCCCTCTCAATGTCAATGGAAGATCAGTATGTGTGGGGACAGCAAATTACCAGAGTGCAAAGAAAACAGTCTTTAGTTGATGATGACAGCACTGAATGCTTTGTAAGATTTTCATTACTTGAAAACTCTTTTTTCTGCCAAAGTTCCAGTGTAAAAAACCTCTTCCATTACCTTCCTTACAGAAGATTATCTGCTTTTTTCAGTATCAGTAAAGTATTTTTTAATCCATGAGCATTATTATGTTTAGGCTTAGCTTTGGCCAGTTATGTGGTTGTATACAAATTCCACAATTCTTTTGAATGATCACTTCAGACATGACTGAGAGCAGATGCCTGGAGGATATTTTTGCTCTGCCTGCACAATGAGCAGAGCTTTTGTTTTACCACTGGGGAGTCATAGAAATCACATCTGGTGTCAGTGCAGGAAGGAAAATAACCTACTGCTGTTGAGGGACCCTTACAGAACCCCTTCTTGCCTTGTGTCACCTGGAGGCAAGGGAAAGTAGAAAGGATTGTTACGTGTGTTGCCTGTTAGACAAAGCTATGAACAGATATTCATTATCACCTTCCTCTCTGCTGAAAAGGTTTTATAAATGTTCTTGTAAGTTGAAGTGTACTCCTTTATCTATGGGTATATCAGTATATATAAATACTTGTTAGAAGTTTTAAATTAGCAGAAGCATATGGGAGATTAAGTTGGGGTTTTTTATACTACAAATTTAAGTATTGAACCAATTGATTGTAGTAAGAGGAAACAACATAATATGAATTCTTTAGGACAGCAGGAGGAGGAAAGATGTAGGATGCTGAAAGTCTTAAAAATTGAGCTGGAAGTCATCTAATGAGTTAGTTTCTGATCCATACTTCCTTTGTGCTAGACTCCTCTTCCATTCTATGTCCATTCATTTTACCTTTGTTTATATAAGTTAGGAAATATCTTGCATGGACATGTAATTCTAAACAACGAATTAGTTTTGTGGTGGCTTTGTCTTGTAATAAAACAGCTTTGTGGTTACTAAAATGAATTTCAAAGTGTCAGTAATAGATAAGCCCAGTTAAATGCTCTGTCACTTTTTGAAACAACTGTGAAAAGGGAAGGAAAATACATCCAGTAGTTGACCTGTAGCTTGTTTTGTAAATTACATTTTAGATGAGGTTTTAGAGGTTTCAAGTCATGATATGATTTCCTTGTCTTGTTCAGTTAAAGTCCATTAAAGGTATATTATTTTATATAGTAGAATGCTTAATGCTTTTTGAATAAAGAAAAAATAAGAAATGGTGGTTTTGACTTCAGTTTGGGAACTTTTTTTGTCACTGCTGCATTAACTCCTGAATTGATTTCTGGAAGAAATCAACTGTTCAGTTGTAAAGTGAGTTGTTCTTAGTTGTAAATTATGCTCTTCATATTGGATTGGTGATGTGTGATAACATCTATTTGAAGGATTTTTTTCTGTATCGTTCTGGTTTTCTTGATTTACATTCCATCGGTAACTGGTTTGTTGAACACCCACAGAGAACTCCTGATTTGGAACACTTTGAAGATGGGATACAAACGTAAAAATCTTATGTCAGTCAGATGACCTGTGGAAAATCAGACTCAGTAGAAATATTTAGGTTCGTTCTTAGCACTTTCTTTTTTAGATGTTGGTGGTAGTTTGTTTCTGTTTCAGGAAATTCTAGGAAGAAGCTGATGTGTTCAGTGTGCAATAAGAAATGTTCCTCAGCAGCAAATCTCCAAGAGCATCGAAAGGTCAGTAGGATGAAGGCTAACTCACAGCAGGTTTTAACTTCACTAAGAAGTGAGACTGTGGTGCTTAAGTCACTTGAAAGCTGCTCTAATGTAAACCTTCGGGGAATCTCTTTCATGGTTACAGAACCAATGTATTTTATTGCAGGTATTTATTTTTGTAATCACAACCAGTTAAACAAAAAACTTCCTGAAGTTTTAATGCATCTTTTACCAAAAACAAAGATATTTGTGCTTGGATCATTTATGTATTCCATCATTAAGTCAAAGTTTCCTGCATTCCATCATTAAGTCAAAGTTTCCTGCATTCTGAAGCATTATTAGACACTAAGCTAAATATAAAAGTATGTTATATAATGACAGTATTCATACAGGCCAAAAAATAAGTTCATGAGCCTTCAGGTTTTGTACAAAATACAGTCAATCTTTCATATTACTTTGTGACATGCCATTAAAAGGTTACTTGTAATTTAGTTATGCAGTAGTAAATTTTTTTTCTACTCAACGTCAAATGGTTTCTGACTTCCTGTTTATACCCCTAATCTTTTATAACCAGAGCAGGAGAGTTTAACAGTTTGAAAAGCATCTATTGCAGATAAATGCAGATGGACTATGACTATGAGATTCTGAATGCATTATACCAAAAGGAAGTCCCTGCAAGATTAATTTGATAAATGACTAAAACCCGGGAGATTCTGGTTTTACAAAAAGCTACATTGTACTGTTTATCAGATTAACTCTAAGTCTTTGATAATGCCCTTGTTATAACCTGAATCCATTGAGGATATATATGATATCAATTAAAATATGTTGTTGCAAAGGAAATGGTGGCCCCCTCCTTTTTAGTTTGTCTTTCTTCTTGCTTGTATTACTATAACTGCATTTTTTGTGTAACAGAGCTATATCTTATTCCTCCTCAGGCCAAATCTTGGTATGCCTTGCCACATGTAATTGCAATTTTTGCGCATCCAGTGCACCTTATGTTGGCCCTGAAAATAAAAAATACTGTCATTAGGGTGTGCATTTTACTAAAATGTTTGGTTTGTTACTGTGCAGATTCTCTGACACACACTAACAAGCTTTTCAAGTAGCATTGATGGTTGTTGCTCAGGTGAGCACTTACTCAGCTTAAGAATCACTATGAAGATTTTATGCATAAAACTTTTTTACCTCTTCTTGATTGGCTCCTTTTTTATGACATCCAGTAAATAGATATTCTGGATTCCCACAGCTACATCACATAGTGATGGAGATGGTGTGTAGGACTTATGACTTCTGTTTGCTTGAATTACTTTACATTTCTAAGTATTGAGGCTAGATCCATCACAAATATTGCCATAAATATTTTGACAGGCAAAAAAAACCCAGTAAGAAAATGATAGGTGAAACAGATAGCAAAAGAGATTTTTTTTTTCAGCCATTTCCTGTCAATGTAAAGAAATAGAAGTGGAGAATATAAAGGTGTTTAAAGTATAGGAGATAACAGAAAATAAGCCCAAGCAACAGAGAGAGAAATCTTACAGAGAAAGAAGGTGAAGAGGATGGCTATAGAGAAGATTAAGAAATCTGTTTAGTTTCTGAAGAGATGGTAATTCAGATCTGTATCTTTCACGTCATCTTTGATTTAAACCCATATTTACCTATGTACGTCCTGCGGGTTGCTTGCACCTTAAATGTCTAAAGGTAAGGCCCTGCTCAGCCATGCACAATTAAGCTGTTGTCATCATTATCTGTACTTTAATCTTACCTTGTTTTCTTAGCTGTTGCTTGTACCATGCTAATTTTTGGTAACGTGACCCTTTTTTCTGTTTTTTTTGTTTACCCTCAATAAATTCAAGGTGGTACAGGGCTGGAAGAACTCTCTGGAGGTTTTCTAGCCCTCTGGTTCACAGAGTGGGGTAACTGTATGCCTAAATCATTCCAAATACATGCTGTCTCATCTCCTGAAAAGTTCCACTAAAGAAAATTCTACCACCCCCATAGATGTCTCTTTGTATTCTCTCTTTCAGCTTTAGTGCCATCAACTTTTTTGCAATATGTTTATTAGTCCAGTGTTTTTTCTGGTGTTTATTAAAATCTTCTTTACTGCAAATTAATTGCTCTTTGTCGTACCTGAGAGAATGCTGAGAAAAATTCACCACAGTCTTCTCTATAACAGCACATTGCAAAGTTGTTCTGAACTCCATTTGCAATTTCTAGGCTGTACAAACACATTTGTCTCAATCTTTCTTGATGCATCTGTTTTTCCAAACTGGTTTTTCTTTCAGTAAGCTTTTTCTTCTTGTGGATTCTCTTTTTTTCACGTATGTGTTTCTTGAAATCAGCTGCCCAAACAAGAAGAGTATTGATCCTTAGTTGAGCCTTTGGTAGTGCCAAGGATAGAAGAATTATTGTCCTAAGTTTATTAATGCATAGAATATGTTTACTAATACAGAATTACAGTGCTTTCTGACAGTAGCCTCAGTCTTGTTATTCATACTTTGGAATTCATTAATCTTTTCTAATAGTTTTTTTTCTAATAGTTTTCTCTAATCTTTTTTAATAGTGGTGCTGTGTAAACTGTTGGTCATCATTTGTGCATTTGATTTCTGCTTTCTAAATATTGAGTATATTGGAGCTTCATTCAGAGTGTAAAAACTATTTTGAATTCTCATCTTGTCTTACTGATTACAATCCTAACCAGAACAGCCTCATCTACATTTTAAATTTTATATTTGATTTCCAAAACTGCTTACCATAATACTACCCTCCTGCATGATGCCTGCAAAACTTTAACAACAGTTATGATGCGTGATGCCTACAGAACTTGAGCAGTTAGGATGTCGGTCCACTGATCATTGCTTTTTTTGGTGATCAGTATCTTTTTGATTTCTGTTTTGTCTATCCACCTATTCTCTTTTGTCTTATCCTCCAATTGTAAAGTAACATCCTTCTATCTGGTATTTATAGTAGTCTGTGCTGAGTGATATGGCAGTGTAAACAAACAAACAAACCCTCAAGTAAACACAACTAAGGCAATGCTGTACAGGAGCTTACAGAAGACTGGGTAATAGAAAGAAAACGTTTGTTGTAAACTCTCCTTTCTGCAGGTTTGTGATTTCTACTGCCAGGCAAAATGCGACACCATCTGAATTATATTTTGGTACTAAGCTCTGAAATTTAGGCAAAATGCAGAACTCCATCATTGAACAATGATAAAAGTGAATAAGCAAGTGAGGAGAGTGTTGTCTTCATTGATGCAGATTCTTGCTAAAGGGTTCCCCTTGTACCTTTGAATATAGCTGCCACGTTTTGGATTTGTGTTGCTCACAGGATCTTAAACTTCAAAGCGAGTGTATACATGTGAATAGCACTGGCTGCCAGGCCTCTCCACTGAGGCTCTACTGTTCTCTAAGTGCAAAGGGAAGAAAAATTCAAACAACTCTTGGTGTTGGTGGTTTCTTTTCGCAGGATGATGCAGTCCGAACTGATAGTGCTACACTTTCAGTACTTGTAGGGTGTGTGCGGGGTTATGTCTCTTTCTGCCTGTAGAGCTGTGAGGTGAGTTTCTGACTCTAGTTGTAGGCAGGTGTTTTCAATGGTAACGTAGCGAATTCTTTTACAAGAGAAGGCTAAGGACACCTTCGAGTGTAAGAAAGGAAATCTTTTTTGACTTTGAAGATGGTCATAAAATGAATGCCTGTATGAAATGGAGGATTGTGCTTCAGTAGTAAGACTAGTTTGTGCTGTTGGCCTTCTGGATTTCTTAGCAGATTTCTTATATGAATCTGTAAGGTTCCAGTAAGAGGCATGCTGTAGCACTGTCTGCTGCAGAGAAAATGACAGAACCAAGAAGGATCCTACTCATTGTTAGAACGATGATCAGAGATTGAGAGAGTTTATTGCTCATGAAAAGTCCTTGATTCTTTCTTGACTTTCTTTGTTGTAGAGCTGGACTTAATGTAAAATTATGGTGAGGAGAGTCACTCTTAAACATCATCCTGTGATTCCTGCCCTCCCTCTCACCTTTTTTCATCTGCTAGTTCTGAGTGTCTTTGTATTGGGGTTTTTCTGCTCATTTGTTTAACAGTGGGCAGTGTTTAGTTCTACTCCGCAATTTTCATTTTTCACAATCACTGTAAGAGCTATAGAAAGGTAGAAGAAACCAAGGTTTGAACACCACTTTAAAATCATCAATAATATTTCATAATTTCAGTTGGGTGGTATATTCTCATATCCTTGCTCTCTCAAAGCACTGCCTTCCAGCATATGGAGTCTCATCCAGTTCTTGGAGTGGTATATTGAAATTCATATTAGTTTCTGGAAAAGCTGATCATTGATTATTTGCATCTCCAAAGTTTTAGCTCAGTTGCTCCCCCAAAACTCTTTAAATCACCTTCTGCTTTTTAATAGACCTCATGAAAATTTTAAGATCATCACTCCTGTAAGTGGAGTGTATTTACCTGTGCATATGTTAATCTTGCTCAGATGCTTGCTGTTTCGTATAGCTAGTAGTTATCTGAAGGTGTAGCTCTTCAAATGCCTGTGAAACTATTGTAAGTATGTTCTGATTTTAATGTAGCAAAGGTTTATGTTGATAGCTGTTACAGCTCTCTAAGGAGACTAATTTTGCTATGCACATAAATCATTGCATGAGCACTTGTCTGTGGTATTACAGCCTGGATGCTCATAAATCATTTTATTGGACAAGTTTTCTTACATTGAAAATCTGTTTGAATATAATTATTAATTAAAATATTTGCTGTATTTTATTACTGTTGTTTTACTGTGTAATGGTGCACTTTTCTAAAGAACTGATTAAAGAGTGCCAGCTATAGAGCATGATAGCTACAAGTATTTAATGCATGTGCACACAAGTCTGTCTGATTCTTTTCTGAAAAATTGATTGAAGAGTAGCAGCTATAGAATATATACTTAATAGCTGTAGCTTTTGAATGCACATGCATGGAAGTCTCTGTTCTGATGCAAATGTGTTCAATGAGACTGTTAAACCATGCTCGTAAGTTGAAATCAGACATTTATATGGTGTTAAAGCACAGTCTGGGTTCTGATGTATTAAATACTGTGTTTAAGAATACCTTGCAAGTTATTTCAAGTAATCCTGTTTGGGGGGTATTCTGATAGGTAGCACAATTATATAAACTTCAGGCAACCATCTAAGTAAAAAATGTTTATTTTACTTATGTCTTATTGACTAGAAAGAAATGTTCTGAAAAGGTATTCTGCATCTGTTTTTTTTCATACTTTCATTATAGTAATATTTTACGTGGATCTCATACTGCAAATTTTCATGACCCATGTTTCTGTATGTACTTTTAGTGATAATTTTTTGTTTGCAATTATGAATATTTGTTTTTTGAGAGATACTATTGTTTACCGGGGGACTAGCAAGGGGGAAATCACAGAATATTAATGTGTGAGTATAGCTGCTGGCTAAGAAATAGTTGCGGTCTGTTAGAGAATATTTTTGTACGTAAGATGTGTGATCTTGTTGGAGACGCATATTTAATTACCATTAAACACTTATTTTGCAGGTCCATGAGATCTTTGAGTGTCAGGAATGTGACAAGAAATTTATTTTGGCTAACCAGCTGAAGCGCCATATGATAACTCATTCAGGTGACGTACAAAGATAACGCAAACATATGTATATGTGTATGTATATGTATTTAACATACATTGAATTTTACCTGAATTAGTTAGACTTTTACCTGAATTATTTCCTGATAGAAGGCTTGGTGAATTTTGTGTTGCTCTGAGCTGCTCAAGAAAATCTCAGGTTCCAAGGAAACCATGTAAGCTATCTTCCTAAGCCTTTCAAAAACCAAGTGTAATACTATAGTGTTCTTGCTGTTGCTGCTTTGTCGAGCCATTTTTTCATGCAAGCTGGGATAGGTGATGTCAGTTAGCTGGGTTGGGGCAAAAGTTTTCTATTTGGTTTGTAGAGGAGGTGAAGAACCATTGGGTAAAATCCCGTGTTGAGGAGAATGGGAGTTAGGGTATGGTGTCAGTCAGAGATCTGTGGCAAAAAGACAAACATTCATTCATACATATATATATATTAGTGGACTCATGCACATAGTTTCCAGTTAAAGGAAAGTGGGTTGTACTCCACATCATTTCACAGACCACACACAACTGTTTCGTTGTGCCTGTCTTCTTTTGGAACAGGTGACTGTGAGCGGGGAGTGGCCTGTCTATAGGTTTGGCAGTATGACACAAATTGGTCAGGATTTCTGATCACTGCAGTCTAGCATTTCTAGTGATTGGAAACATCAGCTAACACAATGGAAACAGAAACATTTTTCTGTCAAATACATTAGCATTTGAAATATGCAGGTTTTTACAGCTGCAGAGGCTTAGAATTGAACTATTTTCTTGATATCAGTCTGTACCAAAAGCTTATTTCTCATAATCTGTATCTCAGAGGCTTCTAGCTTTCTTTTGACACTTTTGGATGAGCATTAATGTAGCTAAGTTGCAGTCACCAGTTGAAGCGTAAAGGCTTTTTGCATAGGAACTTTTGGGTTTGGAAGCTAATATGTATATTGTTAATTAAGTTTTAAAACATTTAAACTGTCATGCCCTCTTTCACATTTGTAATCTGGAAACAGAGTTTTCCTCTTTGAAGTCATTCTCTTTTGATTTAAGCTAATTAATCAGAATTTAGTTTTAGCAATAATTATTGCAAAGAATGTGCCAATTTCTTGAGATACACCGTGGCTCATCTCTTGTGAAGTGACTTAACTGTCTAACATAAAGGGCATTAGATGTCTTTCTAATTGGTTTAATCTTAATTGGGTTGACTTAATTGCAAAAATCTCTCAGAGGAGATGACTGTCTCTGCCTTTCATCTTCACCCCCTGTGTAAGCAGGAGATTAAATGTCCCCCACTCATTTTCTGCAGAAAAACGCCCCTACACCTGCGAGGTTTGCAATAAGTCCTTCAAACGACTTGATCAAGTGACTGCACACAAAATAATACACAGTGAAGATAAACCTTATAAATGCAAGCTTTGTGGAAAGGGATTTGCCCACAGAAATGTTTACAAGAATCACAAGAAGGTAAAGCACTCTGCTGTTGTTGTTTACAGGTCTGCCAGCCTCAGATTTGCAGATTTTTTTTTCTTTTAAGTGGTTCATCATTAAGCTCTGGCATGCTTATAAACATGGGATTGACGTATTGGAGAATGTATTTTTTAGGGTTTTTTTTTTTTGTTATATCCAAAATCTCAAAATACTGAATGAATTCTAATACAAAAAAGAAAAAAGAACAAACAAGCCAGTGAAATAATCAGAGTATCACAGTTGCTTTGTTAAAAGCATCAAATAAATCCCCATTTTGACTTTTTTCCCCTGCTTTTTATCAAGTTATAATGTAACTGAACTAAAATGTCTTCAATTTTGTATTTTTTTTTAATACCATATTTGAATAAAGCTAAGTATAGTCCTGTTGCAGCAGATGCTTTTAAACTACAGTGTATTTGCAATGGGTAGTGTTCACACATTAAAACAGCATCAGAAGAAGCATTACCTGAAAAATAGGCTCAGGAAGGGATGCTCTATTTCTGTTGATTTAAGCTCAAATCTGCGTGGCCTAATTTCTTTAATGCCTGTCATTATTTTTAACATGGGGTTAGATTTTTAATGGCTAGGCTATACCCATGGCTGCTGTTCCAGAAATACAATACTGTATAAAAAGGAAGAAAACTCACCCCTCATATACCCACACTTACGAGCCTTTCTCAGTTCAGCTCATTTTCTATGCCATCTGTGAATCTGGCACAGGATCTCTGCGCCATCTCTTGCACTTTCAGCCATAAATCATGTAAGAGTAATAATAGTTCCTCTTGTAGGATGAAGTGGTGATGACTGTCTAATACAGAAAGCATGTAGAAGCCTGCTGAAGGACTCCCCATATTATGCTGTGATTGTATCTTATGTTTTAGACTTTATTAAGAAAATGGGGCAGAATCTTGCCAATTGGGTCTATTTTAAGGAAAATGCATAAAATACTATCTGGGAAGATACATCTGTATCTTAAATGAATACTTTTTACATGTTTCCTTATGTTAATTTGCAGTTGATGACTGGTAGGGCGTTTGGGCTAAAAATGGACTTCAGGATTAAGTGTGAATGAGTAAACACTGTGACCCAATTCTGTGTTTAAAGCAGCATGACCAGTAGCATAAGGAAGGATTAGTGGCTCCACTTAATAGGAATAATATTAAAGTTTAGACAGATTTAGTGAGTATCTAATTTTGACAGAATTCCTTTAAGCATTTTGGAATAATTTCTGAACCTGTTGGCACATAGTACTGGCCGTAAATCAACCCTGTCCTTCTAATGAAAGGAACTTTCTCCTCTGTTTACATAGAGTTTACCCAAACAGCTGTGAATATTCACCCATCCATATTTAGGTCTCCGATTTCACTTGCTAATGAAGAGATGAGTGTGAGAGAGAGGAGACTGACTTAGATGTCCTGATTTGCTTTTTTAGACATGCCTTTCTCCAATGAGTAAACAGTGTAATCAAAGACAGGTAGTAGATAATGGAGGGGAGCATGGATACACAAAACCAGTTGTAAAGTTTAAGCCAAGGATGTGGTAGTTTGGGATGCCAAAATAATTTTAAGTGCCATAATTTTAGAAGGGCTGCACTACTGCTAGGGGGAGAGGATGGTGGTTCTTCTGCTTATTCATATGAATGGCAATGCAGTAACAGTGGAAATTTAAACCTTTACTGTGTATCATACTGCTGTGTATTTCTTCAGCTTGGGTTTTTAGTGATTCTTTAGGTGTGTGTTCCGTCAAGACGTCTTCCTAGGTTCCATTGTCTTTTGGAGGAAGAAAAGTTGGATTGAATAGTTTCACAGTGCTTTTTTGAGTTACAGGATGTGGCTACCGAGCTAGTAGCAGGGAGCTTAGAATCCTGCATTAGGAGTGATGGGTATAGCGGTCAAAAATAGTTAAATCAACCTCATTTAACAGAAAACATGCTTTCAAGTTTGATAGCAACATGCTTGAAAAAGTGTTTTGGGTTTTACAGTAGAGCCACATAATTTTTATTTATAATAAGAAACAGGATACATATTCATTTTGTACCTTTGAATTTTTGTTTTGTGTTTTAGGTGGAAACTTGTTGCTGTTGTTTCTGTGATTCCTTTATGGGGGTTATTTAATCTGATTTTATGTTGGGAGTATCAGAATAAAAATGACTCCCACAACATGTGCTTTTAAACATGTTTCAGATATGGACGAATGTTGGGTCATTTCATCAGAAGGAGATTAGTTCCTCACATTTCACAGGATTTCACTGGAAGATAGACAGTGGAATTGCTAAGAGTGTATCTGCTCTGTTCAGTGGAGCGTTGTAACAGGAACCCTAACTTATCACTCTCTTAAGTCTTCCTGTGGTACCTCTCTAATGTGCTGATTCTGCACACAAGTACTACACTGCTCAGTGTAGGGTACATGTGCGAACTTGCTTTGTCGCTTCCTTGGAGATGTCAGCACTCGGAAGTGTTATGTGAGGTGGAACTAGCTCAGATGTCTTTTCAAAAAGCTCAGACTATATGACCATGTGATCACTTGAAGAATACGGTTCCATTTTTGTGGTAAGGGAAGAAAATAATATCTGAAATTGAGGCAAATATAGTGCTGGATTATGCTACAGATAAAAGTAGTAATGTTCTGTGCCATATAATGCAGATTACTTCAATACAGGAGAAAGCAAAGTTTTTGTTCCATCTGTTCCTTTGTGCTATGTATAGAGGATGAGTTCAGAGAATAAAATATGAGGATATAACAGTGAACAGAAATAGGTCAGCAGACACAGGATTTTAAAGGGTTTATGGTTAATCCAGGGTAATTTGGTTTTGGGGAGCATAATGAATTCGAACAACCATATTCCCTCAGTTTCTCCATTGAGAATAATTGGGCTGGGTTTAAACTTCTGCAAATGTTTTGTTAGGAATGGCAGATATGAAATATTCCATAAGAGCCCATCCTCAGTTGCTTTGGTTGTACGCCTGTCTTCTGCTCTGACTGAATGGAAGCCATCTCTGATCTGGAACCTGTTAGTAGGACAAAAAGGGACAGTATTACAAGTAATGTGGTTGTCTAGTGGGGATACCTTGCCTCATTAGGACTTGCATGGCTTTTTGTGATAGACTTAGGTTGTTTTTGGACCACTCACAAAAGTGGCAAATGATCTCTGTATCCTTGCATGAGGGTATGCCTGCGTAGGTGTTTGTAGTGAAGTTAGGATGTACAGGTGAATATTGTATTTTGGTCAAAAGACTAGGAGAACTGTCAAGGAGATAAGAAGGAATTCGGTACAAATCTCAATCTTCAGAACTATCACTCGAGTGGTGAGTTTTCTAAACCAGGGCATTTTTTAAATAAGCAAGAGGAATTTTGCGCTCGTGAAAGGTGCCAGATTGACAGCCCTAGAGACTGAACCCTTCTATTTATCCACAGAACAGGTACAGCACAGACAGCAACACTGCAAGCTTCCCCACAGTGTCTCATCAATATATCTCAACCCTGTTCTGGAGGAACCACCTGTTGAGGTGAGAAGGTAGTTCAGTCTCTTCATGTACTGTCAATCCTTGGCCTGACTGCTGAGATTGCCAAGCAGGGTGTCATCTGATGTAAACTGATATAAACCTGTAGAATCTGGACTGAATAATTCAGCAGGTTTTATGTGTGATACATTCCACATGTTTGATGATGCTTCAGTTGTCCTTTTACTTTAAGTGACATAGGCTGAGGTCCAGGGAATGCCTTTGAATCCAAAGCCTCTATATGCCACTGCAAGTACTCTAATGTTTTTGTACTGTTGTGTATGTAGGAGGATATTTGTGTTAAAATAAATCTAGGTTCAAGGCCCTCAGTCTACATCTAAATAATTACACTGACTTGCCCACAAATCTGTTTTTCTCCATAGTTTAAGGGATAGCTACAAATGTTGTATGGTATTATGAATAGCAGAAATAGATTATCTAAATATGTACTATGCTAATATGTACCCTTATTTACCTAATTTTGTGCATATTATAAAACACTTACTGTCCCTTTTCCTCTTGGCACTGCAGCTTCTACTTAAGATCTAATACAAAGTGAGCTAATGCAAAGTTTAAACTTGATTTCCTTTGAAAAATAGCAGGAAATTGGCTAGATAATAAATTGTATTGTTTAATCTGCTATCTGCATTGGGACAGCACTTAATAACACTAGGAAACAGGGAAAGCGCTTTGAAATTTACAGTAGAATGAAGCTGGATGTTTAACAAGCTCCGGAATAGAAATCTGCTTCAGCAACTTTGCAGTTTGAGAGATTCATCCAAGCTTAGACCCTTTTATTTTATGTATGGCTTTGAGGCTGTTTCTCAACTATGATAACTTCTACAACAAACAAAACCCTCAGTACTGATGCTCCTATTTTTTTTCTTTTTTTTTTTTTTTTTGTCTTTTAATACATGAAGCTGACACAAGGATATGTAAGACTAGATTCATGATTTGAGAAATTTTCTTGGCCAGATTTTCGATACTGTCTTGAGATAATCAGGTCAGATTTACCTTCAAACTTAACAGAGAAAAAGGTTTTTGTGTATGTTTAATTAGAATCAAAGAATAG
This sequence comes from Ara ararauna, assembly GCA_028858755.1. Classification (NCBI taxonomy): domain Eukaryota; kingdom Metazoa; phylum Chordata; class Aves; order Psittaciformes; family Psittacidae; genus Ara; species Ara ararauna. Next base: position 77,368,569 of record CM054376.1, read on the forward strand.
TTAGGGTTGGAAAGGACCTTAAGATCATCTAGTTCCAACCCCTCTGCCTTGGGCAGGGGCAGCTCCCACTAAACCATGTCACCCAAGGCTCTGTCCAACCTGGTCTTGAACACCGCCAGGGGTGGAGCACTCGCAGCTTCCCTGGGCAACCTGTTCCAGTGCCTCACCACCCTTACAGTAAAGAATTTCTTCCTTATATCCAATCTAAACTTCCTCTGTTTAAGTTTTAACCGATTCCCCCTTGTGCTATCACTACAGTCCCTAATGAATAGTCCCTCCCCAGCATCCTTATAGGCCCCTCCTTTTAGTCTTTCAAGCCTATTCATATTAGTAAGTACTTAAGGCCAGTGTGAGTACTGATGACAGAGTGCAACTGAGCTTTTTGTTTGGTTTTTTTTTTCCTGGTTATTCTATATTTTGTTTCTGTTTACATGCACACCTCAGAAAACACTTCTTGAGGACTGGAAAGGCATATTTATTCAGTAGCTGTTATGCTGATTTTCAGGATTCTCAATAATTGCAGGATGATTGTTAATTCTTCATCCCCTGATGTTTCAAATTGTTGTGATATTCCCTCCTGAATCCAGACTAGTGAATTAGCTATAATTACTGTAATGAGAGCTAATTGATTTCCTTGAGCCTTTCCTCTTACATGTTGTCTTTCATCTGCAGACCCATTCTGAAGAGAGACCATTCCAGTGTGAGGAATGCAAAGCTTTGTTCCGAACCCCGTTCTCTCTACAAAGACATCTGTTAATCCATAACAGTAAGTGCTAAGTCAGAGAGGGAAAAGAACTTCCTCAGTTCTCACATTTGACTGAGAAAAGCAGACATATGGCACCTTGCTCCAGTATGCAATTTGCTATATTAAATTAGTATTGAGATTCAACTCTAGCCCCAGAGAGTTAGAAGATTCAGAGCCAAGTTGAAAACTTGTCTTTAAATGCACTTAAATGCAAATCCAAATTTGCTGTATAAAATTTAGCAATGACTTGAGGTCTGATGGCAGATTTATTTGTGCATAAAGCATGATAGTGTTACCTCCATTTTAAGAAAGAAGAAATGGAGGCAGAGATAACTTGGTGGATTACTCAATTTTTGTAGGTAATCCTGTTTAGAGCTTGAAACTGAGATTCTCTGTGCTGTGCCAGGTCAGGCTAATGTTTCCTGCCTGTGGCATAGAACTTGCAGCTGAGAGAAATGCTGTGGCCATTTTCCCTCATGAGTAATTTGTTCTTGGCATTCTGTACCATTTTTTAACTGCCTGTGTAAAGATGTATTTTTGGTGGAATTTTCTCCGTCTTTAATATTGACAGAGCCCAAGACTACCATTCAACAATGTGAGTATCAGCTGTTTAGAGTTTAGAAAGTATTCATGATCTAAAATCCTTGTAGCTTAGAAGGCAGTACTTTGATTTGGAGAATATTTATGTTGGTATGATTAAGAACACCACAAAACTTTCCTTTGTCAGTCCTGTAAATAGTGTTTATATTAGATGAATTGTTAGACTGGTGTGTTTAGTTTGTTGTTTTACAATTATCTTTCAAAAGTTCTGTGATTTCATAAAGCATTGAATTTAAACCTTTTTCCAGTGTTAAATGTTTAAAAATGATGGCAGGGGGTGGGAGAGTTAAAAACCTGTTTAGCAATGTATTTTCTAATGAACCAAGCATTTGCAGAACATCCAAAAGCAGTAATTCACAGTGCACAGAATAGTCTGCCTTGGTAAAGGTCTCTCTAAAAACATATCCTATGACTATTTTGAAGAGGATGAGAGCTCAGCAAATTTGAGTTCTTTGAGCTAGGGTTATGATTTGTGGCAGGTTTAGTTGTTCCTGAACCACCAGTATTTAAGCAAATGCAAAATATATCAGACTGTGAACTGCACTAGCACAGACACTGTCTTGTCAATCTTCCTTGGTGCAAAAGGAGATATATCTGCTGAAGTACAGAGTAGGTGTTTGAAGGTGGTAACTTCTGCCATCATAGGTAAGACAGCCTCCAAAATGAGTCCAAGCCTTAAACTGGAAAGACTTGCATTTTTATTAATCACAGGAAAGATTTTTAAAACTCTTTTTTTCTTACTTTTGAAAAGAAAGGTTCAACAACTGGTCAACTTAATAAGGAGGTCTTAATACAGCAGGATATAAGCCAAATTTTTACAGTCATACTGCATCTCTCGTCTGTAGAGTCCAAAAAAAGAAGTACTGACAGACCAATAGCGAGGTTAAAGTCATTACTAGGATGAACTGAAGGATAAACAGTTTTTAGTTCAAGGCTGTGATTAAAACAAGGGGCTCTGCTGTTGTCTGAAAAGAGCTTGTGTGCCCAGAGAAGAAACGTAGAACTCTTCTCCTCATGACCTAACTCTTGAGACTGAGAAGTTGTGCTGACATGATAATGAGCCTTTCATATTTGAAGTAACTCAGAATTACTGGCACTGTCCTTCTACAGCTGGATGGTAGTGCCTCTCATAGCTCTGAAATATACCTGCTCTATAAAAAACAGGAGGGAAACAAACCAGAACTTCTGGATGTATTTATCTAGCTTTACTGTTGTGTGCTGTAGGAAAGAAAAAAATTGTTTGTGAAGCTTGAAACTTGAAGGGAAAATTGAAGGTCATTCTAGGTCATTCTACTTTTTTTTTTTTTTTTTTAAATTCAGTATCCCCTTGTTGGTTTAGAGGCAGGCCCTCTGCAGAATGATGTAGAATAACTTAAATTTTATTTTACAAACTAAATATACTGGAAAAATTCGTATTTTGTAAACTCATTTTTCAGGTGTTCCTGTCTTGAAATTGAAAAAGGCATCATGGATAAAACTGTACAAATTGAACATCAAGTATGTCTAACTAACAAATAATAAAAATCCAAACTCTTCTTTCTACCCTCCCTTCCAGGTTCTAGCTGTGGAAATGTAAACCATCTTCTGAGAGTCAGGCAGATTTTTTCTCCTAGGCATGCTGCTGATAATATTTTCAGTAACTGTGTTCTCATGATGTCACTGTCAGTGTTGGGGCTAACCCTTTATTCTTAGCTGTAGTGTTCAGGAAGGATATAAGGTACATAAGTGTATAGTACCTCATACCTGCCTAATAATAGCTCATGAGGCCATAAGAGACTTGGCTAACAAGAATGAGTAGTCCTGAGCATTTTTACTTGGATTATTTAGTTATTTAGGATTGTGGAGACATGCATGAACATGATTGCATTTGTCAAGGAGGACATAATCCTCATTATGTATTTGCTTTCCAGAGTAAAAATCTGCATGCAGAATGTTAGTAGGAGAAATACTAATTAGCTACTGCTACAGGGGTCAGCAGAAGTGGGCACTAAAGATCACTCATTTAAAGTAAAGAATGTGTAGTCCTGATTTTAATTTTCTTGTTTTGTCATAAAAAGACTGCATCAGTGGAATAGACAATGCCAGTCCCAGGAAAGATCATATAATCATAGAATAGTTAGGGTTGGAAAGGACCTTAAGATCATCTAGTTCCAATCGCCCTGCCATGGGCAGGGACACCTACTGTGTTGTGTATTCCTGAGGGAAAGCACTGTAGGATATGTTATGCTAGTGCTCTGTTTCCATCTTGGGAGACATTTATCAATATTGTTAACAGTTTCATGTCAGGTACTCTGAAAAAGTTTCCTGCCTTCAGTGGTTTCAAGAGCTGAGTCGATATACTTTCTTCTTTACTTTCATTGTCTAGAGTGCCTAGGCCTGAAGAGAATCTATGTCTATCTTTTGCTATTTTATTTTGTAACAGACCTCTAGATCTATCACAGTGCAAACATGTTGACTGAAAATATAAAATGGAAAATCTTTATTTTTATACATTAATATTAGGAATGTATTTGGAATCTTTAGTATTACTCTTATCTGCCAAAGAGTTTGTTTTTGGCAGTGATCGTTCTTATGCATCAGACATGTTTTTACATTTATGATATGAAACCTGGTTGTTCTTTATCACAATGAGGTATTATGAAATAGGTTGCATAGCAGATGATCTTTAAGGTCCATTCCAACCCTAACATTTTCATGATTCTGTGATTTCCAGAGCTGCTCAGGAAATTTTAGTACATCTTTTTGCAAGCAATTTTGATTGTTGCTTTATGCTGTTGAGAAACCTTCAAAACCTCCTTGCATAGTTGTGTACTAATGGTATTTTTAAAATAAGTTTTCATGTATCTTTATGGCTTAAAAAAAAAAAGAAAAAACAGTAAGGTATAAAGACTGTTCAGTGAGCCAACTTTGCATGGAGACATTGCAATGTCAGATGGCTCCTCTGTAATGAGATACAGGGTTTCTGCTAAATAAGGAAGCTGAGGAGAAACACTGATTATATTCTTTCATCTAGAATAACATTTGAAAAAACAGCAAATTCTAGGCTTCCCATTGCTTTGCATGTTGAAGAATTTTGCTAAACTTTTAGCCAGAAGTTGGTGAAATACATGCTTGGTGTAGTAACTATATATGGTTGAAGAGTATTATAAATTCAGGAGAATATCTCTTACCATTTAAGTTTCAAAAGATTAAGCCTATTGCATCTTTTTGCTTGTTACCATAAAGAGAGTCTGTTAAAGAGGTTCTGATAAAACCTGTGCTCTATCTCACTGGCAGCCATTTCCACTGAATGCCATTTTGCCTTTGGCTGTAGAGTTTAATTTCACATTTCTGGGGACATTGTTGTCAGGACTACTTCCTTAATTTCCCGATGACATTTTTACCTGATTTGATGTTCTTTCTGTTCTCAGAACCCAGCTTTTTATTTGTCTTTGCTGCTTTTATTCATTATTCTGAAACAGTAAGTATTAGTATATTTCCACAAAAAATACGGTATCTTTAAACACTGTTTTTCTCTTTATAAGGTGAGAGGACTTTCAGGTGTGATCACTGTGATGCTACTTTCAAAAGAAAGGACACATTAAATGTTCATATTCAAGTTGTACACGATGGACATAAGAAATACAAGTGTGATCTCTGTGACAAAGCTTTTGTGACGCCCTCAGTCCTAAAGAGTCATAAAAAAGTGAGTAGAATAAGTTCTGTCATATTAATTTGTTCTGTGTCCTTAAGTTCATAGAATCATAGAATAGTTAGGGTTGGAAAGGGCCTTAAGATCATCTAGTTCCAACCCCCCTGCCATGGGCAGGGACACCTCCCACTAAACCATGCCACCCAAGGCTCTGTCCAACCCGGCCTTTAACATCGCCAGCAATGGAGCCTTAACAACTTCTCTGGGCGACCCATTCCAGTGCCTCAACACCCTTACAGTAAAGAATTTCCTCCTTATATCCAATCTAAACTTCCCCTGTTTAAGTTTGAACCCATTACCCCTTGTCCTGTCACCACAGTCCCTAATGAAAAGTCCCTCCCCAGCATTCCTATAGGCCCCCTTCAGATACTGCAAGGCTGCTATGAGGTCTCCATGCAGCCTTCTCTTCTCCAAGCTGAACAGCCACAACTTTCTCAGCCTGTCTTCATATGGGAGGTGCTCCAGTTCCCTGTTCATCCTCGTGGCCCTCCTCTGGACTTGTTCCAACAGTTCCATGTCCTTTTTATGTTGAGGACACCTGAACTGCACACAGTACTCCAAGTGAGGTCTCACAAGAGCAGAGTAGAGGGGCAGGATCACCTCCCTCAACCTGCTGGTCACGCTCCTCTTGATGTAGCCCAGGATACGGTTGGCTTCTGGGCTGCAGGCGCACACTGCCAGCCCATGTTGTTCATTTTTTCCATCGACCAACATCCCCAAGTCCTTCTCCGCAGGGCTGCTCAGAATCTCTTCTCTGCCCAACCTGGAGCTGTTCCTGGGATTGCTCTGACCCAGGTGTAGGACCTTGCACTTGGCATGGTTAAGCTTTATCAGGTTGGAATCAGCCCACCTCACAAGCGTGTTAAGGTCCCTCTGGATGGCATTCCTTCCTTCCAGCATATCAATCAAACCACACAGCTTGGTGTTATCGGCAAACTTGCTGAGGGTGCACTCAATCCCACTGTCCCTGTCACCGACAAAGACGTTGAACAAGACCTGTCCCAACACGGATCCCTGAGGGACACCACTCGTTACTGGTCTCTAGCTGGACATTGAGCCGTTGAGCACAACTCTTTGCGTGCAGCCATCCAGCCAGATTTTTATCCACCGAGTGGTCCACCTATCAAATTGATGTCTCTCCAACTTAGAGACAAGGATGTCATGTGAGACAGTGTCAAACGCTTTGCACAAGTCTGGGTAGATGACATCAGCTGCTCTACCCCTGTCCATCAGTTCTGTAGCCCCATCATAGAAGGCCAGCAAATTGGTCAGGCAGGATTTCCCCTGAGTGAAGCCATGCTGGCTGCCACCAAGCACCATGTTGTTTTTCGTGTGCCTTAGCATGCTTTCCAGGAGAATCTGCTCCAAGATTTTGCCAGGCACGGAGGTGAGACTGACTGGTTTGTAGTTCCCCGGCTTATCCATTTTCCCCTTCTTGAAAATGGGGGTTATATTTCCCTTTTTCCAGTCTTCGAGAACTTCACCTGACTGCCATGATTTTTCAAATATGATGGACAGTGGCTTAGCAACTTCATTTGCCAGCTCCTTCAGGACTCGCGGATGGATTTCATCAGGTCCCATGGGCTTGTATACGTTCAGGTTCCTAAGATGGTCTTGAACCAGATCCTTTCCTACAGTGGGCCCAGGGTCTTCATTCTCACTGTCCCTGCATCTGCCTTCCAAGACTTGGTTGGTGTGGTCAGAGCATTTGCTGGTGAAGACTGGAGATGGTAATAAACATAAAATCCCCAGATGTTTCTGCATTTCTGGCTTTTCAGTAGAAAGCTGTGATGGTGCTTCACATCCTAAAATGCTTATTGCAGTAGTGGGATTCTTGGTGGCATGCATTATCTGTAGTGGGTGCGTATGTATAAATCCAGTGTAGGTATTCCAGCATCCAGTGTGTGGCTGGACTTGGTGCACTGCTCTTGCCATACTCCTTCTCTCTGATCTCTGCGGTGGAATTCTAAACTTTAGAAGAAAACTTGTTCACTAGTTGTGCATGAGGTCAGGTTTATGTTACAGCAAAGAAATGGGAAGAAAGTAATTGAATTGAGAACAAATCAGCGGAGGCATTGCCACCAAATGCAGATTGCGAGAGTTTATTGAAAAACATGATGCATACATTATTTGCCATATATGCATGTAAAATTTTAGTAAGAAAACTGAGTGTAACTGAATTACTTGGTACAATATTTTCAGCACATAATTGTCGTGGGTACTGTACATTACATCACAAATATGTACTCAAAATTGATGAAAAAATGTAAGGGAGTCTTCCAACGTCTCTCCAACCGTATGTATTACAGCTGTGGGAACTAGTTCGCGTCTTTTGAGCCTAAACCAAGTTACTGGCAGATAGTAGACTATTGAAATCTCTAAGGTAATAGATGGCACTGTCTCCTTAATGTGCAAAAAGTATTTGCAACAAGTATTGGAGCCAACTATGAATGAAATCTCTTTAGTTCCTTTTTGGTCTTTTAAAGATCTTGATCTTCCATTAAATGTATGTTAGTGCATTTGCTGTCTGTCTGCTGCCTTCAGTCTGTTTTAAGTGCTGCTTGTCCCATATTTAATATGCATTAAGTTACTTAGTAATTATAGTTACTGGAAAATAAAGTTTCCTGTGATTGAGTGACTTAACTGTGTAAACAAGGCACATTCCTCTCAGATATGCTTAGTGGAAGATTTTTGCCTGTTCTTCAGAACAGCTTAAATGATGTGGGTTGCCTTGTTTGTAAACTTCAGTACCTGTACTGTAAGATAACTGAGATTCAAATAACCAGGTTCATTAGTTGGTTAGCCTGTTGTATCAGTTGAGTTTTGCTGTAACAGAGAGAGAACTTTATAAGATATTCTTTTTTGGAGTATTAAAACACCTTTGTTTTTCAAGCCTGAATATATTGGTCCAAGGAACTAAAAACCAAATGGTATACAAAATAAAATTGTGATTTGCTTCTCATTGTGTTCTTGGGGAGCAAGACTTCAGGAGGGCATAGTATCATTCATTAGGCAAACTGATTTCTTTGGGAAACAAGACTGCTTTTCAGACACACAATCCTTTTCATCCTTATCTACTTGTTCTAATCACTTGAGTTAACAGACCTAGCTTACACTACTGATACATTGAGTTCAGATCAGTTTTTTGTGAAGGATCTCACCAATATGGATTGTAAGATCCAAAAGTCTAAGTATTACCTGGAATCATTGATGTGCTCTGCATAAATTTTTAAAAATTTCCCTGAAGTCCTTTCTAAAAAATTCAGTGTGAATTTTTATTTCACATTAAAAATGTCTGTGTATACTTGTATTTTAATGGAAAGTACCTGGTGTTTATTGTTTATCCATGTTCTCTCTTTGGCATTCCTTTTTAATTGGAATTGCTATTGCTCTATGCTGCTGTCAGACTAGGACTAGCTATACGTTTGTGAGCCTTTTAGTTGTACTGTATTGCTCCCAGAAATCCTTTCTGGTAGTTTGAAATGTATTAAGTGAATATGGTATTCCCTAATATTGCTGTTAGAGAGAGAAGTGATTTCTAAAGAAATCTATCCTAATCAAGAAGGATTTAACATTGATAATACCCCTAATGTTAGGGAATAAAAATTGTGCAAGTGCATCCAGTGTTGAAATGACATCTCATTTACTCTTTCTTCAGCTGCTGTGTTATATGTAATGTGTGAGATAAGGTTTTTATGATGTAATGAAGACTTTTATGTCACTCCAGTGTCTTTCATAAAAATAAGAATTAATTTCCCTATCTGAAGTGAGTCATGTCCAAAGCTTGAAACCCAAATAGTCAGCTGTGCATATAGAATCATAGAATAGTTAGGGTTGGAAAGGACCTTAAGATCATCTAGTTCCAACCCCCCTGCCATGGGCAGGGACACCTCACACTAAACCATGCCACCCAAGGCTCTGTCCAACCCGGCCTTTAACATCGCCAGCAATGGAGCATTCACAACTTCTCTGGGCAACCTATTCCAGTGCCTCACCACCCTCACAGTAAAGAATTTCCTCCTTATATCCAATCTAAACTTCCCCTGTTTATGATATAATGTGTTATCTTTCCTATCCCATTTGAGTGAGCACTTGTAAATGAAGGGATTCAAAATTCTCCACTAAAGGAGCAATCACATTTATAAGGAAAAATTATTCAATAGGCTGATAAATCTTCAGAATAGGGTGTAGAAAATATGATGTCAAAACCAATGAGAAGCTGTGTTTGTAACTTAGTTCAAGGTGGTCTTGCTGTTGACATCCCAGGTTGGATGGGAGTTTGAGATTTTTTTTTTTTGTTATTCTTTTTTTATTTTGAGATAATTCTTCTTAGCAGCAAGGTGCTCTAGCCTGAACAGCTTGATTTCATAAGACAAGCTCAGTGTATGATTTAGTGTTAGTGACAATTACAATATTATTCTTGTGATAATTCTCTAAATGCAGTCTGATTCTAGAATTTAACACAAGCTAGGTAGTGTCCAGTATGCAGGTTGTGTTGACTGAATCACTGAGAACTTGCACTTTGAAGGATTGCTGTCTGTTGTACTTCAGATGAACTGATGGCTGTGTTTCATTTGTATGAGACGGAAACCATATGCACAAATCTCCACAGAGACCTTTTAAAGTTCTAGTTCAAGTCTGCAACAGGAAGAGTTATGCTAGGTTAGGTAAACTATTTTCACTATATTTCATAATGTAAAAAAATTCTGTGAAATTATAAGCTGATAAAAATAGACCCATTTATGAAGATTAATTTTATTAGGTAACCAAATTAATGTTTGTTGGAAACCACTATCACAGATACTAAACTGAAAAATAGATGTCTTATTCTTGCAATCATGAAAATAAATAGAGTTGAATAGAACATTTTTAATAGTAACTATTTTTAGGAAATAGTAAACTTAAGAATTGAAAAGGCGGATTTTTTTGCCGTTAGTAATGAGAGTCATTTAGAAGAAAAATGAAAGAATCTTTGCCTTGTATGATGGTATAACGTATAATGGAGATAATGGTGGTCAATGTCAATACAATTAAAATATTCTATATTCCACTTCTTTTAAAGCTATGCTGAAGCTTTCATTCTTGTTTTTCTCCACCCCATGTAGACTCACACAGGAGAAAAAGAGAAGATTTGCCCATATTGCGGACAGAAGTTTGCAAGCAATGGAACGCTGAGAGTTCATATTCGAAGCCATACAGGTATAGTGTTGTTTATTATAATGAACAGAGATGACTTTCTGAATATGTAGCGAGGTATCTATAAGTATGTCCATAATTTGTCTATCTACAAACAGAAATGCAAATTTACAGGTAGGCCTACCACAGCATCTTTTTCAGACACTTTACCTGCTTAATTGTGTAAAACCAGATTCTGTTCTCAACTATGATTATGTACAAGGGTATGTATGTATGTGTATGAATGTTTATATATATATACAATGTGAGTTCCTCTTTTTGGTAGCAAAGGTGTTTTGAAACTCTGACTTCATATTTATGTAACTTCTGACCTTATCACAACTTGCACACTACCCAAATTAGAATGTTCTACCTTGTGTATGCTTTAACTCAAAATTTATTTTCTTTTGCAACATCTGATTGATTCTGCAGGTCTCCTAATGTTCCTGGGTCTGATACATGCCACCCAGATTGCATTACTGTAACATTGTTGTGTTATATATGTGCATCTGTACACACACTGAAAATAAATTAGTCATATTGTCAGATTTCATTTTGTGAGCTTATACTTTCATTCGGGTAAGTGGCAGCATCTGAAAGGGGGCTTCATTGTGATAATTTGATTCCAATATAACATGGTATAGATTTACCTTTGGCAGTCAAAGCATCAGTTAACAAATAGCCTTCCTATGACATTCCATTCATTTTGCATAAGCAAATTTCATTTCCAGGGAGATGACAGGAATTTGTGCTTTTAGTCATAGAATCATAGGGTTGGAAAGGGCCTTAAGATCATCTAGTTCCAGCCCCCCTGCCATGGGCAGGGATACCTCCCACTAAATCATGCTACTCAAGGCTATGTCCAATCCAGCCTTGAACACCACCAGCGATGGAGCGTTCACAGCTTCCCTGGGTAACCCATTCCAGTGCCTCACCACCCTTACAGTAAAGAATTCCTTCCTCATACCCAATCTAAACTTCCCCTGTTTAAGTTTTAACCCATTACCCCTTGTACTCTCACTGCAGTCCCTCATGAAGAGTCCCTCCCCAGCATCCCTATAGGCCCCCTTCAGATATTGGAAGGCTGCTATGAGGTCTCCATTCAGCCTTCTCTTCTCCAGGCTGAACAGTCTCAACTTTCTCAGTCTGTCTTCATATGGGAGGTGCTCCAGTTCCCTGTTCATCCTCGTGGCCCTCCTTTGGACTTGTTCCAACAGTTCCATGTCCTTTTTATGTTGAGGACACCTGAACTGCACACAATACTCATTTGGCTTTCTACTGTGTTTGGAAAAGTCTGAGCCACTTCAATCTGTCAAGACCACCTCTTAAGATTACAGTTTTACTCATTTTTTATACATTGTGATTTCTGGATTTGGCTGCTATGGACACTAGCAAATTTTTATCCTGTTCCTGCAGGATAGAAGGCTAAAATTGACTTCTATCTTTAGATCTTATTCTTTACTAAATTCCATTTTTGGAACATTTATCCTTCTTAGCAGCAATATAAAATCATATACATAGAAGCCTCTGTGTATGCATTCTGCTCATGTTGTTTACATACACTGTATAATCACTGATACAAAAGCCAGAAGGTCAAGCTGGCAAGACCCAAAATATGTCTATTGCTCCTCTTTGCAAATTAAGTGTGGTGGGACAAACTGTCTTGCCAGAATATGATACAGGTTGGAATTAAGGGGATATGCAGTGTGGAAGCAACCCATTGCAGAAGGAGGGGGAGTTCAAAGCCTGTTTCTTTACCTAAAAAGCTAGAAGCACTCATTTTGGAGAGGGTTGCTAATTCAGGAAAATGGTTTAAAAAAATAATCTGTAAGTTACATGGCAAATACCTTATGTGAGGTTTAGTGAGAACGTGCTGTAGTTAGATGCTTGTTGGACTTTTGGAGAGGTGGTTTTGACTTGTGCTGTACCTGAAGACTTTAGCCAAGTTGTTCATGATCATAATAGATGCAGACTAATCACAAAAGGAAATTGTTGTCCAATGTTCAGTGGGCCAGAGGAAGCATAGCTTTCTGAGGAATAGCTTGCATCATTTCTGAGAAAGCAAGGATAGTTGATGAAGGGAATCCGTGTCATCTGCAAACAGTAAAAAAATACTTGAAGTACTCATTTGATGGCTTTTAGTAATAAAGTTCGCTGCATTGTGAAAATCCTTGACAACTTCTTGGGGATTTTTCTGAGTGCCAAGAAATTTGCAGCTCATCAAACAGTGGAGCCACAGAGTTACTTTATTCAGTGATGGATGTTTGGTTTCAAAGCACTGCTGTATTGAATACTTCATGCTCTTGATATCTGTTGAATTCTGTGGTTTTGAATTGATCAGTTAAAAACTGTGCTCTGTTTTCATTTTTTGTGACTTCAAAGTATCGCTTTTCATTCTGACCTAGAAGTGAAACAACCGGCCATGGTCTGCTTTCAAGAGATGGATCATCTTTGTGAATAAGCCTTCAGCTGGGGCTGAGCTTTGTTGCAGCTAAGCAGTACACCATAAGTGTAAATATTGCAAAGACCTACTTGTGTTAGTGATTGCACCTGACTAGTTTGAGGGCTTGGTGCAGAGATAGGTGTTACACCACTGTGCATATGGTCAGCTAGATTTTGTTTTATTAGCTACTTGGTTCTGTCTAAAAAATAAAGCCAGCAGAGTTCTTGTTAAAGAGAGTCTTATATCAGTTTTTATCCTTTTTTTTTTTCTTTTTTTATAAAGCTTTTTTGATAAAAAGTCAAGGTTGTTGGTTCTGCTTTGGAATTGTATTTTCATATGCTTAATAATCCATATACAAAGAGAAGCTCAATGGAATTTTGGCTTATATTTAATACACAGCACATGTTCTTCAATATTGTTACTCACAGATGTGTGCATGCTTCCTTGATAAGCAGTTTTCTTCCCTCTTTTATCTTAGAGTAAGACTCTGTAAATGAGCCTTAACAGTACTTGGCCTGTTGCAGAAACTGAGCTTGTTTGGGGTGAGTGAACATGTCTGCATGTGCATGTATAGAGGGAAGGGGTTGATGTTTGCATCTGAACGTAGCATATTGCTCTGTAATTCATCATGTGGGTTTCAGCCTTGGCATGACAGAGACTGCGCTCTGTAGGTCAGCTGAAACACTACAGCACATTCTCCCTCTGCTGTATCCTGTTGGTTTATGACTTCTTAGGGTCAGAGGGAACTGGGGTTAATTCAGCAAAATAATCTTCTGACTGTGATATAAATTCCTTGGCTTGTTCATAAATTGTAAAGGAAATTATATGGTCTGCTCCTTGGGCTTGAAAACTAGGGGCCAGAAGGTTAATTACTTCCGTAAAGTTTCCCTGAAGTTTTCCCTAAAGCAGCTTCAGTGTTAACAGTTACTGGCTGTGGCTTGTGCGACTTCTCAGTTTCCTTATGCATAGCTATTTAGGTCTGTTAATTGCTGTCTTGTGTGTTTGTGTGTGCATGTATTTGTGTGTGCCTATGTAATGTATTTATGCACATGCATTTTATCTGTCTGATACTTACACTGTTGCTTTCCTAATTAGTTGTGTCCTAATCCCTTCCATCGTTGTGATGTAACACATTGAGTTGTTACAATAGAAGTTGTTCTATTAGTAGAACAGCTAGTAGTAGTAGTTGAGGTAGTTTATATTTGCAGGTAAATTTAGTTCTGTGTAAAGAAAATTAAGTGTTTGAACTGTAATTCCATCCTTTGCATGCTGTCTTTTTCTACTATATTACATAGGGACTGACGAGGGACAACTAATGACCATACACATCTTCCAGAAAATGCTTATACATGCAAATATAGGTTAAGACATAACCTTTGTTTTTGCTTTTTTCACCACAGTTAGTCAAAGTATTGCTAAAAAGTCACCAAGATTATGATGACTTTATTTTGTCCTAAATGTTTTCTGAAAAGATAAATATTTCTATTCTATGTCATTTAAATGCCATGACTTAATGTGGCATTCTTACATGTTACAGTCTCTGGTATGTGGAAAAGCTGATTTATTTTGTAAGTGTGAGTTGAGAAGGTTCTTTGTTAATTTGTTTCCATATACATAAGAGATAATGCCAAGAGATTACATTAGAACAGCAAAAAGCATTTGGACCATAGACTTCCGTAGCCTTTGTGTCAACACAGTTAAGCTTACCTTTTCAATTTCCATTTTCATAAATGAAGACTCCTATATAAGCTCATGAAAACATTACATCTTACTTGTTCACTGTAACTTTAGGTGCTGATTGCCTTCTTGAGATGTCTGTCATCTGCATTGAGGATCTGATGTTATGATCCTCACTTTGCCACTGTAGTCACATCTCTACAGTTTGATTAACTAGTCATTTGAACACGTTTAAGTTCATATTTATGGTCCAACTGTTTAAAAATCTAGGCCTAAATTTTGCACTTTTATGTGAAAATTCCTGAGTAAACAATAAAATATTAGTTGCGGAGTTATAATAATGGTCTTTGCTTATTAACAGTAGTTCAATCATCTATGAACATGAGACTTCAAAGTAGTTGAAGGAAGGAGTTGAAGTACAGTTTAACTTTAGTTTAGTACTGTGTAAAATATGCCCCCAAAGTTTTAATAGCTAAACAAGCAACTGTTTGTTCATGTACATAAGAAATAATGTACAGCCAGGATCCTTATTCTAGCAAATCTTCTAGCATATTACCTTATAAGTAGTATATGTTTTGTTATGTTAAAAACAAAGAAAAGATAAAAGAGAAGCTTAAAGGAACTTCCTCTCATACCACATTGAAGCATGTGGAAAAATGTATCTGTGTCTAGTCAGTGAACAGCTAGCAGATATCTACAGGTACACAGGTTGTTTCTATTCAGTAACTTATAAATGATCTCTTTTTTGTCTACCAATTTTAAAAAGGAGCTTGCGGAAGACCTCAAAGGTAAGGATTCTGCATTTCTCAGCTTTTCAGTTTATACATCATTGTCCTTTTTTATCTCCAGACAACAGTTAAATCTTTAAAAATACCTGTAAAGTTTCATACAGCTTTCAGCTTCTTTTTTTTTGCTTCCATGAATGAAGAAATGTTCTTACAAGAGGTAGATCGTTTGAATGCTAGTGATGTCTTTAGATCACATGAATTAGTGATTGATTAATGCATCTACTTTAAAAGATTTGGTTGACCATTGGGTTCATTTGGTTGACCACTGAAGTCATAGATACTAACGTGCCATTCATAGGGAAACCAAATTGTTTATTTCCACTGATAGATGCAGAGAATGAAACTGCTTTATTCTTTAAAGTGTGTTGGGTTTTCACTTGTGACTCAAATCTCAACATCGCTGTAGAACTGATGAAAGACTAAATAATAGTGGTAGTTGATGTTTTATTGTACAGATTCGGATAGCTGACTTATTTCATAGGGTCCTTTACTAGTCTTTATGGTTCGTTTAGTTACAGATAGCTAAAACTTCAGTTATATCATCATTTTTCTGGGCCAGATAGGACAAACACTTTGAGTATTGGTCTTGACTAGGTAGTCTGAATTCCCTGAATAAACCAAAATTAGCAGAAAACAAACCTTCTCAGCTGTCAAAATACTACTTCTGCTCCTCAAAGAATAAGGCATGGATAAGAACTTACAAGGAAGTATTAAAAGAAAAAAATAAATGGTTAAAGCAATTTGGTTTTCTCTTACTTTGAAAAGAATAGCACTCGAGTTTTTTTGTTATTAAATATATGACCATTTTTAGTGAATGGAAAATACATTTGGTTTACTCACATAAAAGCAATTCTGGTTTTCCCTGTGCCTAGAAAATACACAAGTATTGTAGCTCTGTTAGAAAACATTCACAAATCCATACACTTACTAACACTATAGTCATTGGTGAAGGGAAAAAAAGCAGAAATATTTCAATTCCTGTCTTCAGAGCCTGCCAAGTTTGAATGGTTGTTAAAGTGAAGAAAGAAATGTCTAATTGACCCATCCTTGAGTACTGTATTACCATTTTTCTCAGGCAACAAGCCTGTTCTAAGATCAGTCAAAGAGCCGTCCCTTTCTACACCGTAGAATTACATGTATGTATGATGTTTCTGAGTTTTGGCTCAGCTGGCATCCGCAAGTATTTTACCTTTGAAATTACTGGCTTGTTTGGTTCTTGGCATGAGAAAGCTAATCCTGTGTGGGTACCTTCTGCAGTGCTAAATTTTGAGTGTTTAATGGTTGAAAATCTGGCAAGCCAGAATTTTGTAGAGGCCAGATCACTGTTTTTATTGTCTAGTCCAGGTGTTGTAAAGAGAGCAGCTAGCTGCTGGAATTGGCCAAGCTTCTTGGTTGCTCTTCCATTATTTTCACTTGCTAGAATCCCTGGTCAGAATTATAAAAATGCTTAAGGGACCTGTGGTATTAAATGCTTTTGAAAATGCTAGTTGGTAACTAGAAAACTGCCATGTCTACACAAGAGGAAATGTAGTATTTTAAAGAGGTGTTTATGTCCTCAAGGGCCATTTGACATGCTGTGTACCACCAAGGTGGTGAAAGATACTGAATATTTTCTTAAAGCGTGAATATTTAATTTTCATTCAATAACTGGTTTTCTGGCATTTTCTAATTTAAGTTCTTTTGAAATCACTTGGTTCCTAGAGTTCCTATGTAACTTAAATTTAATTCATAATAAAGTTCTTACGTAGGAGAAATTCAGTTCTGTGCATCTTAGGATCTTTGTATGTGGACGTGTGTATAGTGTCTTAACTGAATTCTGTGAAGTTAGGGACACAAACTTCTTTTTTAATTTGATGGAAACACCATATACAGAGCAACAGCAGCTGAGGATAAATGTGTAAAGCTGTCAAGTGCTCTATATGAACAGATAATGTTCTAAAGCATATGTCACAGATTATAATTTTTGTTATATCCGTTAACCTTTTGCCCATCCTTACTTGCTGTTGAATGCTGTCATCGCCCCAGATTATCTCTGACTAAAAAAAACTTATTGCAATTCCCATTCTGGGCTGCCCTGTTGATCATCTTGTATGGAGTGTTGCATGTGTGATCCAGATGGCCCCCTTGCCTCTGAATTCCTCCCCAGGTGAACTGTTGTCTTTCCTCCACAGTTGGTCGATGGTGGAGTCACTTTTTCCCCTCTATCCTACCCCAGTCTGAAGTTATGTCTTTAAAAAAGGATTTTTTTTTTCTGAAAGTTGACATTTTTAAAGAATACTCTCATTATGTATTTATTCTTTTAAGAAATAATCTTCTAATTTTCGTACTACGTAATTCAACACGTGAAAGGGAGCTAATTCTAGAAGGTGGTAAATCGTCTGTGGGAGATTGAGAGATCACATTGCGTCAATTTTTTATAGAAAACCATTCCTTTTAAGCTACATACACTGCATATGATCTGATATTCAGTGCAGTCTCTCATAAGTCTTTTTCTGATGTTTGTGAGTGTTGACCTAGACCAGTGGTGCTGAATACCCCAATGCACCAAGCATAGACATATTGAAAGTATAACACCTCCACCTTGATAATTTCACAGCATAATTCAAATTCTTCATTCCTTAATACAGCAGTTTAGTTCCAGTGAAGACAGAAAGCCAGGGGATTTGTACATGATGACTGACGTACATATAACATTGCACACAAGTGAACAGGCAAGCCACATGGGAATGCAAATGTAAATATGACCCCAGATTTAATAGAATGAAGTAGAAGTAATGTCTGTTTATGGTTTGAAAGAGCTCTGTGAGACTGCTGCCAAAACCAAATACGGTTGTTCATCAGATGTGTACTTTAGCGTGCTGTTGAACATCTCTGTGCCTTTTCCAGTTTGCTGATCTCTTCTGACAGCTTTGTTGCTGTCTCTTCAGATTAGGACTATTTCTCCTGTTGCATGTTTTGTTTGTCTCATTTGATGGGATTACATTTGTCACCTCCAACTTACTTATTTGGTAGATCTTACTTGAGGTCACTATTTCAAAGTAATTGCTAACACTGGGGTTTATATCATGTTTCCACCTGATTTTGTAATTAGCTTTTTTTGTGGCTAAACTGCCTACAAGGAATGCAAAATACAGCGTGAAAACAGCAACACATATGACTAATTTGAATTACTGTGTCTCAGAGTCTTTATTACATGTCTTTATTACATAGCCACTGAAATCTTGATGAAGAAATGTGTATTTAATTTTGTTTCTTGATTGTTTTGCTCACAGGCATATCTGAGTTTGGAAATCTGGGTGCTGAACTCACTGTAAGTGCTGTCTTACAGCACCTTTGATTGCAAATGTCTTACGGGAAGTGTCCATCCCAAGTTGAACAGGGATGGAAGAATCTGGTGTTTAACTTGTTATGCTACATTAAGGTCCAGTACATGTTGTGATCTCAAGCTAGAGGTTTACACACTTGAGAAAAAAAAAGTTACTAGTTCTGTCATGACATATTTTCAGGCCAAAATCCCATATGGTTTTCAATCATGGAACTGTTTTTTGTAATCCTTGTATTAGGATTAAAATTTATTTTTATTATGTTAAAAGCTGTTATTTTGTTCATAGAAAAATCTGGTAGTAGAATGTTTAGACTTTGAATTATATTAAATCCACTGCAGTTTATCCAAGGTTTATTTATTTAGGGTTATTTATACGGAAGTACCATTAATATGCTGAGCAGTTCGTTCTTGGTCAGCAGAAACATGACAGTCAGCTATAACTTGAGGGTGAACATAGCATTTATTATGTCTGTCTTACTTGAGTGTACTGGTATTTTAATTATAGCAGTTGTTCTTAGTTATTGTTGCATTCACAGCATTACTTCTTGGCATGTTGACTGGACAAGGTGTCAAATTAAGACGTATTTAATATGCCTACTGGATTTTGATATTGTACTAAAGTAGAAAGCCGGATGCAAGTGAAAAGTGCAGATCATAGTCTCTGTTGCAGTTTAATGGCAGAGTTGCAAACAGTAATATAGAAAGCCAGGTTTTTTTTCAGGTATTTTCCTAATGTGGAATGTTAGGATTAAGGCTTGGTAGTGTATTTAGAACTTAAAAGATTTTTCCCTCACATTCTCCATATTTTTGTATATAAATCAAATCTAGGAAAAAACAACTGATGACCCTCACTTTGTGAAATAATACCTTTGAAAACTTATTCTACTATTGACTGAAATGAAAAGGCATTATAGTAAATAAAATGGTGCATGAATTTACTTCGGTATTATCCCCTGATAAGGATAACGTTGTCTTCAAACATAGAGATCTTTATTTTATGTTATATAGATACATATATTTAAAATATATATGTTTATATAAAAAAGCAGAGTGCAAATGGGATAAATGTTAATCGACATTAACAACTTTATCTCTGGCATATCCCCTCTTACTATGGTGATATTCCATATTGACACTGTATCTCCTAAGCATGCTTCTAGCAGTAAATCCAAGAAGAAGTTGTTTATCATAGGGAAAATAGCTTTCGTTCATTGTGATGCTTAATAACTCCTTTTTGTAAGGACAAGAGAAATAGAGATACATGACCTGCAACACCATGTTGTTTGCTCATCTTTGCCATTCCTTTCATCTCCTTGTAACAAATACATTCCTTTTCTGATAAGAGAAGTTTTACATCTGGAAATCTCCAAGTATTTATTGTGTGTGAGTTGATCAGAAGTTTAATATTAAAGTGCTTATAATTGAGTTTTGGTGGCCTTTGCTTGATTGCAGATGAACATGAAAGCACTGATGTATAATGTCACTTCCCCAGGAACTTTTATCACATCACACTTGCTTTCCAAATTTTCTTAGTGACAATTCTAAACTTTGTTGAAGCACAAAACCTTCTTATTTGTGGACACTTGCAATAGTTCTGTATGAAACAGGGCACTTCATCAAATCTTCCTGTGTGGAAAGAATATATTTAGCATTTGTTATTTCAAATCTGTTTTTTCTCTGTTGTCATCTAATGCCATTTGCATTTCGCAGTGTAAGAGACAGGATCCACTGCTCCCATTTATCTCACACGACTTAAATTGGGATAGAGTGCCTAAGACTTCTCTTGGGAAATACCTCCTTCCCAGTAGTCTCAGTGACAAATCTGTTCCTGGGATCATTATTACAAGCAACTGACTGGTAGCATGAATAATGTTTGCCTAGTCTAGTTCTGAAGCAAGACAAGAAATTAGTTTTTACCAGAGATAAAGTAGTTAATAGGTAGGATTGTAATAATCTTGCCAAAATCTGCTGTCCTTAAATTCAGACATCTAATCTGAATTAATTGCCTAGGTTCCTGATACAGTAAATAGTGAAAAAGATGCATTGATTGAGGATAGATAATTCAGTTCTCCGGCAACAGAGGTCACTTTTGGAGTGTAATTACTGCTAGCTTTCATTTATCCTTAATTTCACTGGGATTCAGAACAACTAGTTAAAATTACATGTTATACTTTTACATGGCAGATATAAAGTGAGAGGAATCTTGACTCTTGTTCATAGATTAATTTTTAAATAAAAGTTATTTTGTATTGAAAGCCATTATAAATATCCATATATTTCTTACACAGTAGCACAAACTCATCTTTGGACTGCTTACAGAGAGACTAAGAAATTTTTTCTAAAAACTCGGCTATTGCAAGCACAGATTTTTTTTTTAATAGCCCACAGTTAATTTTGTATAATCTTTAAAACTGAGGTAAAAAGTAAGTTACACAGTTAAAAGATGTGTGTGCCCAGGGGAAACAGTTGCTTGTGCAAGGGCACTTACATATATTTTAGGCATACAGGCTACAAAGATTAGGTAAAAGAAAATAACATAAAAAAATAAGAGGAGCAGTAAAATCACTGGAAATTATCTCAAGTTGTTTTATTGGCAATTATTAATGTACTAGTGCATAAGAAATTGTTTCTATAATTTAGAAAAACAGTATGTCACCAGCCATCAATGTCAAGTGGGAGTCTCAGTCTGTCTTACATAGTAAACTTGTTATTTTGGAACAGTGAAGACTTTTGAAAATTTGCAATACATAACAGCTGCTTGAAGCCAGACTTTTTCAGGTGTAGCATGTTGATATGCAGTCATACTGTTGCCCTCTACTGGCATCTGCTAAAAGCTTTTAAGGTCTCACTCATCAATACCATGGTCTCCATGGCTAAGTTCTGAAGGATGCAGTTAATCCATTTCAGACAAACACAAAATATGCTATCTTTTGAAAGCAAAAGTTTTTCTCTTTAAAGAGACTTGGGGATGGGGGAGAAATGGAGGAGGGGCACAACTCCTCCTACCTGTCAACGCTCATCTGCTTACAAACTGCTGAAAGCTTTAGCTTCTGCATTCAAAAGCCCTCAAACATAAAAATGTCAGCTGAATTAATTGTTTGAGTACTGACAACTGTTGGAGTGTTTAAATTTTGGAAGCATGAATTAAAGACGTCAAGGGTCATGAGAGAATCATGTTTCAAACTGCTTAGTGAAAACACATCTATAACACAGTGATTGTTGCCATTGTTCTAAAAAAAGCCAAATTCATAAAACTGTGCTTTCTGAGAGATGGCAGAATACAAGAGAGAAAAATGTTTATATTTCACAAGTACTTTTCTACACAGTATCTTGCTACTATCATTAACTGAGCTGTCTAAACAGGAGTAAAAGACACGAAAGAGCAGGATGGTCTATCTACTAAATAGGGGGTTTTTTTCTTTAGGTGGTTATTTAAGTAAGAGGCTTAATCTCAGCTGCCCTCGAATCTCTACACAACTTGGGACTATATGGAGATTTTATGTACCACAGTGACTATCAGTATTGTAGTATATTCAGACTCAGTCCCTCTGAAGAACTGTTTCTGTAAGCTGTCTCCATTAAATACTTTTTGTGATCATTTGACTTCTTGTTCTGAAAAAATAAAACATCCAGTATCTTCCCTCTGAGCAGTCATGGAGGAACACCTCATGTGGACAAAAGATGAGTTGGGATGAGGCTTCGTTCCCTTGAGTCAAGATGTTATTAGGCACTGTGGAGCTTTAAATGCTTACTTCTGTTACTGCCACTGTCTTGGGCTCTGGTCTTTAGCATATCGGTGAAATATGCTGGGGAGTGGGTGGGAATTAATTGTAAAATGTATTTATTCTTATTTACCTATTTTCCAGGATTGAGCATGAGTTGTTAATTGTTTGACATTTGTACTATGTTTGATCTCTCTATACCTGCAAAGCTTGTTTTGTGAGCGGAAAGCAGTGTGCTGACTTAGTGGAATAGGCTTTGCTTAACTCGTATTTTCAAATAAAGGTTTGTTACACCTTCAGCATTATGATTGTTTATAACAAATTCCATTTTATTAATAGAAAAATAGCTTTTTTGTCCTTAATTTGTTGAACCGTGGTTTTGTACTAGAAACAACCTAATACTTGCTTTTAAAGTGTTGTGTACAGGTAGAGGAGGCAATAGACTCAGATTCCACTATGTTGCCTAGAGAGTTGAAAATTAAAATGTCCTTAGGAAATGATAAAGCTTTATTACTTCTTCCAAATTATGGAGTTAGTTTAGAAACTCTTCACTTTTTGATTCTGAACAGCTCAGTATGCAGATTTCATTAATGTGAGTTTGGGGAAATTGATGCTAAATGACACCAGTTTAATGAAGCATTAAACAAAATACCTTTAAGATATGGGATGCTGCAAGGAAGATGCTAAGAGCATTGTTTCTATTTCAGTCATAAATTGTGATGCAAAAATTGCAGAGACTTTTGATTAACTAGGTTCTAACATAGTTCAGATCCAGCATTAAAAAATAGTAGATTTTTTTATTTCATTGGGATCCTGACACTCAGAGGACTCTAATAACGACCATATGTGAAATAGAAGAAATATTTAGGAGCAGTTAATGCATAAACATAAAAGTGACCACTTGTTAATCACTGTAGAACGTGGTTTGAGCAAGAGCAGTAGATGCTGGTTTTGTTGTTTTTTGCTTTTTTTTCTTTTTATCCCCCAAGGCTTTCTGTGTGTATTCATATATTGCTAGAAAAGAATCAAGCTGTAAATGGGAATATTTTGACCCAGCCCTGTATCCTGTTCAGGTGGACCTTTATTTGTAATTTTCCTAATGCTCAGATCTTTTCTTGTTTGAACTGAATGTGAAGACAAGGCCAGAAAAAAGTACCTCAGGTTGACAAATAACTGTGCTGTCAGGCCTTCATATACTGAGGCCATATTTATGGACTCTGGTGTGTTTCTTGTTTTCAGGTGAGCGTCCTTACCAGTGTCCTTACTGTGACAAAGCTTTCAGTAAGAATGATGGATTGAAGATGCATATTCGCACCCACACAAGGGTAAGTGTAGCTTAGTTTTTATGGTTACTTGAGGATTGTCTATGAGTCATGTGGCTAAAAGTAAATAATTGCTGTTTTTTGTAGAGATTAGACTGTACCAACCGAGATATTTTATACTTACAAGTATATAATAAGAGGCAAAGATTTAAGTAATTAACTGTTCAATTATAATTACAGCTCCCTTACTGACCTTCTGTTTTTTCTGTCTTTGATTTCTTGCGTGTTGAAATAATAGCAGTACAAACTTCTTCCTTTAACCTGTGGTTTTTATATATCTAATATAATGTTTGTGATTGTTTGCTGAGTAAACAATTCTGTAAAGTTATTGAAACTTCAATATCCAGTATTTTGATTCTTGCCATCTCTTTAAAATCCAGTCACTGTGAGCTTTTTAGAGCCTGTACTAATGGATGACAAAAATTAAGCTGCAAGTTTACTGTATTTAAATTTTATTTAACTGAAGGCAAAATAGAAGGCAAATTGCAGCTGCCTCCCAGGATTATTTTTGAACCTTTAGTCTCGGTTAGCACAGAGGTTCCCTGTCTTAGGGAAAAGCCTTGTAATGGATATATATTTACTAGAGGACACAGGTGAGATCTTGGTGCCACTCAGCCAGCATAGAGATGGATAGCTGTCTTCAATCAGCCAGTTGTGAATTCCCTTAGTAAAGGGAGATGTCCAGGTGAAGTTAAGCTGGTCTAGCATTCCATATGCTACTTGCCTCTGGCCTCCTCATCCACCATAAGAAAACAAACAAAAAGTTGAAAGAAACCTGTAGCTTTTACTAGTAATCCCTTGGAAGCTGTTCCTCCTTAAAGGAGTCAAGGCAGTCTTGAGGCCAAACAGTGAAAATTTATCTGTTAGGGAATAGGAAGGATGATAGTTAATTTACTAGTCTCAATATTAAAATCTGTGCACAGAATAGTTTTCTAAATAAGTGAAGATATGATCAAAACTGTTTGTTTAGTTTTCTACCATCTACATAGGACTTGAGGGTATTAACTAGTGGTGCTAGATAAAGTTTTAGCCCAAACTTTAGGTTTGAAGTAATTAATAGTTTGTGCAGCGCTTCCTGGTGGTTCATTGTGAGCAGACTAGTCCCGTATTATATGTTGTTTCTTCTTCTTTGCAGCTATTAAGTAACTTTAAAAAGTGCTATAAAGTTCTCTTCTGTTGTTACTGTTCTGTATTACTGGTTTTGCACCAGGAGAAATTTCATTACTATGTATGTTCTACAAGGCTCTGAGTGGGAGGAGTAGTAAAAAAGACCTGCTCTGAAATCGTGCAAGTTTATTTTTTCCCTGATTTGTTGTAGTGTTGGAATAAAATCAACAAATCCTATTATTTACCAGAGCAATTGTGTGGTTGGCAGGAATATGAAGATTTATTTAATGTTTGTAGTAGGTTGATGCTTGTCAGGAATGTAGTGGTTGACATGCAGGATTTCATTAAGAGACATTAAAAATTCAGAATTCATCCTTGTGTGTTTGGTGTTGCTTATGCATAATTTTTAACTTAGTAAGACTGTTGAGAGAAAAAGAAAAATCTACAAAGCTGTCATACAGGATCAGGAAACAAAACCAGCCCTTTCAGTAGAGAAACAGCTACTGAGTAGGTAAGTTCTATAATGGTTTTGTAAGATTGCCTGCCTTGAAGTTTCTTTGAACACAAAGGTGCTAGCTAAAGGTGAAATCTGCATGCTGTGAGGATGTTGGCTATGCCTTTTCTTTCCTTTTCCTACATATAAATTTTATTCTGAATTTATTCTTGCATGCAAAATAATTATTCAAAGAAAATTAACAAGATATATAAACCCAGAAGGCCCTTTTGTGTCAGTTGAGCCTAGCAATGTGGAAATAACATAATCATAGCAGTCTTCCTCAAGGGCTATTCTTGTGTGAATATCTTGCAAAAAGAGTCTGGTCTTTTAGTCAGTCAAATTGTGAAGTTGTGTAAAAGTAATAATATGCCATTCAACAAGGAAAATGTTATTGTAGTGATTAAATCTAGATGTATTTTACCATTGGGATTAAATGCCAGACCTGATCCTGTGGATCAGGGAAGGCTGCTGGGAAAATCATTTTAGAAAATTAATTAAGGTCTGGCCGCTGCTAAGCTGAGTACAGCCTGGGTGGCCACAGGTGTGAGCTCACTCTGGAGTAAACAGAGAAGGTAAGCCAAAACCCCTACTGACAATGTAAGGGTTAAAAAATTACCAACCACCTAATATTAAAATGTCACCTGGGCACTGATTTGTTTCTATGAAAGTAGATGTGTTTGGGTTTGTTTGATTATTTATTTTTTTTTCTCCTTAAGAAGAAATACAACAGCATTAAGAAAACTATGCATAAATGAGGAACTCACTGAAGTTGTTGATGAATCAATTTACAGGCCATTATCAGCTTTGAGGAAGTACATGCATACTTCTAACCTTCAAGGAGCAGTAAACTTCAGCTCTTTGCTAAGGCTTTATTCAGTGCCTGACATAATACTATACAGTTTGAGCTTAAACTTGTAGAGAAATTATTGTATGTTACTGCAATATAACTGTTAATATTTGGAAATATGATCATTGATATGTGCCCAGAGTTACTGTCACACAAATTGATGTTTTCGTTACTTCTAAAAATGTTGCTTTAGTTACACTTTGTTTCAGTTAAATACATGGCGGTGATGGAAAACAGAAAGAGTAGAAGCCATTTGCAAATGTTTTTTCATCACGTGGTTTGAATATTTCGTATTTTTACTTTGAAGGTATAACAGATACATGTAATTTTTATAGCTTGTTTAAAAACAGGATTTCTGGTGGTTGGAAGGCTGCTGGCTGTAATGCTCAAATTGTGTGTTGCTGAGATAGTATTTTAAACGTAGAGAAATTAGAGAAATTGTAGTGATAGGACAAGGGGTAACAGGTTAAAACTTAAACAGGGGGAGTTCAGGTTAGATATAAGGAAGAAGTTCTTTACTGTGAGAGTGGTGAGGCACTGGAATGGGTTGCCCAAGGAAGTGGGAAATGCTCCATCCCTGGCAGTGTTCAAGGCTGGGTTGGACAGAGCCTTGGGCGACATGGTCTAGTGTGAGGCACCCCTGCCCATGGCAGAGGGTTGGAACTAGATGATCTTAAGGTCCTTTCCAACCCTAACTATTCTATGATTCTGTGGTCTGCTGTCACGAAAATGACTTCATTATAAGGATAGCCTTAGAAGCTAAGGACCTGTCGTGGTTTAAGCCCCTCACGCAGACTGTTCTCTCCCTCACTTCCCCCTCTTTCTTCCCCCCGCTCCTGGGTGGATGGGAAGGAGAATCGAAAGAATGCAACTCCCACAGGTTGAGATAAGAACAGTTTAGTAACTAAGGTATAACACAAATCACTACTGCTACCACCAATAATAATAATCCTGTCTCTGCTTCCTCCCGGCTTCCCCTCCTCCCTGGCAGAGCATGAAACTCAGAAAGTCCTTGGTCAGACCAAAACATCACTAAGCAGTAACTGAAACACTGGTGTTATCAGCGCTGTTCCCAGGCCCAAAATCAAAAACACAGCACTACACCAGCTACCAAGAAGGAGGAAAATAACTGCTGCTGCTGAACCCATGACAAGACCTAAGGCCTGATGCAGTGTATGCAAGAATTAACATCCTGATTTTGGCTGGGATAGTTTATTTTCTTCCTAGTAGCTGGTTTCATATTTTCTTCCCTTGTTATTTCCCTTATCATTATTATCAATATTAGTAGTAGTAGTTTTGTATTTAGTTATTGTACTGTTCTTATCTCAACCCATGTGGTTTACAATTCTTTTGATTCTCCTCTCCGTCCTGCCTGGGGTGGGGGGGAAGTGGTGGATAAGTGAGCGGCTGTGTAGTGCTAAGCTACCAGATGGATTTCAAACATGACAGCCAACCTTGAGTTAATTCTGAGCTTTATTTATGAATTTCATGGGAATAGTTATAAGTCACAATAGGTATGGAAGCTAGGTAGTCTCCTGTAGAGATTCTTGTCTTGAAGTCAGTGTTTCAGCTTGCTGCTGGGACAGTACAAAAAGAAAACCGTCCTTATCCAGATCCTGAGTTAAACAGCCTTTCCAAAGCACTCATTTGGAACTTTAAGCAACACCCTCTATTCTTTTTTTTTAACTCAAAAGAATATTAAAATAAAATATTGTGAAAAAAAGCAAGAACAGTATTGATGATTGTGACATAATTTCCCTTGTTCTGTGTTTCCCAGGAGATATTTGGATTTCAGAAATTTTTAACGAAGGTCATGTGTTCTAGAAACATCATACCATGCTATGCCCCTCCCCCCCTCCCAATTATATTGGGTACTAAATGTAGTCCTCTATGCACATGACAGTGTGTAATGATATAAGATGAGGTGTTGATTGAATTTTGAATTTTTTTCAATATTTCCCTGTTGCTGAGACATGAGTGAGTTCCCAAACATCTGTCTGAGGATGATGACTTTGCCAGTGCGCTGGTTTCCTTGCCTGTGGAATCTGTGTTTGTGTACAGAATATAGAAGGTTTCAATCCCACTGCAACTATATTTTAACACTTTTTTTATGTAATGTTGACTGATGATCATCTTTTACTCATAGATTGAAAATTTTTTTTATATATATAGATAATGTTCTTATTCCAAGAGCAAATCAGCATCTATTGAATATTCATCATGGCTGATTTAAATAAACCGTCCATCACTAAATCTTAGCAAGAGTAGTTATTTCAGTGGTTTAAAAAACCCCAAAGAAACTATCTTTACAGATTGTAGGTAGGAAATAGGTAGAACTGCTGTGGAAAATGGGAAGTTAATGGTTTTGTAAGGTCCAACTAATTGCATATGCTACAACTTTTGAACAAATAAGCTTTTTTTTTCTTCTGGCAGCATTTCAGTTAAGATGTGTAGTTTTATTTTCATTACAAGTTTTATTGCAAGAATTTCAGATAGTATTTTTTCAAAACTCCCAAAACTGAATTGAGAACTTTTAGAACAAAAACATCAGTCATTTCTAATAAAAGTGACTTTTTATGTACATTTTCAGAATCCTGTCTGAATTGTTTCCACAGGAATGTTTCTGTGCTTGCTCTAGTTATTGGAAGTATTTTTTTTAAAGGCTTTTACTTCTCAGATGAGGAAATATGTACTTGTAAAGTGATTGTTTATTGAGTTTTAATCACTGTAATATTAAAGTCCCTACTACTTGTGTAGAGTTGTAAATTCTCATCAGCCTTTGTCTTCTTGTGTCAACATTATTTTAGTAATTTAATGCAAGTCTTAGCAGGCAAGTCTTTAATGCAAGTTTAAGTAGGCCTCTGTCTGTGGGTGAGCCACTTGCTGTAACTTCCAAACCCCTCACAATTACTAAGAGAGCATCTTGTCAGTTCTTGCACATTTTTCACATTGAAATACAAAACTGGACTCCATTAACTCGTACTATCTGTGATCTGAAGTGCTTTAGCCTCCCTTCTCATTGGGGGGTCTGTTGCTAGTGGTGATGACCTAGCAGAAAGTATCACTGATGGCTTTTTTTCTGACATTAATCAGATTAGTCCTTTTTTTAGGGCTGAAATGGAGGAAAGAAGGAGGCTGTTAACCCAGGAAGCTGGAAATAGTAACAAAAAAAAAAAAAAAAAAAAAAACAAAACAGGAGGAAGAGGACAATTGAAAGCAAGGGGTTTCCTCCTAAATCTGTTGTCCCCACCCAGAACTGCTTTGCTGTCCTGCAGGGGGCTAATAAGGAAACACACTCCCACCAGGAACAACCAGCTGATGCACTGGAAAAGAAGATCACTACTGGTGCTGCCAGGAAAAAGCGGCGGGTCGTAGTAGTAGGGGACTGTACTTTGAAAGGAAGAAAGGCACCCATCTGTCGGCCTGACCCAGTCTCAAGGGAGGTGTGTTGCCTACCAGGGGCTCAGATCAGGGATGTTGCCGAGAGGCTGCCTGCTCTGGTAAGTCCTACTGACTATTACCCACTTCTAGTGATCCATGTGGGTGCTACTGATAAAAATAGCAGTAGCCTGGAGAACATAAAGAAGGACTACAGAGCTCTGGGAGAGGTGTTTATGGGCTCTGGAGGTCAGGTAGTCTTTCTGTCAATTCCCCAGGATAAAGGAATGGAACTTAAAAGGCTAGGAGGATTAGCCAGGTTAATAAATGGTTAGAATGGTGGTACCGTAGTTAGGGGTTTGGGTATCTAGACCATGGGACTCAATGTAGTAGGCCAGGTCTACTGGAGGCTAGTGGAGCTGGTCTGATGATAAAGGGGAAGAGTGGATTTGGTAGGAGGCTTGCCAGACTGGTCAAGGGAGCTTTAAACTAGATGTGTTGGGGGAGGGGGGCATCAGTCCATCCCAACACACCCAGTCACTTGCCAGCACCTATAGTAAATGTTCAGAGCAATGTAGAGACATTCTAGCTGCTCCAGCCAATGAGCCAGCATCATTTGGAGCTCAGCTGAAATGCCTCAATACAAACGCCTGTAGCATGGGGAACAAACAAGAGGAATTAGAGATGTGTGCATGTCTATGGAGGTATGATATCATAGACATCACAGAAACATGGTGGGATGGCTCTTATGACTGGTGTGTTGGAATGGAAGGTTACAGGCTCTTTAGGAAAGATAGGCCTGGTAGGCGGGGAGGGAGAGTTGCTATTTATGTTAGGGATAGGCTGGAGAGTATGGAACTCTGTCTGGGGACAGGTCAGCAGTCAATAGAGAGTTTGAGGATCAGGGATAAAGGGAGAACAGCAATGGGAGACATTATTGTGGGGATCTATTGCAGACCCACCTGATCAAGAGGACCCTGTGGATGAAGCACTCTATAGACAGGTAGGAACAGCCTCACGCTCGCAGGCCCTTGTTCTCATGGGGGACTTCAACCACCCTGGTATCTGTTGGAGGATCGGTATGGCCTGGCACAAGCAATCCAGGAAGTTCCTCGATTGTGTGGAAGACAGCTTCCTTCTGCAAATAATAGAGGAGCCGACAAGGAGAGGTGCCATGCTTGACCTCATGCTCACCAATATGGAGGGGCTGGCTAGAAATGTGATGCTCCAGGGCAGCATTGGTTGCAGCAATCATGAGATGGTTGAATTCGAGATCCTAGGACAGTGAGAAGAGCATGCAGCAAGCTCACTGCCCTGGACTTTAAGAGAGCAGACTTTGGCCTCTTCAGGAATCTGCTCAGTAAGGTTCCATGGGATATAGCCCTAGAGGGCAGAGGGACCCAAGGCTGTTGGTTGATATTCAAGGATCACCTGCTGCAAGCTCAGGAGTGTTGCATCCCAACTAGAAGGAAGTGCAGTGGGAGGGCCAGGAGACCTCCATCAATGGATAAGGAGCTGCTGAGGAAACTTCGAAGGAAAAAAGCGGCTTCTAAAAGGTAGAAGCAAGGACAGGTGGCCTGGGAAAAATACAGGGATGTTATCTGGGAAGCTGGGGAACAGATTAGGAAAGCTAAGGCCCAGTTGGAATTAAACTTGGCTAGGGATGTTAAGGATAACAGGAAGGGATTCTATAGGTACATAGCGAATAAAAGAAAGATTAGGGACAATGTTGGCCACCTCTGGAAGCTATCAGGAGAGCTGGCTACCCTGGATTTGGAGAAGGCTGAGGTTCTTGATGACTTCTTTGCCTCAGTCTTCACTGGCAAACACTCTGACCACGCCACCCAAATCTTGGAAGGCAGACGCAGGGACAGTGAGAATGAAGATCCTGGGCCCACTGTAGGAGAGGATCTGGTTCGAGACCATCTTAAGAACCTGAATATGCACAAATCCATGGGACCTGATGAAATCCGTCTACGGGTCCTGAAGGAGCAGGCAAATGAAGTTGCTAAGCCACTGTCCATCATATTTGAAAAATCATGGCAGTCAGGTGAAGTTCCCGATGAGTGGAAAAAGGGAAATATAACCCCCATTTTCAAGAAGGGGAAAATGGATGATCCGGGGAACTACAGGCCAGTCAGCCTCACCTCTGTGCCTGGCAAAATCTTGGAGCAGATTCTCCTGGAAGGTATGCTAAGGCACATGAAAAACAACAAGGTACTTGGTGGCAGCCAGCATGGCTTCAGTAAGGGGAAATCCTGCCTGACCAATCTGGTGGCCTTCTATGATGGGGCTACAGAACTGATGGACAGGGGTAGAGCAGCTGATGTCATCTACCCAGACTTGTGCAAAGCGTTTGACACTGTCTCACATGACATCCTTGTCTCTAAGTTGGAGAGACATCAATTTGATAGGTGGACCACTCGGTGGATAAAAATCTGGCTGGATGGCCACACACAAAGAGTTGTGCTCAATGGCTCAATGTCCAGCTGGACACCAGTAACGAGTGGTGTCCCTCAGGGAGCAGTGTTGGGACCGGTCTTGTGCAATATCTTTTTTCGGTGACATGGACAGTAGGATTGAGTGCGCCCTCAGCAAGTTTGCCAATGACACCAAGCTGTGTCGTTCAGTTGATAACGCTGGAGGGAAGGAATGCCATCCAGAGGGACCTTGACACGCTTGTGAGGTGGGCTGATGCCACCCTTATGAAGTTTCACCATGCCAAGTGCAAGGTCCTACACCTGGGTCGGAACAATCTCAGGCACAGCTACAGGTTGGGCAGAGAAGAGATTGAGAGCAGCCCTGCAGAGAAGACTCGGGGGTGTTGGTCAGTGAGAAAATGGAGCATGAGCCAGCAGTGTATGCTTGCAGCCCAGAAAGCCAAGCGTATCCTGGGCTGCATCAAAAGGAGCATGACCAGCAGGTCGAAGGAGGGGACTGGAGCACCTCCCATATGAAGATAGGATGAGAAAGTTGGGGTTGTTCAGCCTGGGGAAGGGAAGGCTTTGTGGAGACCTCATAGCATCCTTCCAGTATCTGAAGGGGGCCTATAGGGATGCTGGGGAGGGACTTTGTTAAGGACAGTGGTGATAGGACAAGGGGTAAGGGGTTCCAACTTAAACAGGGGAAGTTTAGATTAGATATAAGGAGGAAATTCTTTACTGTGAGGGTGGTGAGGCACTGGAATGGGTTGCCCAGGGTAGTTGTGAGTGCTTCATCACTGGCGGTGTTCCAGGCTGGGTTGGACAGAGCCTTGGGTGGCATGGTTTAGTGGGAGGTGTCCCTGCCCCTGGAAGGGGGGTTGGAACTAGATGATCTAAAGGTCCTTTCCAGCCCTAACAATTCTATGAATCTATGATTCTATGATCCTGCCCCTGTACTCTGCTCTTGTGAGAACTCACTTGGAGTATTGTGTTCAGTTCTGGTGTCCTCAACATAAAAAGGACATAGAAGTGTTGGAACAAGTCCAGAGGCAGACCACAAGGATGATCAGGGGGCTGGAGCACCTCCCATAGGAAGACAGGCTGAGAAAGTTGGGGCTGATCAGCCTGGAGAAGAGAAGGCTGCATGGAGACCTCATGGCAGCCTTCCAGCTTCTGAAGAGGGCCCATAAGGATGCTGGAGAGGGATGCTTCATTAGGGACTGTAGTGATAGGACAAGGGGGAACGAGTTCAAACTTAAACAGGGGAAGTTTAGATTGGATATAAGGAAGAAATTCTTTACTGTGAGGGTGTTGACGCCCTGGAATGGGTTGCCCAGGGAAGTTGTGAATGCTCCATCGCTGGCAGTGTTCAAGGCTGGATTTTACATAGCCTTGGGTGACGTGGTTTAGTGGGAGGTGTCCCTGCCCATGGCAGGGGGGTTGGACCTTGATGATCTTAAGGTCCTTTCCAACCCTAACTGTTCTATGATTCTATGATTCTTAATGTAACTAAACGTCAGCTACATAAGCCACCCTTTTTTCAGTAGGCGCTTTACTGTCTTTCTTGCTGCATTATACCTTAATTCCCAGCCTTTCAATTAAGATGAAAGTTGTTGTTTAAAAAAGAATTCAGTGATAGGTTGTATGTCACCACTTCATTGATAGTGAAACTACCTATCTCTCTTCTTAAATGTAGAAGAAAGCTGTACATTGACACTGGAATTTGCTGAAGCTCAGAGGTTTTACCACAGCTGCTATCTAACAGGTTTTCTTGTAAAGAAGTACTCACTTGGTCTGGTCTGGCCCTCAGCATTTTCTGATGCTATCTCTGGGGGGTTTCTAGACCAAGCAGAAAGATCTGTCCTATTCTTTAGGACTTCTGTTACTCATTCATCACTGTTCTGCTTAACTTTTGGTAGAACTTTGCTGTTAGCGAGACTACAAGTTAGGTTGCAGGTTGCATATGGGCTGTACATCATGAACCCTGTTTTAGGCTGCCTTTGATTGGGCTCTTTTCCAGGCTCCTGAGAACATGCTTTTAGGCTGTTGGAGCCTTGAACCTTCTTTCTGTTCACATTCAGGTGGAGTTTTGGAGAGCATGTTTTCTGTCATGTGCAACTGGCTAGAAGGCTCCTGCGTGTGGTTTGAGGGACACACCAACATTAACAATTAGTAATAATTGAAACAAAGTTTTACTGATATTAGGAAAAGGTTTAAAATACACAAAACAAAGGGTCTATATGAAATACACATAAACTCAACATCATTGTCTCAGTGCCTAAGGTGCCCTTCAGATAACGCTTCCTGAAGTGTGTATTTATCACTGTTGTCTGGGACTGTAAGTGGGGAGTACCACTGTCTTTTTTACATTTTCAATTGGCAAAGCTTTAGGATTTCCAGGACTTTATTGGAGCAGTTAGGTCTTGGTAGCAGCAAGCCTGACTAGTGTATTTTAATGTTGCCTGGCTTGTCATGTTTGTTCATTCTAGGCCACATTTTTCCATTCTTGCTGATTTTTTTCAAAGGGATTTTTTTTCTAACTCTGTGTTCAAATGATAATGCAAATATATGTAGCAGCAAATGATATTCATTAAGAGTAATACAAATATTTTCAAATTCCCCACATAAGGTTTGAAAGCAGATGTTATTGTACCTGCATCTCATGTACGTGGCATTGCAAGACTTTCTCTTTGGGAGCGAAGCTCTTTGTTTTAGAATAATGAAAGAAATTAAAAACAAGAAGAAAGAAAATTAAGTAAACTAAAGGATGAGCTATGTATTTTAAAATATTTTACTATTAAAAATACAGGGTGGTATTTTTCTTGAGCTCTGTGTTTCCTGTTGTGAGAATAAATCTCACCCAAGAAAAGTCCCATACCCACTGTTTTCTGAGGAGTTTAGGTTGAGACCTTTTCAGGCTTATTCAGGTTTTACCAGGAATCTTCATGTATGTACTGGGCCTTACTATTTTTTTTTTTTTTCCCAAATATATGATGTTTGTCTTCAGATTTGTCTTGTTACACAGATCCCTGTATGTCTCCATGAGAAAAAAAAAAAAAAATTGTTTTTTTCTGTCCTGTTTTATCGCCTCATGTCTGGCAATTTTCACTTTCCTGTCACAAGTGTAAATGTTTACAGGTAATATACGATTCGATGTACTTTTCCTTGTTTTTCTGAACTTCTTTGAGTGTTCTGTTTTCAGCATAGAGAAAATGCAGATACAGCAAGTTGATAGTCATGTGAAACTTAACATAATCAGTATGTCTTACCCCAAGATGCTAGTAGTTCTAATTAGATGTGTGCTTAGATGTATGAACATGATCTAAAAGTACAAACATGCGATATGTGAAATTCTCAAGTAAATCAGAATTAAATCTGCTGAACTCAGTAGGATAAAAAAAAAGGAGCTTCAGAGAGATTAGATCCTAGACAACTGTGTGATTTTTAAGTGTACTCTATATGTCAGTTAAAACCTAAGTGTTAAAAAGGTTTATTGATTAACATTTGTGTAGTCAACAAATTGACTTTCCGAATAGTTTGAGTCTGCAGTCACTGTAGGAAATCAATAATTAACAAAAAAAAAAAAGTAAAGAATAAGTTCTCTTGAGTGTAGGTTCAGCCCAGTTTTAACTTGTGCCTGCCACCTTGGAAAGAGTTACTACAACTGTTATTAACTTGCATTTATTTAAATCTTGAGCTATGATTTATTGGATTATAGTAGTAGCTAATGTTTTTCTTGCTGTTGAGCTCACATAATAGTTCTAAATTCAGATTTAAAAGGTTATTTGGAGATACTCCTACCAAAGTAATTAATGTTTTACCTGTGTAATCAATTTTACCAGGTTTGCAGAAAAAAACACATGCAGTAGTGCTAAGCTAATATACATAATGCATTTATATTTTCTTAAGTGAGATTACAGTCAACTACAGCAACAGTTAGCAGTTCAGATATTCTGGATTTAAGTATTTCCATCTGCTGTGATTGCAGGATACTCTGTACGCATTCTATCAATCTGTTAAAAGGTGCTGTCAAATGGCCTTGAGATTATGTTGTGTTCTCATGTCTTTCTGATGCGAAGCGCAATGTGCATAGAATCCAAGGTAGTCATTTATGATTCAGCTATCCACAGACAGATGAAGCGTGTATTGCAGACACTGTTTTATTTGGTGTATTTGTTAAAATGTTGAATTCCTCTCAGTTTTAACACAGTGAAGTGAAAATTGAGATGGGAGCTTCTAAGTTGGTATACCAACCTTATGGCGAAGCACCTTCCAGAATACCAAGTCCCATTTGGGTTCTCCTTGGCTTTTCTTTTTTTAGAAGCAGGAATGTTAAAAATCTGTTCCACGTATTTCTTATTTATATCTGATACACTTTAAAATGTAATATTAAATCACTACAGTATCAGCTACATCCTGTCTTCCTCACTCTTCCTGCTCCCTTCCTCGTTTATGTCATCAACAAAAGAAAACATGTAATCCTTTGGCTTTGCTGCCACCATAGTCATGGCCTTGCAGATGGTTTTTGAACAGAAGGTAGATTTATAGTGCTAGCAGTTGCTAACTTCTTTGAGGTCAGACTTCAATGGTCTTCCCAATGACCTAATTGTTGGCAAGTAGCAGGTTTTTCCCTTTGCTTGATTTTTTAAATTTGTCCAACTTTATTCTAATCTTATCTCTGGTCCCTGTTGTCCTTCTGTGGTGGCATTAACTTTCTTTCAGACTTACTGCTGTGGGTTTTATCTGCTTGGGGTTTATTTTCTGTTCGCATTTAGAGCAGTGGTGCTTATGCCAAGCCAACATCATCTTTCCCATTTACAAATGTTGCCTTCTCCAAGTATTGTGCAATGGAAATTTGTTATGAGGGAAGGAAGTGGGAGAGAGGAAAGGAAAAGCACAGAAAGTTTTGCTTTGACGAAATTGGTCTCTGAGAATGGTGTCTTCTTCAAAACCGACAAATAAGTCTTTTTCTCTGGAGAGAGAGGTAAGGCCAGGTTTTGCTCTGGACAACACTACTGGTTTTACTGAAATGGACACAGATGTGAATGAAGGGTAGCTTAGCTTAGGGGAGAGGCAGCTGATGTGGATCAGAACTCTGTCTGCTGAAGTCACTGGAATATGCAGATGTAAGGAATATAAAATTAGATCAAAGACAGCTTTGGATGTGTTTCAGGCACAACATATGTAAATTTGAATACAAATGCCAAGGAGATGGTTAGATATACCCTTTTTGGCCATAGGGAATAATAAAAATAGTCAAACATAACTTTGGGGAAGATATTACAGCCCAGGTTTGTGATTTCAGCTTTCAAGAGTTTAGAATAGCTGTTCCTCCAAAATGGAATTCTGAAGTCCCTTTCACTCTGAAATCAGTAAGATAATCATAATCATAATAATACCTGATGAACAAGATGATAAAAAGGAACGAGTACACCTGGTACAGTTTGCAATAATGAATGTTTTCATAGGTGTTGAAGATGTACACATCATGTACTTTACTTTGCGCTGTGGAACAACGTACACAGAGAAAGGCTGTTTTCAGAGAACTCACAGGAAATGCGGTTTATGTTAACCATAATGCAAAACCCATTAAGGGGGGTGTTGCAGAAACCTGCTTTACATATTTTCGTAACATTATTGCATATTCATACATTTCCTTAAAAATTGCAAACCTGCTTCATGATGTCTTTAGTCAGTCTAGCAGAATTCTCTGAGATTTGAATTTTTTGGTCTAGGTGATGATTTTTTTTAAGATCAGCTCAGATGTCCTTTAGGTAATTTGTTAGGTTTTACTTCATACTGAAGAATCATGGAAATTAAGAAAAGATAATGATGAAAAAAACAGATGATAAAGATGTGTAGGGAGAATCTTGCACAGAAAAGCTCATTAGTGGCTTACTTTTAGGCCAGTTTGATGATACGCAGCTGGGCACCATGTACTCAGCCTCTGTCAGTATAAAGATTTGTCTTGCGTCATGCTGAAATGTACTTAATTTGTCTCGTGATTTACTCATGTCTGAAATTGAAACTGCTGGAGAAGTGTTTTTTCCTGTGTACACTACTTAAGGACATGGTTTCAGTGAGCTTGAGGACTCCTGCTACTGCAAGATGAGAAGTTTATGTCTGTGACGCTGCCTTTTCTAGGAAACCTCATGGGAGGGTACTCCATAATGAAAAACCCAGTGTTCACCCGTACTGCAATCTCTGGATCTGCAAAAACTTACCCTACTAAAGAGAGAGCCTGAGACATACCCAGAACAACAGTGATTTGTAGTCAAATTTTGTATTATACAAAGATTTGTAGTCCATTGTATTTTGTGTACTGTTTATGCTGAGTACCTGGCAGGATTCAGCAAGATATGGAGACCTGACTTTCCCCTACAAGCTGAGAACAGTAACTAATAACCAGAGAACTTTTTCACTTTGTAGCTTCAACATCTTAGCTGAGTTGTTCTTTCTCACTTATCCTTGGATCCCACGTTATCTCCCAAAGGACCATTAAGATTGCTGCCTATTATTTGTTAATTCATAGGCTTGGCATTTTTATTGCTTATTGATTTTCAGTCTTGGTTTCAATTTAATTTAGTAAAAGTTAAAATTTTACTAAAAAATTACATCATTGCCTAAAATACCCATCTTTAGAACTTAAGCAATACAGAATTAGGGGCCACAGGAAAAAAAAAAGAATGAAAGAAGTGTGATTGATTCAAAAATAAAGGTGCCTCTAGAGCATCAAGATTTTAATGAGGCAATGTGCAGTGCCATAATACTAACTTTTACATTTAATTGATTTATTTAAATGTTGTTTTCCATACAGTTCTTTTATCACTTTAATGGAATAAAGGAGGAATTATACCTTATATAAGTTTCTATATTAAGGAAGAACTTTAAAGAAGAAAAGCTTTATATAAGTGGTTTTCTGTACATACCTCTATTTGAGGCTAGTGAGCTTGCAACTTTTATAACATCATGTATTACAGTAGCTACTAACCAATAGTTCTAATAAAAATGCAGATGGTTTGGTTGCCATCTGCTCTTCTTTTGAGATTCTGCAATGAATATGTGATCAACCTTCTGTCACCACTTTTCAAATTAGTTTTTTCTCTACCACATGGTTTCCTTGTATCGTTTCTTCCTCTTCTCACCTCTTTCCCTGTTTGGAAACATGCTAACAAACCTGAGGTTCTTATAGATATCTTACTTGTCTTTATGCTTTAAGCTTTTGTGGACGATAAAGGAAAGTACCTTGGAATTTTGTGTTTACCTTTCACAGTACAAAAAACAGATTCCCGAAATGGCTGGTTTGAAAGACTGGAACAGATAATTAATTCATAACTCGGTGTTAAAGTGGAAACTGTCAGGCCACAGCTTTCCCAGGTTTGCCTTATTCATTTGAAAGTAGTTTTCTGTTGTTTTCACTGATTATAATCCCATAGAGAGCATATAAAACTTGCACCATCCAGGATGGAATTTCACTCCATTAATGACTTGGGCTCTGCATTTACTCACTTTCACTCACTTTCACTCACTGTTGTCATTTCATACAGGAAAAGCCGTACCAGTGTTCAGAGTGTAACAAGGCTTTCAGTCAGAAGCGTGGCCTAGATGAGCACATGAGAACCCATACCGGAGAGAAACCATTTCAGTGTGATGTGAGTCTGTCCCTTTGTCTTCCTGACTTCAACGCAGCACCAGGACTTACTTGCAGTGAGCTTATAGCTGTGCACCTATTGGCTGTGGCATAAAGTTACACTTCATAGAGTCTTTGATTGCCTAATTAATGAAAGACCATTCAGGAAATTTTATGTACCCTCTTCACTTGCCAAAAGCTTTGTGCGCCCTGTTATTTTATGGTTTTGGATCCCTTAAGA
Organism: Ara ararauna; assembly: GCA_028858755.1. NCBI lineage: Eukaryota > Metazoa > Chordata > Aves > Psittaciformes > Psittacidae > Ara > Ara ararauna. The sequence continues at coordinate 77,408,179 of CM054376.1, forward strand.
GTTATTTTCACCATTAATGCAATTTGGATGTTGCAAGTTACAAATTCATGCTGGTTAGGTTCCCGTACGTGTTGTATGACAAGTTAATAGTTGGGGATTAGTTTATACAGGAAAAGGTATTTAATTCATTACGTGTAATCTGAATGCTTCTGATGTTGGATGGCACAAATACAAATTCAGAATTTCCATTTTCTATTTACTGAAATCTGGTCTAATATTTTCAACATCTGTTTTTTTTTTTTAATTGTTCATTGAAGAAATCATGGATGTTGTATATGCTTACTGAAATGCAGCATATTATATTACAGTTCATAGATCACTATCAAGTCCCTTTCATTCAGCATATCCCATTGTGTATACAGCGTATCTCACAACTTTTGGAAGGTAGGTGGGGAGGCTGAGTGTGCAGAGACTTTTGAAAAAAAATGTTGAGAATTTGCAAAAGCCAGAAGGTAAATTGTTGCTCAAGGATTTGGAGTGCATCAGATTAGGGTATAGAACTGGTGTTTTGTTTTGTGATACTAGCTATTAATGAAATAGTCGCAAGTGAACCACCACCTTTCAGTTATATTTTAGGTCGCTCAGTCTTAACAGCTGTAAATTTGTTCACAAATTTTATATTAGGTGCAAAATTAGAATAACTACTTGGCATGAAGGTCACAAGGGTCTGTTAATCTGGCTTTTAATAAATAATCTGGTGACATTTCATTAAGAATAAAATGTATGAAAAATTTTGTCTGCAGTATTTTGCTGATGTCTACAAGTCAGGAGATTTTCGGTATTTTTTTGGGATTATCTCAGCCTGGCTCTTGGTTGGACTGTGAGGATTTTTCTAATTCCAAATCATTGTCAATAACTTTTTCAGACTTCTGTACTGTTTATTAGCTGTTGGCTAGTTTGCAGTGTAAATGCAATTTTTCCCACACTGTGGATCCAAAATTCACTGGTCTTGGATTCACAGTGAGCTTTTTCAGACCAGTTTGGGCTGATGGTTCTATTTTATTCTTTTTTCTTTCTTTAGTCAAAAATAGGAGCTATGTGAAAACATACTTTCCTGCTTCAACTCTTCCTTCACTTTTCCTCATTATTAGATAGAACGGTATTTTCATAACCGTAGTATGTCTAGAAGCAGCTGTAATCTGTATCTAGTCCTAAACCTTCTCTAAGAATTTTTATAAATATGCCTTCATTTACTAGAGATTATTTTAATATTTTAAATTACTGCCATGTTTCACAAAAAGCTATGCTTTAGCACTAGTCTGTTGCCAGCTGCACATTGCAGAGATTGCTGACTTTTGGGGGTTTGGACATTAACAGCAGATGCTTCTACAATTCATTCATCCCTTTTCAGTTGTCCAGGTGCCTATCATGATGTGCTGCTTAATACACACTTGGAGAGTGTTGAAAGTTTCGTTTTCAATAGTTACTCCTTATTTCATGTGTGCTCCAGTTACACAGGTGCTGGGGACATAGAAAATGTTACGCAGAGCAGACCATTCTTCCAGAGCTCTCACACACTGCATGTTACCAGATGTTTCAGCAGAAGTTACAGGAAAACCAGTAGCGGGCAGTTATAGAAAAACGTACCTGTGGGAGAAATTTGTTGTTGGCTCCCCAATACTTTTTACACTCAAATATTCTCACCTACAATTTTTTGTGCTGCTACAGATAGCTGTAGGTGTGCTCATTATTTTTGTTATAATGACTTGAGTGGTAATTTATGACGCAACTTCCACAAATTCTTAACTATGGGTTTTGGGGAGAAGAGTGTATGAGGTTACTGTAATGGAATTTCAATACCTGTCTTTTAGTTCTTTCAGTAGCAGAAGGGGTTAATAGCTGTTCCACTCATTGTTCTCTGTACATGTGCCATGATCCTTCTTAGTCAACTCCTGTGAAGTTGTTTCTCTTTCCAGCACTTTCCATGATGGTTTCCTGTGTTCATAATTTTTGTTACAATTTTTTGGGGTTTTTTTTCCCCTGTTTCCATTGGATGTTTTAAAAGAGTAGTAATATTACTGGCATAGCCTTACTCATTAAAGTAATTGGGAAAGTCCGTAAGACAATACCCAGACCTACTAAGAATCCTTTAAAGGTGAAAAACAGCCTGTGTTTTCATTTGTTAACATATCCATAACTGTAATCATACATGAAGCCATATTGAAAGAGAGAAGTTGTAAGAAAGTTGTTTGCTCTTGTTTCCTACCTGGCATTAGAAGCTGTTCTGCTCTTTAAGTATATATCAACATTTAACAAATTACATATTCATAACATATTAAAGAACATTTTCTGTCAGAATTTTCTTTGTTTCTTAGTACATTTGCATTTGCAAACAGGAATTGCTTTCAATGCCAAAGAACTGAAAAAGGAAATGTTTGGCTATTGAAAAAAAAACCTGTTTGGTGAAGGTGCTACAGTTTATTTATGTGTTTATTTCTGTCATCAAAAGCATTTTCAGAACTCAAGGGCTCAAAGCTCACATATCCACTGATGAAAGTAGAAATAGGCTGAGAAAGTTGGGGCTGTTCAGCTTGGAGAAGAGAAGGCTGCATGGAGACCTCATAGCAGCCTTCCAGTATCTGAAGGGGGGTCTGTAGGGATGCTGGGGAGGGACTCTTTGTTAGAGACTGTGGTGATAGGACAAGGGGTAACGGGTTCAAACTTAAACAGGGGAAGTTGAGATTGGATATGAGAAAGAAATTCTTTCCTGTGAGGGTGGTGAGGCACTGGAATGGGTTGCCAAGGGAAGATGTGAATGCTCCATCGCTGGTGGTGTTCAAGGCCGGGTTGGCCAGAGCCTTGGGTGGCATGGTTTAGTGGGAGGTGTCCCTGCCTATGGCAGGGGGGTTGGAACTAGATGATCTTAAGGTCCTTTCCAGCCCTAACTATTCGATGCTTCTATGATTCTATAAGGTGAAAACTCTAATATTTATCACAAAGGAAAGTGAAAATAACTGAAGTATGGAAATAGAAATTTTTTTTTTCCCCCTAATAAATTAGATTTCTGTCCTCTGAAGACCAGCCTGTTTCTTACTGGGAGGCCAACTGAACTTCAGTTGCCTCAGAGACCACAGATTATTCTTTGGGGGCAGAAAGGTCAGGGTACTGGCTGTCCTGGTTTCTTTCCAGTACAAGTTTTCCCTCTACTCTGCCTTTAGTTGACCCTACACTTACTTTCAAATGTCAGTCTCTTCGATCCTCCCTACTTGATCAAAACTTTGATCATTTTGAAGAGATTGATTAGATTTCAGGGGCACATTAGCAGGCGTGGTTGTAAATCTGTAAAATGTCAGTCTTACTTATAAACTTGAAATCTGAAGCAGACTCTTAAAAAAACCCCAGAAACCAAAACTTTTGTGTATAAGCCCAGCAGAAGATGTATGATATCATATGATCCTGTGCTTTCCATGTTCTTTTTGAAGAAGTTAGGTAGTAGAACACACTGGAGCCTTGAAGGAACAGCAGGACACATTATACTAGTTACATGAGCATTGTAAATGAAAAAAATATAGTTTAGGACTCTGTTAGAAGCTGTTTACTTTAAAAATTAAGAGAGGCGTGTGTAAGATACACAGATCACATATGTACCTTGTATGTGTGTATATACTTAATTGGCTTCCTGGCTTCCAACAAACGTGTTTACAAGTATATGATACTTCTAACACATTGAGTCTTGTGAGCAAGCATGTTGTTGCAATTAGATAAACATTATGAGTTCAGTTTTTGTGCTCTGTGGAAGAGGAACAGAAAATGGTGTTTGGCAAAAGCAGTATTAAGACCTCACCAGTGGATGCTGTAGGTGATACTCATTGTCACGTAACAAAAGGGTGACTGTTACTTGGGTCTGAAAGAGGTTGGAGAGTTACATTTGCTATATAAAAGTACTTGATAATGTGATAAATCCAAAACTATTTGATTGCAACTGCACATGCAGTGTCCTTATTTGGGGAAAAAATATTATGGGTACAAAATTTGCCTCTGGCTGTTGCCCTTTTTATGATTATTGTATGTTTTTGCCTTAATTGGCATGAAATACTGTAGGTCAACATTATCTACTTGGTTAGTCAGCACTATTTGTCCTGGTTTCAAAAGGAATCAGTAATAATTCATCATTTTCATTACTAGATTGGTACCAATATGAATTTAAAACTTTATTTTCCTAAGGAGGGATTGTGCTGGGTTTCTTCTCTGTGGAAGACATTTTGCCTGGAATGCACCTGGAATCTGAGAATTGCAAGCCTATGGGTGTTCATTCTTATTTAATTATGTGATTCTTTGCTATTTCATTTGCCAGATCAGGAATCAGGAGCATACTTCCTTTCTCCTCCCCACCCCCAGGAAATACATGCATACAGTATGTACCTGAATGGAAGGTGAATGTGGCAATGTAACTGCATGCTTTCAGTTGATTTAGTGCCTTCCCTACAGATTCTTAACTGTTCATTCTAACTTCTCTTGGCTGAACTTGTTCTTAACCTTTCATTTTTACTTCAGCACTAGAATTTTTATTCAAAGTGATGGTTTTAGCATGGCAGAATCCTCTATAATAATTATTAACCTTTCTTGCAGTCTTCAGGGCTTTTTATTTCACACTCCTCCCTTCTTGTAGCTGAGCAAGTTGAACTGATTTTTTAGGAACACACAGATGTCATTCTGGAAGTCAGGAAGGAAATACTTCATATGAGGTTGAATTACTGCATCCCAGATAGAATAATAGGTTAAAAAAAAAAAACAAACCCACACACAATACAACTGGGACACCCCAGTGTGTTGATATTTTGAAGACTAGATCTTTTTCTTTTACCACCCCCATGCCTGTGGTATCACTGTTATTGTATGACATTGAAATATATCAGACAGAATAAGGTGCTTTCTGAAGCAGTTATTCTTCCAAAGACCAGCTCATTTATCAAGTATTGCAGTTACATGTGGCTGTGGCCTCAGTGATAGAACATAAAGGGTTCTATATATGCTTGAAATTTCAAGGCTTCTTTTTTCTTTGTCTTGTCTTCACTGCCTTAGGTTTGTGATCTGGCCTTCAGCCTAAAGAAGATGCTGATCCGACACAAGCTGACTCACAATCCTAATCGACCGATGGCAGAATGCCAGCTTTGCCACAAGAAATTTACTAGAAATGACTACCTCAAAGTGCACATGGAAAACGTCCATGGTGAAACCGACAGCTAATTGTGGCATATGTGAGAAGAGAGGATCACATGCTCTGAAATGCTCCATTTGGATGTGTACAAACTCCAGACTTCTCACCTGACTTGTAAGCATAGTCAAGAGAAACAATGGTTATGTGTTTGCCATTTATTTTTCCTACTTTTTTTTTTTAATACACTAGTAGGATAAAGCCCAAAGAAAGACATTTACCTGAAGTAAATCGTAGCTTGAATATAAAAAGATGAAGATTAAAGAACTTAGGGAAAATTTTATCCTCATAAAAATGAAACTAAAAAAAAAAATGCTGTAAGCAAACTTCACCTTCTCAATTACAGCCTTACAAACTTAGATATTAGTAGTGTTACCTGGAAATAGTGGACATTTGGAACTGAACCCTTGGCTATCTGCAACTGTATTTCTGTATCTAAGTTTCAAGAGTCCATTAAAATTCTTTAATTTGAAACCATGCAGAATTTGTCATTCTGATTGACTGCTGTTTCCATCCAGGCATATTTTATCGAGATCTTACTTCTTCACTTGAATGTAGTTACTTGATGTAACATGATTGTGTCTTGCTTTATTTCCAGCTTTCTCATTACTACATGAATCTCGTTAACTTGAATTGGTTCTTGAGATGCCAGATGTACAGGTGCAGAAACAATGGAAATCTGTCACATTAAGTATTTTTGTATGAGCATTAAGAAGGATTTATTCTGGTTACATGAGACAAGACTGAAGTGAAAAGTTTGAGCAATTGATTTTAAGTACTGTATTCATACTCATCATTGTGACTGGTAAGGGAACTGGAAAGACATCTAAGTAGAGTGGCTTAAGCAGCTACAGTTACCTAGTTAACATGTGTTTAGTTTCTTGGTGAACAGCTGGTTCCCAGTGTTTCTTCCTGCTGAATCAGATGCCCTGGATTTCTACATCCCATTTAACTACTTTTCTTAATTCTGTTAGTGAATGCTGGGAAAAATACTGCTTTACGACAAAGTAACAATCAAATTCTTCATGTTACCAGATAGAGTTGTTTGCTGCAGTAAAACTCTTGAAAAGTTCCCACAGGCCCTCTTGTACTACAACTAGATTACCAAGAAATTTTTATCTACAAGGGCAGTAAAACTGTAACTTCTGAGTGTGATTGCATGTGAAATTCCTGAGTTATCAGCAGTTAATATTCAGGCTCTGTCGTAAGTAAACTGTTCATATACATTCTGGACCTGTCAAGGTTTTGTAAAATGAACTTGGATTGGGACATCTTACTTCAAGTTTTCATGAGAAAAGAATTCAGCTTCCGAATCAACTGCAGTAGGGAGAATTATGCTTAAATGAACACCATAATTCTTTATCTTTTTCTCATGGTAGACTCTACTCAGGTCTGTTTATCACATGGTTGATTTTCTACTCAACAGCAAAAAAGAAATAGCAGTAACAGTATTGGTAGCAGTGGAAATCACTAGCAATAGAAAACATTAGTATATTTAGTGATTAACAGTTCCTTCCTTCTCTACTGATACTTTGGATTCCATTCTTCTGCATTCACATCTGTACTTTACATGTTCAATTTCAAGACCCAGCGCTGGATCCCAGTAGTAATCTTTGCCAAAGTCATTGCTTTTCTCCAGAAATAAGAAGAAGACACTTTTTGGTTTTCTTACAAGTGGAAGAAGGCATGCCGCTTAGTAGAGGTAATTATGTTTATTAGGTCTATATCAGAAGGTCTTAGCTTTCGTTATGTTTTGTTATGAGGCTTTTTTGTCTTCAACCTCTTTTCTTTTCTTTTGTAAGCTGATAATGTTCCGTGGCAACAAACTAACAAGTTTATAGGTTCCTTCCCATTTACAAGGAAGTGGTACACTCAGCTTTCCAGGTTCCCTTTCTTAATGAAGCCAGGTGACTTCCTGCTAGGAAATACAGCAGAGTTGATCAGGGACAAACAGGAACTGTCGCTGCTTCCAGCTACAGAAAACTTTGAAGTGATACCTTACTGTTTATTTCAAAGGTCCTTGGTTCAATTTACGTAGGACTAGTTAGGCTTGAATGAGCCACTTGCAAGGTTTCTGCAGGCAAAGGGGTAAGCTTCAGCTGTATCTGCAGATTTGAAATTGGAATCCAATGTCTCCTAAGTTGATCTGAGTTGGAAAAAAGAATAAAGTGTAGTAAAGCAACAGACATAAGGTCTGTACAATAACGTAATTGTACTTTAGTAGGCCGCAGCAGTTACATGTGTGTAAATCCATATAAGGAGGATCCTGGAGAAGACCTGCATATGGAGAACCCAACTTCATATAATTTTGTTCTGAAATGTGTTGGTTCAGCATGGAAGAAGTTCCCTAGTTGTTACACTGGCATGTGACAGTAAAGTTTATCACTCCCTGTATGTTTTATGTAATTGTGTATTATGTTGTAGCTGCTATGGTGTTACATAATAATGTTTATGCTCTTGTTAATTTTAATTAAATATAAAACTTATTTTCCTATAATTTCAGTAGTTATTTGCAGTATTAGTTTTGAAGGGAAACTGCATGCTTGATGTTTCAGGATTTATAATTATTCAGTAACACTTGAATATTTTCCTGCATTCAGTTTGCATGTTGAAATGCATATACTTTTCTTAATTGTTTAGGATTCCTGCAGATTTTGAAGGAAAAGTGTGATTACGAATATTTCACTTCTTTGTGACAACCACCTATGTGTAAAAGCATACTAAGTCGTCTTCATGCCCTTTTTGTTTCCTGAGAGGTACATAAAACTTGGAGTCTTTGCCAGTTCCATACAAATCATTTGTTCATATAAATAAAATATATTGTATGTGTGCAAGACAAATATAGTAGAAATAGGCATTATAAAGTTGAGTAAAGAATACTTCCTCTCCTTATTAGGAGAGCTTTTGTTACAGAGTTTGTCAGACTAGTGTGTTTCTAAGTCCAGAGAACTTTAACTTATTGCTACAGTTGTTATAAAAATTAAATTAATATAATTTAAGTGTTCAGGTAGCAAAATCAATCCGTACCAATACATGTGTTTTTATTGTAGTATTCTTAATTATCTCCAAGGAGAAAAAGGTTTGCGACTTTTTTTTACATGTCTGGGATGGGACAGCATTGCGAAGGTGATTTTTTTGTTTGTTTGTTTGCCTTTTTGATGTCAGTAAAAGCCAAGAGTTTGGTGTTAGAAAAACTGAGATCATATTTTTTTATATTTTTCTTCCTTTATATTTCTTTATATTTTTCATTCTTTTCATTTGGTCAGTGCAGCTAAGGCACAGAAAAAAAAAAACCCTGCAAACAAAAAGGTGAAGATTTTTTTCTGAGCATTTTGAGAGGTCATGCTGTTAAAAAACAAAGAAGAAAATCCTTGGGGGGAGAGGAAGGGGTGGGGGTAATTGAGCATGTAGTCTACATAGGGTTTAGAGACCTTTGCTGCAAAATTGTGTTACATGTTTAGGATTAATAACTGCCTTTGAGAAAAATAGCTAGTTGTTGAAAGTGAGTCCATGAAGAGGAGAATGTACTTTTTTTTTAAATTATTTCTTGATAAATTGCAATATACCTATTAAGATTAATCATGCTGTGTATACTCAATAGCCGTAGTTAACTAACTGAAGCATTGATCTTGATAATGGCTTCAACAGAACAAGGAATAGGCAGAATCAACGTGCAAGTGAAAGACTTTCATGGGAAACACAGGAAGTAGGTGCAGGAGGTTGAAGGCCAGCTGCAGGTGATGACTCTGACTGTGCCCTCCAGGAACTTTCCGTTAGGGTTAAAGTGTATACAGACCTGCCTGAGCTTCTACAGGTCCAGCACCTGGCTCAGCAGCTAGAGGTGTTTCCATGGCAAGAAATGCCTAGTTCTTTGCATGTGGTGCTTGAATTTATTGCAGTTGGAGTTAATATGATTTAGATTCACATGAATTGATGTTGCTGAACTGTATAATTGATTTTATATGTAATGCAATATATTTCTTATTTGGTTATAGTTTTTTTTGTTTGTGTTTTTTAAACAAAAATGAACAAACAAAACCAACAACAAACACAAAAAACAATGGGAAAAAAAAACCAAACCCACAAACTTTCTTCTTTAAGTGTGAACTTCCATTGACAGTCTCCCAGTTGATATAATATTTGGAAAAGATAGAGAGCATTCCCTTCACTTGATTTTGAGCAATGAGAATTTGAAACCCATTGGTTTAGAGGTAATGGTTAATATTTTAGTGTGTGTGTGTTTATTTTGCTTTCCTGTCTACCATGGCAAATGGACAAATTGATCATTAATGAAAACACTGACTTTTACATGGTAAATTGTGCCATGCAGAATAACATGAAAAGCTAGAGATAATCCTGAAATAACATGCAATCACTACAATTTTAGAAAGCTGTGGTTATTTTTTACCCCCTTTACATTGTAGAATTTTCTGCAGATCATAACATTCAATTTGTTCTCTTTATTTTTCCAGCGCAGTTGGCCCCTCTTGGAGAGAGCTCCATCTCTGATGTTAAGAACAGCAGCAGTATTGCTAGTTCCTTTTGCTTTCTATTCTGATCAGATATCTGGCCAAAAGCCGATACATATCATGAATATGATATATATCCTTTGCACTTGCTAATGTTATAGTTCTGTTTTGTCTATATGATTATGAGGTATTTGATGCATCTTTTAGTTTCTACCAGCAAGTCCTAATTGGAAGTCAGACAAAGGAGGAAATAGTGTAAGTTAACATGGTGCTGGGCATTTTATGTTGTTATATTTGAATGTACAGACAGAGTTTAGTGAGAGCAATTTCTATATTCTGTGAGTTAATTTATGATGTTGATAATGCTTCTGATCTGTGTTTTAAATTGCAACATTTCATTCTCTGCATTTGTATTTATATGTACCAGTACCAGTATTCTTCAAAGACCTCTGACTATGGCTTATTTTATTTTTCAGTTTAAAAGACATAGCATAATAGTAACTCTAAAGCATCACTTTCAGAGGTGGGGGAGCTCAGTGTGCTGTTGTCAGTTTATGATCAGGTAATAATAAAATGTTTTAAGTTCAGTTATGTACATATTGCCTACAACTATAGGGATTCCCTTCACACTGAAATTTGAAATCTGCCCATTTGGTTTTTTAGGCTAGTATTAGCTCAAAATATGATAGTACTTCCAGCTGTAAAGCAGTAATCTTGGCCGTGTTTGAATTCTGACAGCTTAATATTGTGGCACATCAAGAAGTTAGAGTAATTTAGGATGTGCAGTAATGGCTGAAAAGTTGTCGCTGATAAACACTTTACCTGGGAAATGTTTTGTTGAGCAGTTCAACCTGGGACTGCCAGTTTTGATTTTATTTAATAGTCATTATCTATTTTTTTAGTCTGTTTTTTCTTTCATTCCCTTGTAACCTGATGCTGAATGCGTAACACCTCATGAGCAAGGACACAGTATACTGGCAAATTTGGTGTTTGCAAAGCATTTGCTGGTCTGCTGTGTTACTTTCACCGAGCCCTATTTGTTATGTTCAAGTAGCATGCCTCTTTAAGTTTGCTAACCTCAGCTACCTCTCATGTTGCAACAGGAGTATGATCAGAGGCAGTGCATGATACTGTAATCACCCTCCAGTGACGCGAGAAACCTGGCAGAAACTCTCACCCATGTCACAAGTGAAGGAGAGACTTGAGGATCCATATGCTTCTGTGGACTTCAGCTGAGGTGGGCAAGAGACTATTCTTTGATCTCCATCACTGGGTGTGTCCTGGGCCTGATCACCTCAGAAAAATCGAGATAGTAGGATGGAGAAACTAAACTAATTTCTATCAATCAGTAGAAATGCATGCATGTATGTCTGTCGTGGTTTAAGCTGTAAATCATGCAGCCAGTTCTCTCACTCCCCTTTCTTCCTCCCTACTCCAAGGGGATGGGGGGAGGATGGGGAAAAGAATCGAAAGAATGTAACTCCCATGGGTTGAGGTAAGAACAGTCCAGTAACCAAGGTGTAACACAAACCACTGCTGCTACCGCCAACAATAATAATGACAAGGGAAAAAACAAGGGAAGAGGATACAACTGCTCACCACCCGACGACCGAGCCGTGAACTGAACTCTTCCGGGTTCCTGCCCCCAATTTTTTACATCCTGGTCATGATGTACTGTGGTATGGAATACCTCCTTTGTCAGTTCGGGTCAGGTATCCTGTTTCTGCTTCCTCCTGGCTTCCCCTCCTCCCTGGCAGAGCATGAGACTCAGAAAGTCCTTGGTCAGACCAAAACATTACCAAGCAGTAACTGAAAACACTGGTGTTATCAGCGCTGTTCCCAGGCCGAAAGTCAAAAACACAGCACTGCACCAGCTACCAAGAAGAAGAAAAATGACTGCTGCTGCTGAACCCATGACAATGTCTCATTTTTAATTTGATATTTTTTTTGTTAAAAAAAAATCACAAAATAAACCCAGCAATCAGACAAAATTGTAACCTTTTATTAATACATGAGGTCAGTTCTGTGTAAGATGAATTTCCCATGAGACATACGTATCACAAGCAGATACATGGTTAGCTATGGTATTTCAGCCTTTGAACAATACAGTTAATGTACTTCAACTATCATTGATCATTTGTTCATGCCCTTTGACTATAAAATCCCTGAAGTAATAAATGTGTCTCTCAGCATGTTTATACAGCAACTAGCATCAGATCTAGGAAGTAGTAAACTGTGAATAACTGGTTCACAATTTTCTCCCTCCATTTGTTGTATGGCAAAGTAACATGGTGTTTGCTAAACAGTAATAGAGGAGAGGGTGTTTTCATTTCTGTTTTTCTTTGAGAAGAGCATTCAGCAAAATGGAACCATTAGTAGAAGTTGCTATGGATTTATGGGTTTGGTTTGGGGATTTTTTTTTCTTAACCTTTTACAAGGAAAAGACTGTAAGCCCTTAAATCCACAAGTTCATTTCCAGTTTAACAGTTGTTCAGACAAAACTGGGAGGAAGTACTGCAACACGTAATCTTGCTGCTGAATTAGAGAAGTTTACTGCAGCATTATATAGGTTAACTCTTTGGTAATAATTCTGTGGTCATTTTGTTAGCCATGCCTCAGACTGTAAAATATTCTCTAACAAATTTTATCTGCCAAATTCAAATTAGATCATAAATCTGCTTTGCAAGTGAAGATATGCATCAAAGTTGTTTCACAAAATGTCATCTTTTTTCTAAATGTTTGAAAACATGGAAGTCCATTTGTCTGGTATATGCTGACTTTTGTAACATAGGTCATTTATACTGTGATAAAACTCAGAAGGATTTGTCTTTACATTTTCTTGCACATCTCTATGCAGTTTTTTCAGTCTCGTAGTATATAGGCTGGGGATTGAATCTGCTGAGATGAAATAGTAAAAGCCCTTTGGGCATGGAAGAAAACATTTGTGATTACAGATCTCACTTTAGCTTCTTTCTTTTTCTTCCTTTTTCTCTGTCACTTAGAACTAAATTATTAAAAACTTAGAATAATGAAACTAAGATTGAAAGTATCTGTTTAATCAAATACAATCTAGAAAATGCAAGAGGGGATGAATGATTACATTAAAACTACACCAATCTTTACAAAAAGACGAGATGCATGGGTTTTGTGTTTGTTTATTGGAGCTTGCTGTTTCTGACCAGGGCCACTTACTGCTTTTCCTTCTGGTTTTGAGCAGAGTTCAGTTTATAACTAAATCTTGTCAGATGACACTGACAGCTTATGCAGAGGATATTTTCTACTGTTTTGCTTTTACAAAAAAAAAGGCTGTTGAATTACTCAGTTATGCTGGGTAAGGAGTGCTAAGGCCTGAGCTTTCAAACCCTTTCTTGTGATTTGAGCAGCCTTGAGTTACATGAGAAAATCTTCTGTTCAATCTCTTCCTATACTCCTGTTTTCTAAACTGAGAGAAAATCCAGCAGTTGTTTTTAGTGACCTGGCCTAAGAGTCTTTCTCAGATGTGTGCAAGTCAGCCAAGGTTATCACTTGACACCTGCCACCAAGTCAGGTGGTTGTCCCTTTCTAAACTGTCTCCTCAGGTCGCTTGTGTAGGATGAAAGGGCTAGGCCCAATCAGTAGTCAGTTCTGTAATTGTGAGTTTCCTGTGGTTAACTGTGCTTTTTTCTAAATTAGCATCCAGCAAGGTCTACTGTCATGTCCATAAGGATGCTGTTAATTTTAGCCATAGCTCTTCTCTCTGTCAACAGAGAATAAATACTTAAATGTTTTGCTTCAAAAGATACTTTCAGAAAGATAAAAACAACTTATGGGGGTACTTACTCTAAAAGAATTCAGAGCTGCATGTTTGCTGTGCACTCAAAATCGCTGGGCCTTTACTTTTTCTAAAAGCAAATCCTGGCTGGATAAAATAACTTTTTTTACCATCTCTTTTTCTTCTTGGTATTTCTTATGCCATATTTTGCAAAGACCCAGGCATAAAGAACAACATTTTCTAGAAACCAAGCAAAATATATCACAGATCCACCTTCAGGTCTGTGTTTCATTTCAGCTTACCTTGGGTGAATCTGCAGCTAGTGTAGATTTTGGCAATATATAATCTGAGAAAATAGAAAATGTTTTTTTTTGTTCTCATCACATACTTACTTAATTTTGATTTGGGAAGCTGGTTTATACTTGTGTAAGAAAAAGAAATTACTATAATCAATACCTATGCAAGTGTGTTGTTATGGAGTTCAGTGTTTACAATAGGCACAAGCAACGTATTTAAGTTAAAAAGTTTACACGTGTATGCGTGCATGCATGTACACAGATCAAAATGTGTACACAGTAGGAAAGAGATTTTATGAACAAGACTTAAGTTTTACATAACTACCGAACAAGACAAATCAGGTCCACCGTTTTATTGGAAAGGATGAAAACCTGCTGTGTATTAGGCTGAGGACAGTCTGTCTCTGCCTTGTGTCTGTGAGGAAACCTGCTCTGTGTATTACGCTGAGAACAGTCTGTCTCTGTCTTGCATCTGTGAGGAAGAACTAACAGTAGTAAGAAAGCCTTTTGTTGATGATTTTCACTGAACAACCTGTAAATGAAATGCAAGGTATGGCTTCCACGTTCACAGACTAACAGAACCATCCCTGTGAATGAGTGGAGTCCTCTGAAGTGTGAGTTGCATGTCTAATTTGTATTTACCCGTTGGCTTGGCTTCCTTATATAGCTACATTGGAGTTCTTACTCTAATGGAAAAGGTGAAAACCAAAACCAAATTTTTCATCTTCTAGGTAATGATAACATTTGTAGAGAGGCTGCAGTTTCTCTCATGTTCAGTTGTATCCTTACCTGGACATCTCAGAGAACAGGATTTAGAATAGAGAGTCCCTAATCAGGCAGGGCTTACCTGCTTTGAAATGAAGTGCCTAGTCTTTCTTCTGACTTTATACTGAGCATGTGACCCAACTTCCCTCTTGCACTTTGTTTTTATATACATCTATGTGTTTTACAAGATGGATCTTGGTATCTAATTCGGAACAGGAAGTTCTGCAAACTGATCATATCACTGCCAAGCTGAGGGTGCAGGCTTCCTCTATGTGTTTTTAAAAGCCATTGTATCACTGGCAACAATTAATGATTTTCCAGCTGAAATCACTGAACTAATATGCATGACTGAATTGTGGTCATTTTGATAATCTGTGGAACCAAAGCAGGCCAGTTTCAGAACAAACGAAGGATTGCCTGGACCTAGGTAATAGGAATCATGTTTTCACCATATGCAAGGTTATATATTTAAGTAAATGGAATCAGGAGTCTAAATGCAATTATGAATCTAATTTTCCCTACCAAATCGTCAAATTCTCCTAAAAAAAAACTCCAAAACCAAAACACAAAGCCAAACCACTCATGTTTCAAAACACTAGGGTCTGGAGATTCTTTTCATCTTCTGTTCATGCTTGTGTCTTTTTTGCATTCATCAGTTTACCTGTGTTTCTGCCCTCTTGTGGATTTTAAATGTATTAAATACTGTATATTTATATTATACAGGCTTTAAGGCTACAGGTCTTTATAATGATCTTATGACTAATTTGCATTCTCTAGAATAAAAATAAAAAAAAAAAGGGGGCATTCTAGAATTCTGTTGTATGTCTTCTGAGTGCATTGCCTGAAAGAATTGTTCTACCTACCTTCTGGTTTGGAAAGTTCTTTTGTTCTGTTTTTAAACCGTATTTGTCACAGGCATAGCTGCCAGATCTTTTACATGTTGTTCTCATTTCTCATCCCCCTACTGTCACACAATTGCTCTTCCAATTTTGACTCTTTCAGGAACCCTTGAATTGAAAGATAATGACAAGGCATATGAAATACCACTAATTTATTCAAAGTTTTGAGAACTTTTTCGAAGGTCAGAAGATGAACAGATCAGAGCCTTCTGCAGCATAGTGCTTTGCAATACTACTTGTAATTTCTATCTAAAATATTGCTGTGTATGCAGAAGTAGTAAATTGCTTCAAAGCTGGAGGCCAGGGATCACTCTCTGTGCTGAAATACATCCAGGAGGATTAGTGTATATAAGCCTGCAAGGTAGAATGTAACAAGCGATATATAAAAATGGAAATCTAGACCCAGATATTCAAAACATTATTTATATATTCCATGATTTTTTGGAGTCATTCAAATAATCTATCACTTTCACTGTGTTTCTGGTTTTTATGCCAATGCAGTTTTGAATTTTGCTACAGAACTAAGAGAAAGATGTGTATTATGTTCCAAGTGTGCAGCTGGGAACAGAAAAACACAGCTAATGTGAAATGAGTTTTCAGATAGGATCGTTGTGGCAATATAATGGTTGACACAAAATAATTTAAATAGCTTCTTGGCTTATATCTTGTAAAATGTAACAGTCAAAGGACAAGAAAGGAGAAATAAGTAACATGGGGATAAAGTTGGGAATTAAATAATAAGTGTGAAAAGTGAATTGTGGGATAGAAATATAAAATAGGTTGCTGGCTTCCCAGAAGGAGAAGATATTGCACCATGGCACATTTTGGAGGAGCAGTTTGACAGGCTTTGTAACAAAATGGAGGTAAAGTCAAAAGCCTGGTCTAATCCTCCTTTTTATCTCTTCAGTTTTCTAATGCTGCTGCTGTCTGCAGCTCAGCGAGCACAGCAGGCAGTGGTGCTGGACTTCTGGCAAGAGCTTGCATCAATTACGCTGTTTTGTTGAAATCCTGTTCTTTGCTGGATGCACACAAACTGGCCTGCTGGAGAAATTCAACATATCTCTGGTACAATCCATGAAAATTTGGGCAAAAAGCCATAGTAGAGATGTCCTTAAGCCATCCTGGGCTGTGAGTGGGTGACCATAGAAGCTGCTGAGTTGGGATTTTGTGTGTGGGTAGCTGGATGTGCCACTGGCTCTGCCCAGGCTCACACTGTCCAAGGTGCTGTTAGCACCTGATAGACATGGACAACTTCTGCACCACAGAAGTGGGGACCTGCCTTCTGGGACCATTTACTGGGAGAAATTGATGTATCCCAGCTAATTATGGAGCAGTTGCGCTTCCAATGGGAAACTTTAAATATTTGGCAGTGTTTTTAGGGGAACATGTGATGTGAAATACTCGGTTTCCTAACAGGTCCTTTCATCTCCCCTGCGTCATTTCTTTCACAAAGGGACAGAAAATAAGACTTTTCAGGAGAAGAAGAGTAATAGATCATCAAGCTCACTCAAAAGCATTCTAATTCAAACTCAGAATGTTGCAGAGTTGTGGGGAAACTGAAGGATGATATGCAGGTGTTTTAATGTCTGGCCTGGACTGTCCATCACTTCTGCTAACTAAAGGGTAAGCAACAAAAGTGAATTAAAATGTAGTTCCTTTGAAATAGAAACATAGAATAGTAAGGGTTGGCAAGGACCTTAAGATCATCAAGTTCCAAGCCCCCCTGCCTTGGGCAGGGACACCTCCCATTAAACCATGTCACCCAAGGCTCTGTCCAGCCCGGCCTTGACCACTGCCAGCAATGGAGAATTCACAACTTCCTTGGGCAGCCCATTCCAGTGCCTTACCACCCTTACAGTAAAGAATTTCTTCCTTATATCCAATCTAAGCATCCCCTGTTTAAGTTTGAACCCATTACCCCTTGTCCTGTAACTACAGTCCCTAGTGAAGAGTCCCTCCCCAGCATCCCTATAAGCTCCCTTCAGATACTGGAAGGTTGCTCTGAGGTCTCCACGCAGCCTTCTTTTCTCCAGGCTGAACAGCCCCAACTTTCTCAGCCTATCTTCATACGGGAGGTGCTCCAGTCCCCTGATCATCCTCATGGCCCTCCTCTGGACTTATTCCAACACCTCTATGTCCTTTTGATGTTGAGGACACCAGAACTGTGCACAATACTCCAAGTGAGGTCTCACAAGAGCAGAGTAGAGGGGCAGGATCACCTCCTTCAACATGCTGGTCACGCTTCTTCTGATGCAGCCCAGGATGCGGTTGGCTTTCTGGGCTGCAGGCGCACACTGCTAGCTCATGTTCCATTTTCTCACTGACCAACACCCCCGAGTCTTCTCTGCAGGGCTGCTCTCAATCTCTTCTCTGCCCAACCTGTAGCTGTGCCTGGGATTGCTCCGACCCAGGTGTAGGACCTTGCACTTGGCATGGTTAAACTTCATAAGGGTGGCATCAGCCCACCTCACAAGCGTGTCAAGGTCCCTCTGGATGGCATTCCTTCCCTCCAGCGTTATCAACCGAACCACACAGCTTGGTGTCGTCAGCAGACTTGCTGAGGGCGCACTCAATCCCACTGTCCATGTCACCGACAAAGATGTTGAACAAGACCGGTCCTAACACTGCTCTCCGAGGGGCACCACTCGTTACTGGTGTCCAGCTGGACGTTGAGCCATAGACCGCAGCTCTTTGTGTGTGGCCATCCAGCCAGTTCTTTATCCACCGAGTGGTCCATCTGTCAAATTGATGTCTCTATAATTTAGAAACAAGGATGTCATAGAATCATAGAATCATAGAATACTTAGGGTTGGAAAGGGCCTTAAGATCATCTAGTTCCAACCCCCCTGCCAGGGGCAGGGACACCTCCCACTAAACCATGCCACCCAAGGCTATGTCCAGTCCAGCCTTGAACAGCACCAGCGATGGAGCATTCACAACTTCCCTGGGCAACCCATTCCAGTGCCTCACCACCCTTACAGTAAAGAATGCTTTGCACAAGTCCAGGTAGATGACATCAACTGCTCTACCCCGGTCCATCAGTTCTGTAGTATCATCATAGAAGGCCTCCAAATTGGTCTGGCAGGATTTCCCCTTATTGAAGCCATGCTGGCTCTCACCAAGTACCTTGTTGTTTTTCACATGCCGTAACATGCTTTCCAGGAGAATCTGCTCCAAGATTTTGCCAGGCACAGAGGTGAGGCTGACTGGTCTGTAGTTCCCCGGATTATCCATTTTCCCCTTCTTGAAAATGGGGGTTATATTTCCCTTTTTCCAGTCATTTGGAACTTCACCTGACTGCCATGATTTTTCAAATATGATGGACAGTGGCTTAGCAAATTCCTTTGCCAGCTCCTTCATGACCCGCGGATGGATTTCATCAGGTCCCATGGACTTGTATAAGTTCAGGTTCCTAAGATGATCTGGAACCAGATCCTCTCCTACATTGGGCCTAAGGTCTTCATTCTCACTGTCCCTGCGCCTGCCTTCCAGGACTTGGTTGGTGTGGTCAGAGTGTTTGCCAGTGAAGACCGAGGCAAAGAAGTCATTAAGAACCTCAGCCTTCTCCAAATCCAAGGTAGGCAGTTCTGATAGCTTCCAGAGGTGGCCAGCGTTGTCCCTAGTTTGCCTTTTATTTGCAATGTACCTATAGAATCCCTTGCTGTTATCTGTAACATCCCTAGCCAAGTTTAATTCTAAGTGGGCCTTAGCTTTCCTAACATGGTCCCTAGCTTCCTGGACAACATCCCTGTATTCTTCCCAGGCCGCCTGTCCTTGCTTCCACCTATTATAAACCTCTTTTTTTCCTCTAAGTTTCCTCAGCAGTTCCTTATCCATTGATGGAGGTCTCCTGGCCCTACCACTGCACTTCCTTCTAGTTGGGATGCAACAATCCTGAGCTTGCAGCAGGTGATCCTTGAATATCAACCAAGAGTGTTGGGCCCCCCTGCCCTCTAGGGCTATATCCCATGGAACCTTACTGAGCAGGTTCCTGAAGAGGCCAAAGTCTGCTCTCTTGAAATCAAGGGCAGTGAGCTTGCTGCACGCTCTTCTCACTGTCCTGAGGATCTCGAATTCAACCATCTCATGATTGCTGCAACCAATGCTGCCCTGGAGCATCACATTTCTAGCCAGCCCCTCCGTATTGGTGAGCATGAGGTCAAGCATGGCACCTCTCCTTGTCGGCTCCTCTATTATTTGCAGAAGGAAGCTGTCTTCCACACAATCGAGGAACTTCCTGGATTGCTTGTGCCAGGCCATACCGATCCTCCAACAGATACCAGGGTGGTTGAAGTCCCCCATGAGAACAAGGGCCTGCGAGCGTGAGGCTGTTCCTACCTGTCTATAGAGTGCTTCATCCACAGGGTCCTCTTGATCAGGTGGGTCTGCAATAGATCCCCACAATAATGTCTCCCATTGCTGTTCTCCCTTTATCCCTGATCCTCAAACTCTCTATTGACTGCTGACCTGTCCCCAGACAGAGTTCCATACTCTCCAGCCTATCCCTAACATAAATAGCAACTCTCCCTCCCCGCCTACCAGGCCTATCTTTCCTAAAGAGCCTGTAACCTTCCATTCCAACACTCCAGTCATAGAAGCCATCCCACCATGTTTCTGTCATACCAGTTATATCATATCCCCTTATTCGTTCACACTGTAATTCCTATATGCTTTTAAACTGAGGTTTTGTATATTGAGATTGAAAATGTGCATTTTTAGGGGCACTTACTGGCTGTTTTTTCCTTTTGTACTATGGACAAGTGCCATCCTTGCAGAATTACTGATGGATGGTCCAATAGCTATGAGACTTCTAATTACTCACTGTACTGTTTTCATATTTCTGAACTGGGAAGCCAACGCAACCAAAAAAAACCAGAAGGTGATCTTAGTATAAATGTTTGCTGAGTGCTTCAGTTCATCAGAGAGACGGGAAGCGTGGAAGGGCAAGCATATTTCCTGTATAAGCGCAGTAATATCCCTCACGGCATCTTCTGATATCAGTCATGTTGTTCTAAGGAGACAGAGTCTAAAAATGGATGGATTCTGGTTTCTGATTTCTGATACTTTACCTTTTCTCCACTAGGGGAGAGAGAGAGAAGTGTATTTTAAAAGAACAATATTTGGAATCTCAAAATGGCACAATATTGAGTAGATGCTCTCTGGATGATGACAGGCATTACAAGATGTATAAAAAGTCCTTATGGCTGCTAAGGCTAGAACAAAAATAACTTTCATTTAATTACTTCTCCTTTAAAGGTCGTTGATCTCTACACATGAAAATGATCACATAAATGTTGAATGATTTTGATGATTAAGCCTTCATTATAGTTCTAACCATAAGTTTGTTTTATCATGTGTTGTCCTGCTGCACTGGGGTTTTTTACTCACTACCTAGCATGTACATGTGTGTATGTGTTCACTAAGACTCCAAGGAAACATTAAAATGCATGTTGAACTTCTTTTAAAGCACATAGAATGCCGGTGGTTTTAGGAAATAAGGAAGAGGCATTGAAACACTATCCCAAATAGGAAAGTAAGGATGTGAGGAACTGAAACTTAAGGCTGTTTTTGATGTACTTGTTCTTGCTAAATAACAATTTACTTTGTAAATGTCTTGGGGTTGTTTTGTAAAGTGCTACTTATTCTGAATTAGTGATAAAAACTTTTCCACATATTTTAGTACCGACAAGAAATTCCCTTATTCTGCCCACATAACATTCTCATTTTGCTGGAGAAAGCTGAAGTCTGTAGCTCTTTTTTGCATCTCAGCTTTCAAATCTACTAAATCTTTCAGTCAGTTCTCTTTACATCTTTATTTTCAGCACATTTAGGTAATCTGTACAGTTTTAAGTTGTTTTAGCTTGTGTCCACTGTGAGACATTAATATGGCATTGATAAGGTACATGGTGTGGAACGTTTTGGTCTGTCACACCAGTAAAAACAGGTAGGGGAGCAGAGCCATGTGTGACGTAAGGTACTCAAAAATGCACATCTCGCCAATTAATCATGGCCTACTGCTGACAAACAAATGACAGTAATTGATGCAGCTCTTTGAGAGACAGTCTGGAACTACTGACACTGCAACCTTGTAAGGCAACAGTGGGCAGCGATTAAGTAGGGCTTGTTATTCACCACTAGCTTAGGGAAGGAAAAGAACTGAATGAGCTTTGCCAGGTTGCAGTGTCAGTGACAAGCCCAGAAGCAGTTAGAGCACTGTCTGGCTAAGTCTTGCCTGTGTTCTGTTCCTGAAAACTATTGATATTTTCAGTATATTGGCCATGAAAGGGCTGATGCACATTCATCTAAAGTGCATTTGGATATCTAAATATGGTCTGTTAGGTTTTCTACTTGACAGTCTAATTATCAAAATGTTTTCGTTATTTATTTTCGTTTTATACTCTTAGGCTGTAGTGTCATTTCTAAGATGCAGAGTAGATCCCAGCAATAAAATATGTGCGTTCTGACTAGATCGAACTTGCACTCTGTCTTTTGTTTTAGGTGAACTTGTCTGACTGAGAGTAAACCCAGAAGGTCTTATGGCTGTAGAAAAATGTCAAACTGTTTTAATAGGCAGTATGCCAGACCAAGGCAACATATATTCAAACCACTGCTGGCTGCTAAAGTCCTGCTTGCAAAGTATTCCTTTTTTTGACAGCAAGAAGAGAAATCAAGGCTTAGCCCAGATACTAGAACAAAGAGATATTTCTGGTGAATTTTCTCTCTAGTAGGCAGTGGCTGCTTCCATTACATGGAGGAAAATTTACTTCCAGAGCAACAATGGCCTGCCTTGTTTATTACTGGAGTGAGGCCAAGATATTTCACTTCAGTGCAATAATATTTGTACAGCAAAAGAGCCACTGAATGGAGCCTGCTAGGACTATCATATTTGCTGACAGGGTCACCTCCTACCGAGTCATGATTTAGATCTGCTGCCATTTTCTTGTAATTATCAGGCCAGGTAAGATAGTATTCAGATCCCTGTTACTACTGAATATGCTTTCTGATGGTTTCATTTTCCACTTTCTTAACAATTTTCTGCTTCAGCAGGAGAGGTGTCCCCAGCTCTGAGAAAAGGAGGAGGTAGGAGGTGGTCAGATAGGGGTGGCATAAGTAGCACTGTGGGAAGATGGGTGAGTAGGAAGAAAGAGTTGAGGACTTCCAGCTCATTGCTCTGGTTGTTTCATTAAACAGAAGGGCAGCTAGTCAGGTGTTAACACTGGATCAAGGAACTGGCTTGATGACAGACCACTATGGTCTATAGGATAGAGGAAATTTTCAGCATTTCTCATGTAAGATTCTGCTGGCACTTTAGAAAGAAGGAATAATCGCTCCCATTTTATGGATGTGGTAAATGAAGCAGAGTTAATTGCCCTCTTTGCTGATAATCCACATACTTGCATCTTCCATTGACTGGAACAAGAGCTGCAGAAATTTATGACCACTGTGAACCAAGTTGGTTTCATCTGATTTGCCCAACCTCTGCAATGATAGGGCAGCAGAGGCCTAGGTAAAGAAAGAAACGGGGCGAGCTTCCTTACGCTAAAATCACTTGCAATTTAGACCTACCTGTTTAAGTGCTGCGGTTTCTCTATGGCCAAGTGACTGATGGGAAGAGACAGAGAACCAGAAATGTTTCAAAGAGCTGAGAAATACAGATGTAGTCACCTGCATGTGAAGTGACTTGGGAAGAAAGGTAGCTCCCACATTGTCTGGGACTGCCCTTACCTCCAATCTGATTATCCAGAGCCCTGCAACGTTTCACAGGATAGTGCGTATTTCACACAGGTATAAATGAGTTTGCACTGAAAGGTTGCCTTTACCAGCCTGACCGTTTGCATCTTTGTCACCAGGTTTGTGGTCTCAGAACTACTGAAATGAAAGCACAGCAGTATTTCTGGACACTTGACAAGTTGGCAACATCAGTGAAAATATCGTGTAGAAACAACCCCTCATGCAAGTTCTTTCCAGGTAATGTACAATCTCCTTTTGTGGAACAAGGACTTCAGTAACTACTTAAATTATTTAAAATATTTCATTACTTCAAGTATTTCATGATTTTGAAGCGTAGGTATGCCAAGAAAGGTGCAGTCACAGGGGCCTTTTTCAGTCTTGAAAATCTTAACTCATTCTGCTGAATAGTGGGCTTATAGTATTGCCATGCTCTCAAATAAGCCTGTAGTTAAAGCAGTGATGTATAGAATTGCACTTCTGGGAGTGCCTACAGAGATGTGTTGTTCAATGCGTGTTGTGAGGGTTGGGCAGTAGTAATTCCCGTCTTACTGATGGTGTATGAAAGGTGGATGATCACTTTTGGACACACTGCAAACTTCTGGATTTATCTTCAGATTGGTAGAGAGCATTGTAAAGCCATCAGGTCTTTTAGCATGCATCATATTCTCTAAGCACTAAAGTGAATGAACCATGCGTTATTTTTCCATGCAGCTCATCATCCAGCCTTTTCTTCTGAAAACACTAAATGATGCTTTACTTCCTTTTTTTCCCCTTTTCTTCTTTTAAGCTTCTCTCCTGAGTTTCGCAGTGCAGTGGGCATTGGTGACTAAGCAGCAGAATTTTTTTGTACTTCCATTTGGCCGTATTTGCTTTTTGAACATTAATTTACTTCTTTAGGGCCTGAATTTTTAACTCACATCATTCTTGTTGCTCTGATACTGTGGTGTTGTTGCTAGAATAACTAGTGAGCTAGGTAGGTAGCAACAGACTGTAAGAACGTTATTCTTCTCTAGCAGAAATAGTCAAAAGGTGGAACTTTGCAGGGAATTGCAAGTAAAAGAGGAAACTGATGGCAATGTAAAGGAAATATTCAGTGAAATCATACTTGTTTACAACGAAGGTACAAAACTGTTTTTCTGAACACAGAAAAATTAAAAAAAATAAAAAGGTCAAGAAGTTTGAGTGCAATTCTGAGAATTTCTTGATAGTAGAAGGCCAGTGTTATTCCAGCCCATCTTGACAAAGTTTAATCCAGTCTGCTACCTAATGACAAAATCCTTTTGACCTTGCATTTTACATCAGAGTTAGTAGAAGGTACACTATAACAGAATGGCTTTTTTTCTTAGAGCTCAGGTTATTTGCACCATCTGCTATTGTTACTGCACTATGTGCCTAAATTTGCTTATTTTATTGAAATAGCTTTTACTGTCTCATACCAGAGAGACCTCAAGTGTTTACGTGGTTGTGCATGAGGGAGAACAGCAGCAATTCACAATTTCTTTGGGATGTTTTGGATTTGGTGTGCTTACTCTTAGTAGAACTACATGTTTTGCATGTACGTGGTGAAGGATGCCAAGGTAAGTGTAGGCTACAATCAGAAAGGCTGCAGAAAAGGCATTTTTGGACCCCTAGGTAGATTTCCATAGCTTTGTTTGTAAATTTATGAAAGAATATAATGGAGATAGGAATAGGGTAAATGAGATGCAGAAGGAACTCATAATTTCATCTAAGTTGAGGTGGTTTTGCCTGTGAAATAGAGGGAACTGGAATTCTAGATGTTGCAGAAATCCTCGCAATTGCTGGGAGTGTCTCCCTGAAAGATTATTTTATGGTTGTATTCTCAATTCCACTGAACTTTTTGTCTTACTTTAGTAGAATTATTAGATTAGATTAGGTATGATACAAAATCTGTTTCCCTCTAAGATTTTTTTCCCCTCTTTACATTTTCCCTTTAGGTTATTGTTGCTGTTACACGTCGACTTCTCAACCCTTCCTTTCCTTGCTATTTCGGTGTTTAGTTCTTTCTTCAAGAAATCTGGAAAGATGCTGAAGAACAGAAGTGTTAAATGAGTGGTGTATTCCCTGCTGATTTCACAAGCTGAACTAATACTTTTCACAGTGGTTTTGCATCCTTCCTTCAGAGGCACTTGCCAGATCCTGATCCCTGCTCAGACTCTGTTGCTGTGGCTATGCACTCCTGTGGATTACTAGGATAAGATGTGACCTAGGAAAATGTAACTGCAAGTGATAAAAGCAGGAGTGTTTTTTGTGGAGAAAAGTTAATGCTTCCTTTGCATCCGAGTTTGCTGTAACATCAGTAATTATGCAGAGTTCAAGGTCCCTAGAAAACTTATGTTTCTAATATGTTGGGCACACCTTATGATGTATTTTTAACTTTGATCCAGTGAAGCTGTCATTGTTTCCTGCATGCTATAGCTATTTTACTGAGCTGCTGAACTACTGTTCTTTATTTTTCTAGCATTTTCAGAGCTGCATGAATAGGGTCAGTCAGCATGGTTAAGTTATTTACAGGCTGCTAGTCTCAAAGACCTTATCTGACTTATGTGTCCAAGCAGTCACTGGGAATACAGACACTGAGATACTTAGTTCCTTACTATATTTGTAGTTACCAAACGTAAGTATTTCAAAAAGAAGCAGCCAAATAAGACCCACAAATATTTGTGAGAAGGGGAGGTGTTTTGTTGAATGATGAGGTGTCATGTCCCTCTGGAAGTACTTCTCTGCTGCCTACCTTACACGACAAAGAGCCCATAGTGTGGCAGTCCCTGTGTTGGCTGCAGCTAGTGGCAGCATTTTCTTAATATGACTTCTTGCCTCAGGACGATAGCAAAGGCAATTACAAAATTAAATATGGCATATTTATTGAAAACATTTGTTAGTGATGTCATAGTTTATTTTTAGTTGTTTTTTATTATTTTTTTAATGTAAAGATTTTATTTGATTTTTGCAGATACTTTATTCATTCAGGTGGTTTTTCCTGAAAGCATCTCCAGTTTCCCTAAATATGGCTTTTCTAAGCGTCAGTCAGAGTCTGCATGTGAGAAGGTCACTGGGTGGAATTCTGTGCATGTTTTCTGTTCAGTAAAGTTTGTACTAATACTGTAAAAGGACATTTGTTCCGAAAACCTTGTTTTCTGCTTGGAATAGTGTTTGGGTGTTACACAAGTGGTCAGCATTTTCCTGCCCATTTGTACCTGAAACTAAATGTGACTCTGCACAGAGTGTGATATTTTTTTCATTAATATGATAATAGTAATAGTTCATTACTATGCTAAAAGATTTTGATTTGGGAAAAGGTGTTTGAAGAGTGATTTGTGAACTGAAGCCTAACTCTTAATTGAAAAGGTTACTCTAAGAATTAAATTTTTATTTGATGTGTGCCCTGTGATCTTCTGCTTGTTCTCGTTTACAGCCTGGGATGCTATTTTATTTTGTACTGTTTTGCACCTACCTAGGTAGTTATTTCTGACTCGTGAGCTTATGGTTTAGATCAGTAGTTAAGAAAAAGGAAGATAAATACTGTTTCTAGTATGTGGTTGATAAATGGGGAGTGAAATGATGAGTTGGCCTGGCCATGCTCTGAAGTCTGTGTCAAAGCTAGAATTTTAAACTGTATTCTGAGTCAGCTATTAGGTAGGACTCCTTGACTAAAAAGAGTTTCAACTGTTCAAAATCTTTTTTTTTTTTTTCATACAGAGCAGTTTGAATGTCACCTACAAACCAAATTCCCTTATTTTGACATAACGACCAAGATTTCCTCTTTCTTCTTGTGCTGTCAGATTTTATTGACTGTGTGGCATTTTTAAATCACTGGGCACTCACGCAAAATAGCCTACACATTGTCTGAGTGTCCTTACTGGTAGGAAGCATGATCTTCTCTCTGATACTGGGCCGCCAAAAAGAATGTAGTAAATTTTCATGCAATTGTAACTTAGCCAGCGTTTATAAAAAAGAAAACAACGATCTTCTTGTTATGGAGATCATTAATGAAACATCAGCACTGATCCGCAAACGCTGTCATGTTGTGATCCAGCTGAAAAAACAGTCTTATATAACTTGAGTACATTGCGTAATACAGGAAGTTGAAAAACAAACAAAATTTTCAAGGGTTGTTTACGTTCTAACTAGATCTGAATGAAAAGTCTGCAGTGAATAGCTTTTTGAGTAGTTTATCCTCTGAAGGAGTATCTATGAGGCTGAATATATTCCTTCTTATCTGTCCAATACTGGTATTTGTGGTCTCTTTTTTCAGTATGTTAATCTGTTTGAAATGCAAATAGCATTGAATTTCAGATAAGTCATGTGGCACTGTTTCTGTTTCCTGTTGGGGAAGTGTACAGTTGCTCTGCAGTTGGGATTTGAAGGTGATTGACAATTCATCTTTGTTATGCAGTTGGGCATGTAACATTGAAATTTGCTTACCATATTTAATTTTGTAGTTGCCTTTGCTATCGTCCTGAGGCAAGAAGTCATATTAAGAAATTATCTCTTGAAAGATAAAAGTAGTGAGTCACATGTTGTGATAGGTGAACTCATGTTCCAATAAACTTGGGGAAACCCAATAAGTTGCAGAAGTTGCTTGATATTTTATTATCTAGCTATATAGCTCAGTGTGTTTCAGTGCCAGTACATTCAAGACAAACTTATTGCCCTCAAATAGTATTCTTCAGCTATATGTCACCGTAGAATGGCTAAGTTGCAAAACTCAGTAAGATTTGGGAAGACCATCAATCAAGAAGGTCTTCAGCTGTTTCTTATAAGATCTGCCATTTTCAAGTGTTAAATTCCCACGAGGATCAATTGTGTAAACAGTGATCTGCACCAAAGTTTTGATGTTCAAGTCTGAAACATTTGTTACCAGCTTTAAAAGTCTTCCCCTGATATTTTTCAACTTTCAAGAAGAGAGATTTCTTTAGAATGAGTTACAGTCTGTAGAAGTTTATCTTGTTAAAAAGTTTTTGAAAGAAATTGCTCCCAGGCAAAAAAGGGTAAAAATTGATTTTAAAGACTGAAAAATCAGAAAACTGAACTGCAAAATGGACCTATCAGCTCTTGCTATGAATGGTGTGTAAACTAAGTCATGCACAGGGTTCAAGAGGCTTTTGTTGACTTTTCATTAGCTGAAGATCTGTTTCCATGACACAGCTGAAGGGACACGGACATTGCTGACTGAAAAAAGATTGCTCAGCATTGACCATCAGATTGATACTGGCTCACATGTGAATTATTAATAGATAGCCACATTGTGAATTTTATTTTGTCTTTTATTAGCAGGAGAGGATAGGAGGATGCTGTGCTGGCACTTGTGTTTACAACATAGAGTTGTAAACTTTAAATTTGTACTGAACTGGACAAAATTGTAAGGTAATTCATTATAGTTATGTTTGTTATCATAAAAATTAATAGCCATCTGGTGAGTATCAGCTTTAGCAGGTGTCCTGGGTTCAGCAGTAGCAGTCATTTTTCTCCCTCTTGGTAGCTGGTGCAGTGCTTTTGGCCTGGGAACAGCGCTGATAACACCAGTGTTTTCAGTTACTGCTTGGTAATGTTTTGGTCTGACCAAGGACTTTCTGAGTCTCATGCTGTGCCAGGGAGGAGGAGAAGCCTGGAGGAAGCAGAGACAGGACACCTGACCCAAACTGACCAAAGAGGTATTCCATAACACAGCACGTCATGCCCAGGAGGTAAAAATGGAGAGCAGAGACCCGGAAGGGTGGGGGTGCATGCACTGCTTGGTCGGGCTGGGTATAGGTGGTGAGCGATTGTATTCTCTTCCCTTGTTATTTGCCTTGTCATTATTATTATTGGTGGTAGCAGTGGTGGTCTTGTGTTTTACTTTAGTTACTAAACTGTTCTTATCTCAACCTGTGGGAGTTGCATTCTTTCAATTCTCCTTCCCATTCCCCTGGGACTGGTGGGAAGAATGAAGGGGGAGTGAGTGAGCAAAACTGAGTGAGTTATAGTGGCTTAAACCACGACAGTTCTTTAGTTCTTTAGTTTGGTCAGCCTTCAGTGGATAAGTGAGAGTTGCAGAGGATCTCCGTCTTCTCAGACATTGCTTGGCATTGGGTGTTTTCTGCCAGCAGGATCTCAGGGTAGTTGAAGGAAAGAACCTGACAATGGATATAATTGCTGTATACATGGGGCTAGTGTTCTCAGCCTATTATGTGCTCATTTAAACTATGTAATGTTAAGTATGCATGAAGTTTGTTGTTTATTTGATCAGCAGAGCTCTCCTATCTCTCTTGTCCCTGCCCCCCAAGCCACAGATGCAGCAGTGGTTTTTCAAACCAGTGAGGACACCACATAATTTATTATTGCCTGGGGGTTATTCTTTGAATTTGGGTTAACTTAAAACTTGGCTATGTTTTTGTAATTATTTTTTATTTTATTTTCCCCATGTGAAAAAAGTCTGCTCTTAATATATATTATTACCACTGTATTTAAAATATGTGACAATATGCAAACTATATTTCAAATGGTGCAGCACTGACCGATCTCCAACCCAGGTTAGATTTATAGGATAACAGTGTATTATATTGTTTTGTGTCAAATTCTTGAACTGAAATGACAGTTAATTTTAACGCCTAACACTCCCATGTATATACAACCGGATTTTATAAAAACACAGCAAATAGGTGAAAGATGCATGCTTCTTTAAAGAGCTGATTGTTTCAGGGAAAATGCCCTATCTATTCAGAGATTTGTTGAGATTAAACTGTGTGTTTTCCATTGTCTTATTTGTCCATTATTTATTTCAGTAAAGTCTAGAGGTCCTTGACAGTTATGCTAAGAGCTGTACATGCATAGTAAGAAAAGTAGTCTTCCTGCAGTTGAAGAAGGGAGAGATGAGAGCTGGATGTGAAGAACAACTGTAGAAAGCATAGTGTGTGCTTTGTGAATGTAGTTTTCTGGGTTTTGATTTTGTTTTATGTTGGTTTGTTGGTTTGTTGGTCTTTTTTTACCTTTCTAACATATATGTGGAAACAAACTTTCCTGTTCTCATTGCTTCCTTTCTGATTTCTCTCTGGAGTTATGGTTCCCTCTTTCTGATACTAATCATAGAGTCATAGAATATGAGGTTGGAAGGTACCTCAAGGATCATCTGGTCCTACCTTCTGTCTATAAATGTTCTCCATTTACAAACCTGAACAAGAAAACATAACTCATGATGTTTGTCACACTAGGGAGTAACACATTAGAAATCTAAAAAGAAAAATGGCCGCATGGCTTGTTTATCCTGATATTTAATGGTGGATTTTCTATAAATTACTAAAAGCATTCTAAAAAAAATTTTTTTTTTAAACAAAGACAAAAAATTCCACTGTAAAGGGTTGTTCAAGAACTGTAAACTGCTGCATGCCTTATAGCCTCAAGTTCAATGGGATTACTTTGGAAACAGCTCTAATCTAGAACTGTAAATAATTTACTGTGGCTACTCTATTCTGTCATCTATCAGAGCCAAACTGCAGTAACTGAAGCTGAAGTAGCTTAGCCACTGGAACTGCATGAGACAATAGGGGTGAATGTATTTCAACACAGTATAAATGTTTGATCCAAGTTCTGTGCATTATCGAAAGTAATACCCTGTTTTAACAGGAGTTTGCGTGCTTGTGCGCATGTTTTTAACGAATACCAAAGCTAATTTTCTATTCTTTTTGCAGGAGGATGAACTTCTGCTCAACAGCCCACACTTTAGTAGAAGTAAGTTCAAAGAAATGTTGAAGAAATGTCGCTAATCCTTTTGAATGAGTGGTGCAAGTTCATGAGGTCACTTGTAAAAGTGATGTAATATACAGAAAGCCTCTAATAACTGAACATATGTTGTATGTAAAGCAAGGAGCAATGTAAACTGAAACACTGACATGAAATTGAGCAGCATGTATTCTGTATCCACATCAAAGCACTGGATGAAAGGCATTTGAGATAAGGGCATGGAGCTGGTAATGTCTCTTTTTCTGGCTGTAGCATCGTACATGAATATATTGTATTTCAGAAGTCTGAACTTCAGCCTCTTAAAACAGGTTCAGATTTGAGGAGATTTAGCATTAATGACACAGTTGCAAATAATTGGGGGTGGTTTACTCGTTTGCTTGTTTATTAACGTTTGTGATCAGATTTCTTACATATGTGGATCTGGTGATATGTGTTGAATGAAAACCCATTTTATTTGATATTTTTTATTTTTTACTCCTGAATGGGCTATAGAGGTTGCATGCAAGAATTCTGATGCTTGTTGCAGTTGTATTAAAATGCACAAATTCATTTTGTGTTTGTTAACGCTACTAAAAATGAGCATGCTATGAATTTATCATCTCTTTTCTTCAACTAAGCAGGATGCATATTTATTGAGTCTGGTGTTTTATGACATTCAACCTTATACATTTGCTGCTTAGGTTTCTTCATAAGCCTGTGCTCATAATTAGGACAACTAGAAAGGATAATAATTATAATAACTGGAAAGGAGTGCAAAGACCTGTAAGTTAGATCTGAGTTGGTGAGGCCATAAGGTGCAACTCAATACCATGTAGGTACACTGTCATGGAAGCAGCAAAGCCTAGCTGTTGGCCTGAGTTAACAAGCCCACTTTTCAGGTCATCTTGATTTGGAAAGAGCTGT
This sequence comes from Ara ararauna, assembly GCA_028858755.1. NCBI lineage: Eukaryota > Metazoa > Chordata > Aves > Psittaciformes > Psittacidae > Ara > Ara ararauna. The sequence goes on from CM054376.1 coordinate 77,439,885, forward strand.
TCAATTTCAACTATATGGTTTCCAGGTTTGAAGGTAGCTCAGTGCATTTTGAATTTGGGTATTTGCTTGGCAGTCCATTCTGCAATGTGAATTCATTTGTGATTGCCTTAAAGGAGGGACAGAACATTGTCTGCTCATAGAAATAGAATGAGATTACATTGACTATAAGATAGGTCTTGTTGTTTATGTGCATATGCAGCAGTGAACGACTCAGTCATTGTTTGCTGGATGTAACCCCTTTATACCACTGCTAAATGAGTGTAAAATCCGTGGCTTACACTGGGAGGCTTTTAGGTGCACTTTACTTTTGTATTTATGGCTCTGTCTATGTTTCTGTCTAGTTTAGCAGAGCCTCCAGTGCAAAGCAGCTGTGGCAGACAGTCTGAAGAGGCTGTCCAGTCTGGGTAATGGGTGGACTGATTCTTACTGCTTTGCACTGTACCCAGTATCTAGTCATGATGCACAGTGTATATGGGCAGAAGTGGTAAATGGAGACTCTAATATTCTGCCCTTGCTTAAAATTTAATACTTTGGGGAACTTACGGTGTATATGTCTACAATACCTGTTTGCTCTGATGAAACTGGCTGTTAAGCTGAGGACATTTGTACAATATAGTTTATAAGTTGATTTATTTTGACTATCAGCTGTGATGATCTCTTAGAAAATCACTCTGAAATAACTCAGAAAATATTTATCCTGAAATAAGTTTTTCATATCTTCAAGGCATTAGTTCTCTATGCTCAGAGGAACAAAGAAATAAATTATTCACATTCACGAGGGTCACTTCTTTTTTTCAAGTGAAGAAGAGCACAGTGCCTCCAAAATGGCTGAGCATTACTGAGTGCAAAATGTTTGGAGAGGAAAACTTTTCAGCTGTCCCTAAATACATCAGCTGGAATTGGGTGGCTATAGAGTCAGTAACATTAAAATTCAGAGGGAGATGCCAGCATTGACATAGGGTCATTTCTGTCCTGGGCCCTTCAAGCAAAGTGTACAATATTTCTCTCTTCTAATCAGAGGCAGATGCTCTCCTCCCAGCTGTCCCCTGTACTCTTGCTCAAATCCTTACATTAGTATCATGGGCCAGGTAGTGAAAACTTCATTTCCCATAATATCTTCGACGAAATCTTTAGGATTATCACCACCTGTTACCACTGTGCAGCACTCAGATGCTGTTCCACTCTGCAAGGTGAGATAGAAAGTAAATGCGAATGTGGATGACACTGCAGGAGGAAGAACTGCAAGTACCAGTACCGATTGGGGCTGACCTACTAGAGAGCAGTTCAGCCAAGAAGGACCTGGGAGTATCAGTAGATGGTAAGTTGGCTATGAGCCAGCAGTGTGCTCTTGTGGCCAGAAGGGCAAAGTATCCTGTGGTGTGTCGGGAGGAGTGTGGCAGCAGGTCGAGGGAGGTGATCCTCCCCCTCTACTTGACCCTGGTGAGGCCACATCTGGAGTACTGTGTCCAATTCTGGGCTCCTCAGTACAAGACAGACAGAGAGGTACTTGAAAGGGTCCAGCGGCAGGCCACGGGGATGATTGGGGCTTTGGAGCATCTTTCTTACAAGGAAAGATTGAGGGAGCTGGGCCTGTTTAGTCTAGAGAAGAGGGGGATCTCATTAAAGCATCTAAGTATCTCAAAGGCAGGTGCCAGGAGGATGGTGCCAGGCTATCTTTGGTGGTGCCCATCAACAGGATGAGGAGCAATGGCCATAAACTAAACCACAAGTTTTCACCTCAACACAAATATTTGGTTAGCTGAGTAAGTGATTTTGAACAACTTGGGTTCAGTGTTAAATTTGAGCAACTTGAGGTTAAAAATTAATAAAGGAAAAACCCTGGCAGTGTTCAAGGCCAGGTTGGACAGAACCTTGGGTGACATGGTTTAGTGGGAGGTGTCCCTGCCCCTGGCAGGGGGGTTGGAACTAGATGATCTTAGGGTCCTTAACAGCCCTAACTATTCTATGAGGAAGAAATTCTTTACATTGAGGGTGGCAGAGCACAGGAACAAGCTGCCCAGGGAGGCTGTGGATTCTCCCTTGCTGGAGACGTTAAAACCCCAGCAGGATGCCTTCTTGTGCAACCTGTTCTAGGTGGCCCTACCTTGGCAGGGGGAGTTGGACTAGATGATTCCAAAGGTCCTTTTCAACCTTGACGATTCTGTGATTCTGTGGAAAGAGAGCCTTGCAGTGATCCTGGGGCAGGAAATCCTACCTGTCTGGACTGAATATCTCAGGACTCTACTCTTCAGTCCATGTTCTTCCTATTTATTTTCACCTTTCCTCTTTGTATAATTTTTTGGTCTCTCCGTGCCTCTCTAATGCTTTTTTCTCCCTTGCTTTCAGATTGTTTTCATAAGAAAAAACCAGAACAAACCAAAAAATCAACCAAACAACAACAACAAAAAAATTGAATTTATTGTAACAGATCTGAATGTGCAGGCTCTGATACTGGTGAGACCTACGCTGTGGGTGGGATTCAGTTGCCCAAGTGTAAAGCACCATTTTGCTGCAGAAGATACCCTAGGGCAACTCACTTGGGCCTGCATTTGCACAGAAGGGCATGAGGTCCTTTCTCATTTGTCTTCGTCATGGAGACATTTTCACATGCCCTGGGGCTGCTGGAATGCCACTGGACACCTATGTTTACGCAACTGAATGTTGACCCCAGTGAGGCATTGCACTCTGTGTAAAGGTTGAGAGAAAGTTTCCTGAGGATTTTTTTTTACAGAAAATTGGGGTTTTATTTATTCTTTTATGTGGTATGTGCCTTTCCTATAGGCAGAATTCCTGATGAAAGCTTGGTTGTTCAGCTCACAGCATGCACGCATGCTGCCAGAGGGGAATTAAACATTTTCCAGCCAGTTTTGTAGCAGCAGCAGCAGCTTACACCAGTGACTCCCGTGATCTGCTGTACATTATTGCCACTTAGGAAGCCTTGCATTTGTAGTGGAATAATGTGCTGTTTGGAGGATGGTTTCTACTTTTTGTGAATCCTGCTCTTTGCCTGGAAAAAAAAAAAAAAAAAAAGAAAAAAAAACCCAACAAAATAGGAACAATTAGCAGAATAACAAGCAGTAGCAAGAATGTTTGTCTTCCTCTCATAAACCTAAATGGTTATAATATGAGCTCATCTGGAAGTTGAATGATTGTGTCTTGTTTTCTTGGTGGTCTTAGAGCAACAAGTAATGAGAGGGTAAAGAAGACTTGAATGTTTTAAAACAAAAGAGAATATATTCCTTTTGAGAATACGAAACAAATTGCATTTCTGGCCCCATGTTGTTGTTCTCTGCCTTGCCTTATGCAATCTTTGTGGAGGGTGCATAGGGATTCATTTAGAAATGCAGCCCTCATGCCTGTGATCATCTCCACATGGGGGCAGAGGTCTGTCTATCATTTTGGCCGGGTGGGGGTATTAATCTTGAAAAGATCTGCTAAGTAGACTGCTTGTATATTTCTGATATTTCTTAATGTGATTATGGTGGCTTGTGCTTCCCTCCTGTCACTGAGGAGAGGATTTTCAAAAGTTCTCTGTTGGCCAGATTCTGTTCCTATTAAAGACATCAGAGAGGCTGTCCTGGGTATGGTGGAAGTTGAGACTGGACAATAATAATCAGTGTTTTTAAAAATCTCATCATGTATAATTTTGTAGACAGCAGGTAGAAAAGTTGAAATGAAATACTTTTTATACAGGCAGCTTGTCAGTACCTTGCTAAGAAAACATGTATGCCTGAATTCTGCACTGAGAAACGTAGTTACTGGTGTGTGCTGACCAAAGTATTGCTTGACAAGCATTGTTGCTGGGCAAGATTGGAGGAAAAAGGGAAACTGAAGGTAGAATATGTGCTGAAAACACTGATGCCTAGCTTAAAAAAAAACCCTCAAAAACGCCAACAACCTAACGTAACAAAAAATTTCACGAACAAAATCAAACAAAAAAAACAACCAAACAGCAAAAAAAAGAAAAAAAGAAACCAAGATGTAAACTGCTCTTTTTTTTTTTTTCATTATCTGCAGGTATACTTGATTTCACTATTCTGTTGTCATCATACTGTTGTGATCTCCCCGTCTTCTGCCATGATTTATTCCACAATATGCTTAATCAGCATCATGCATGGTTGCAAAATATTAATATAATTTATACAATATATGAGTATATGAATGGTGGGGGGGGGGAAGTCACCTAAGTGAACTAGAACCGATAAAATAGAGAAAAGGCCTGAAAGTGCATTATGTTTTCTCTCAGTCACATCATGTTAGCTATGATATTGATTGTAGCTATTCTGATGCCCTGAAGATCCTCCTAACAATATTTTACCTGAAGCATAAAATGTAGTATGGACTTAATATACGTAAATGCCTGTCTCCAAGGAGGAGTTAAAAGGAGAGGAAGTAGACATCCTTGAAGTGCTCCTGTTTTTTGTTGAAAAGGACAGGATTTATATCTGTCTCTTATACCAGTGCCCTTTATATGTATTTCAAGCCTTTTGGATGTTGCTAGTTCCAAGCAGAATTTTTTTCAGAACTGCTGCAAGATGTTAGTAGGTCCGTTCATGCTATCAAATGCTTGTCTGAACCTGTGATATAGTTTCCTGTTTTATCTGTTTTGAGATTAATGTAATCAAATGAATTTTTAAACGGCTTGATCAGTGCCAGTGTTTAAAATATTTCTCATGCAGCTATTCTAGTATAATCAGAATTTGTCAGTGATAGTTTCTCATTGACACAATATTACATTTCTAGCTTATCTGTTTGGTTTTGTTTGGTTTTGGGTTTTTTTTTTTTGGTAGCTTCTCTGCATATCTCAGCTGTTTTATTCATGTTATTTTATTAGGAAAATGGGATATTTATCAGTCTATATTGGTAGATTTCCTGGAAAAGGATAAGGGGACAAGTTTTGCTTTTTACAGCATTGGGCACACAGATGTTTCTATTAATCAAGTTACTCTTCCAGGAGCACTTTTAGTCTTTGTCTGCTGCCTTGAAAGGGAGGGAGATGTTATGCTGAATTTCAGATTTGCTCAGTCACATTTATCTTGTAAAAAGTTTCTGCACTTGATTGGAAGTTGCTTTGATAAATGTGAATAAAAAAGGGAGAGATAATTAATGCATTGCAATAATGAAAAATGTAATTGCAGAGTCAGTGCTACTGGCTAAATGAGCCAGAAGAGAGCCAAAAAAATGTGCTAATGCTGCAGAGTTTGGTTTAGGATGCCAAAATTGAATTTGATCTTCCCCATTGCTATTTTAGTATAGTATTTCAATTCCATCTCATTCCAGAGACAACTGTGGCATTTTGATTTATTTTTGATATACAGTCTACATTTGTCTAAGCTAAGCAGAGTTTTTGGAGAAGGATGCAAAATCCTTGTCGGAGGACATTGTTCCCAAGTCTCATACTGTTTCTCTGCTTAAAAAGTGAGCAAGGCATGCTCTGGCACATAGGTATTTTTTCATTAGGCTTTTTTGGCAGTAAATTGTAACCTCTGTCAGGAAGAAAAAAAAGAAATCCAGAATCCACATCTGGCAGCCTATAGCCCCAGCTTTCAGTCTTTGCTTTGGTTTTTTAAACCTGTTGTATCTGACTGAAGCCTGGAGCTGTTTAATGCAAAAGCTGTCCGGATATCTCCGCCATAGCATGGCTAAGCAGGAAGTGGAGATTTAGTTCATCATCTCTCTCATGGTTGGCTTGCTTTGGGGAGTTCCCAGAGTCCCAGCTGGGATTTAAATCTTACTTGCTTTGGTGACAGCTCCATCTATTAGCAGTGGTGGCAGTCTCTGAGAATCATTCCTTCATACTTAAAAGGGAGGTGTCTTTCCTGTGGTTAATTGCATTGAAGTGAATTAAGTACTAAAGCTGAGTTCAGAAAGGAAACACACACCTTTTAAAAACATTCACTCAGAATTTATACTGATCCACTGTGAGAACTCTTAAAAAAATCTTGGAACCATGCAACTCGTGGCTCTTGTGATGAGTTGTGGGCATAGAGCATATTTGGGGTGGGATGGTGACAGGTGTGACTTGCAAGGCAACACTATGATCAACATTTGGGAAACGAGATTTTTAAATTCTTTGACCCTTAACTAATTTACATACTTACAGGTACTGTAGACATACTAGTGCTGACAACAGATGGCTGAGAATATTCTCATAAGAGAGCGTGAAGGAAAAAGGGAGATGGATAATTATGTTAATGCTGTTGGCCCCAAAGTCCAGAGCTGTTTACAGGCTACCAAGAAATACAAAGAAAATAGTGGATGTGTACAATGGATATGTGGCAGTAACAAGGTGAAATTGCATTTGCTTTAGAGTAGATGAAAATTCAGAGAGTACTTTAGGTGTCCAGTAAAACTGCAGTTAGTTCAGCTACTTAGATGGATGGGATGAACTAGCCATGCAAATCCAAGGACAGTCTTGTGCTTCGTTTGTTTATGTTTAAAAGTTCATGCTTAAAAGTTTATGCTTTCTTCTGTTTGGTTTGGTCATATTGTCGAATATATTCAACAAAGAAATAGGAACTGTGTGCATTTGGAAGTGTTTCCAGATAGGTTGTGTGTTACAAGTGGGGAATATACTTTATGAGAAGGGATACAAGCCAACATAGAGAAACAAAAGAGTACGCCTATAGTTTGGAAGTGCATTTAGCATAGGGGCCCATTGCTAATCTCCAGAATACACCTGGAGAAGTGGAATCTGCTCCGAAAGTGATGCTTCATCACCATCACATATCATTACTGCTAGTTCCTCCCTCCAAATAAAATTTTCCAGGAGGCAGGAAATGTGCAGTGACAAGACGCTATGAAATGCCTTGCCACCTGTCAAGCCACATGACAATATTTCTGCTGAAGAACTGATCTCTTTTGTTTCTATCCTTATATATGTAGAGCTGGGAAACACATACAAAGGGTATTACAGAACACAGCATCAAAAGAAAACCCTGATGCTTCCTCTAGGGGATTTTACAGAAACCATAGCTTCATATCTCATTGCACATGACAAGGGCAAGCATTTTGCAGAAGATAAGGTGCAACAGCAAGATTATTAATTTATTTGCCCCTGGCAAAAACATTTCATGGCTGTAGTATCATTTCCAGTTATTTGTTATAGTGTCTGTATTTTTTAGAGTATTGTGTATTCAAAAATATTTACACAGAAGCTAATTTGTGTAAAGTTTTATCATTTTTAGAGGGTGAAGTTGGTATGTGTTCAACATACATGCAAATTATTTTTTAAAATGAGGGCAGGACGCACAGATCAAAACTGGCAGTAAACTGCTGTGGAATTCAAGACAGGGAGTTGACTTATATGAGTTTTAATACTTCATATTCCTCCCCAGTCCTTTTCTTTCCCTTGTAGCAATTTCCAGCAAAAACACATTGTATTTCCCCTTACGGAGACAGACCTAAGCATTCCCTTTCTTTGAGAACATTCTAATTCCCTTAAGCAGACACCCAGGAATGTGTAATTAAAACAAAAAATGTAGGGGAGGAAAAGGAGAAGATAGTACAAGGGTAATACTGTATTCATAACCAGTTCTAGAAGACAGAGGCAAATATAAAATGTCCTCTCAGTGTAAAACTTAGGTTTTTACACTTGATAGGTACTTGCACATGTACATTTATGATAAGGTGAACTTTTGATTTTCACTTAATATATGCATAGTACTAAAAGATTTATTTTTGCATCTTGTCTTGCAACAGATACTGCTCTGTGAAGGTGACAAATGGATAAAACTGCTTCTCTTATCAGAAAGAAAATTCTTGGGTGTTTTTCTGCTCCCTTAAGAAAAAAATGAAGCATTCTTGTTCTTGCCTTGATCATCCTGTGAAACGAAAAGGTGATGTTTCTACAGTGGGTAAGTTCTCATTTTGTTATGGAAAATGTTGGGGGCCTTGTTCTATTCTGAAGCTACCTCCATTTTGCCATCAAATCCCAGAACCTTCCTTAAATGTTTTCAGAAATTAATCTCATAGCCTACCCTCCCACATTTCCTTCTGGAAGTCAAATGGCTGCAGGAAAGGTCTTTGGGTAGGGAGGAAGAAGGGCTACCAAATTCACAGCTTTGCAGCTGTCCTGTGCCCATTTTTGCAGAACACTTCAAACACTGCACCCAGGGTGTACCAGGGTTGGTTCAAGATGGACCAGAAATACTTCACACCATTCTAGTGAGGACTGGCAGCCTGGGCAAACATCTGATGTTATCCTGATGGGGATACAATATCATTGATCATAATATGGTCTGATTTTCAAGGTCAGTTAGTCAAATCCAAAAATTTTGTAGAATGAACATCAGTTAGAATTGGGTTTGTTGTTTATTCATCCCATTATTTGTACTTTCTACTTCTGGTCTGAGCAGCAGATAAAGGGCTTAATAAATGACGGAGAGATGTGCCATTAAGAGTTTTGATATTGATCTGATACAAATGAATCTTTTAATATAGACGATTTATTTATCAACAAGACAGTAAATTACAGAGGCAAAAAGTAGGGAGAACTTTAAAATACCAAGACTGCCATTTTCTACTTTGTGTGCAGAAGCCTCATCCTCAGTCTTATTTGACTGCTTGGGTTTTGAGGGAGGGTTGCTTTTTTCATAAATTCATCTGTGACCTGGAAGAGCCACGGTGACAAAGAAGATTGTCCACAAAGTCATTCAAACCCCAGGGCAGTGTTTGTTCTGTCTGTAGCAAAGGCAAGATACTGGATTATAGCATGGTCCCTGCCATAAATTTAGTGTTTCCTGTGATGAAGCTATCAGTTTAGGTTGTACTGCTGTTATGTTCCTTCAGAAGTCCTTAAGACTGAAACCCTTCAAGATGGTGAAAAATTAAATTTCCTGCCTGAGAAGTACTGAGAGATAGGATCTGTGTTCTTTCCTGTTTCTCTTCAAGAGTCCGACTATCGGATAAAATATGCCAGTTAACACTTGAGTCCATCATATTTGCATCTGGAACTGTTAAATGAGAGTTCTAATTCATCAGCTTCTGATGAATTCTTTTGGTGCTATGTGCTAATGTTTTAAGAAACAGCTTTTTATGTTAGATTAAAAATAAAAGTTGCTGTGCAATGAAAATGCACATGCAAACCTCTATAAGCAGTTCAGACGTTATAGCTGTTGCCTGGTCATTCCTTGTCTAATGTGAAGAGCAAACTTTCCAAGAATAGAAGATGAATTCTCTAAATTAAAGCCCAGTCCAAACTCGAAGTACTGCAATGGCTTTGTAACTAGCTGCAAACCTTAAGAGTTTTTGACTGCCACGTGGTACTGTAATTCTTGGATGTGTGCCCAATTGGTCCATTGTGTAAGACATGTTGTAAAGGTGATGTTCTTCTTCCAGCAAGTTTTCAGCTCGAAATGATAGAGAAGGTGTGAATTAGCATTTAGTCAAAGAATGATAAATGACTCAAAATGAGTCAAAGCATGATAAAAAGATTCAGTTACTGGATCTGACGTAGACTTGCATGCAAAGTGCAAGAGATGTTTTGGGTTTTGTTTTGTTTTTGTCCAAAGTTCAAAACTTCGCAGGATTTTGTAAAAATACTCCTTTAGATGTGATTTTATGAAGCAGATGTGTAAAACAGATAAATTAATACTCAAAACAATTACTGAATGTAATGCTTCAGCAGGCACAACCATAGGAGAAAGAGACTATTTTTGTATTACAGCAATCTTCCTGCTATATGGCAGCTGCAGGTATTTTCATATTTGGTATCTACTAGCATTTCTGAAGTGGCTGAAGCGACTGACTTAGCTCTAATGTGATGTACTCTTTGAAATGATAGTGTTTTGTAATCCTGTTGTTTGGTAATGAATATGTGTGCATTTTCTTGGACTTGTTCCAGTAATTTGCAAGGAGATGCTTTTAGACTGGAAAACCCCAGAAAATTTGTTGACTGTGTTTACTCAGAGAAACCTTCAATTAAAAGGTATGATACATGCTATTCCTATTTTGAACACTACCTTCATCACATGTGACCTTGCTGTTTGATGATTTGGCACAATGCCAAAAGTATAATTTGGCGATCCACTGAAAAACATGTTTCTTTCATGTGGAAAACAATAAAAAGCATATGGTATCAATTATACTTCACTATTTCTCTGAGAATTCAAGCACCAGAAATAAAAAACACTGAAGGCTTTGAATTTCCATTAACTGGAAACAGTTGGTATAAATTATTTTTACTGAAACTGCTCTACCAGTCGTGGGTAATAAAATTAAAAATAACATTGGCATTTGATTGACTTCATGGGTGCAAAATATGTCATGCTCAGAGGGAGCACAAAAAGGTCGGGCAGTGGAGTCATATTATTGAACACTGTTTGTCATGGAAAAGGTTGTAAGAATGGGTTTCCTGTTACTTTAATTTCTACTGCATCTCTACTGAGTGTGGTGATTTGCATGATCAAATACACTGGATAATGAATATGATGAGAAGCTGCAGTAAAAGTAGGAGATAAGAAGGGGTGCTTCTGGTGGAAATCAAAGCTGAGTTATTCGAAGAAACAGTTTTACTAGCAATATATATCTAAAGCATTAGATCTGTATTTTAGAAATTTCAAAGCTGTATGTATTCTGGTGCCTTACTCTCCCTGTGAGCAGTTTCATTATAACTGACCTCAGGGAAGTCAGTTACTATGCAAAGAGAGGGCATTTGTTTCTTTGTTCTTCAGTTTCAGGAAGAATTACTCAAGAATCTAGAGTAGCTCTGATGTGGCAACATCTCCAGTCAAATGCAGTCAAACTGACATTACACTGTTTGTCCTAACGCCTGAGATTTATCTGTATTGCTTACTACCACATTTGGTAAACAGTATTTTTTCTATAGTTTAATAAGAACAGCTTAATAAAAGTAGTAGTGTGTACTCGAATAGACACTTAAACTGAGCTGAGAGCAGCTCTCAGATACAAACTTAAGCACAATGCATGTGGAATTATTATGGTAAAGCAATAAGGAAGTCAATAAAATGCTTGTTAACCAGAAACTAACATAGGAAAGTGATTTATTTTCTGGACTATGAAATTTTGCACCCGAGGAATAGACTTACCCATGTTAAATATGACTTAAACCAGTAAGGTCACTTGTGTAAATAAATACCACCTAGCATTAGGAGTTCATGTGCCTACAGATTTACAGTGTAGGTTTATTAGGCAATCACTACTAATTTCATTTTTTATTCTAGAACTAGATTTGCATGAAACAGGGCAGAAATTGGCCTTCAAGCTTGGTGTAAGTCTCACTGAATGGGTTAGCAGAGGAGGTGAGTCAGTGTGCAAGAATGGCTGAAGTTCAGAAGCAAGAATAGATTTGCAAAACTGTGAAAATAGCTGTGGAGAGAAAGGAAACAACATTACACTGAAGCTTTTAGTCTGTGAGTAAAGTCTGCCTGGTGACTGATACCTATAAAAATGAGAAATTCGTTGTTGTTTAAAAATAAGCAAATAAAAAAACTGGTGGGGGTGATAAAAAGAAATCAATAAATCCCTGAAAAAACCCAGATGGGCCTCTGTGGGCTTCTGTTAGCATTTTTTGACAAGTATAAGGAAAGAAGTTCTTTACTGTGAGGGTGGTGAGGCACTGGAATGGGTTGCCCAAAGAAGTGGTAAATCCCTGGCAGTGTTCAAGGCCAGGTTGAACAAAGCCATGGGAGACATGGTCTAGGGTGAGGTGTCCCTGCCCTCACCATGGCAGAGGGTTAGAACTGGATGATCTTAAGGTCCTTTCCAGCCCTAACCATTCTATGATTCTATGATTCTATGATTTGCATGTCCTTTGTACTGCAGTTAGGATCATTGCTGTGTTAAAATATTCTGTAGTCTAAAGCTGTGGTGAGAATAGCAGTAGCACTGAGGAAAGAACAAGAACTGTGTCCAATGCATTTGTGATAAAAGATTATATTGAGTATGTTATCTTTCTTTTTTGCAGAGGGTCTTGTTAGGAGCCTTGGGCACACAAGAAGAAAGATCCTATCTAGGTGTTTGATAGAGACTCACTGAGTGGCATGCTGTCAAATTCCTTTAAAGCCAGCTGAGTTTCAAGCCCCTGCTCACATGGAGCAGCCATTGTTCTACTTGCGGTAAAATACTGTGCTGGTGATGAGGGGGTGGCACTAATGTAGCCTGATTTTTTTTATTTCCAGCAGAACTAGAGAGGTCCTTTGGTTTGGAGTCTTTGTGCACATCCCTTTCCTAATATACAACCGTATGAGCCCAACTGCATAATCCTGAAAGCTAGTATTGTTGGTAGGAGGCTTGATCTCTTCTTCAAAGCCCAAGGTGTGTCAGCCCATGTCCTGTAGTTGACCTTTGATGCTGGCTGAGAGTCTGGTCCATTTGCTGGGGTGTGTTACTGCCGAGGATAATTGCTTGGCTTCCCAAATACACTGTTTTTGCCTGATGTTGCTTCCAGTAGCTTGTGATTTAAATGGTGACAAACAAAGCACCTTCCCGCTGATTTCCTTCTGCAGGTTATTCCCTTTTAGGCTACAAAAAGATATCAAACTTTGGCAAAATGGAACTTCTAGGACTGTATGTATAGCATCACTTCTCTTTTCTGCAAATAGTTTTAGCTTCAGTACTGATGGCCCGATATACAAATGTTTTCACAAATACAGCCAAATTTAGTGATATTAAAAACGTCATATGTATTCAGAAAACATTAGGATTTATTTTTATGAAATAGCATCTTACAGTTAAACTGCCATCTTTTTTCCAGGCTTCTTTCATTAGAGAGACTGATGACTATTACTACAAATACCCACAGAGTATTCAATTATGCTGGAAGGAGGTTGAAAATGAGATGCCAGAAGCTACACAAGAGAGATGATGCATATTATTCTAATTCTGTGAGGCTGTAGATCTTGGGAGAAGGAGGGATTTATAATGCCACTCCCTACAATAATTAAGAAAGTGTGTGTCTGATTTATGTACATGTAGTGAGAAGATGGGGTCATTTACAGAAAACACAATCTCTGAATAAAAATGATCTGCACAATCTGTGCTTTCTCAAGATACCTCTCAAAGCTCCACAAGTTCTACACTAGTCGTAAGTTAAAAGTTTATTCTCCAAATTGAAAAGTATCTTTCTTGGCTTCAGTAGTCAGCCATTGTTTTCTCTTTTGTTTACAGTCATTTGAAGCTAGATAAAAATACATGTGGTGTTCAGTGAAAAGCACCCCTGAACAGCCATTAACATAATGTTTTGTAAATGTTGCCTTCTGAATGAGAACAGAAATTAAGTAGTGTTTCTGTACTTCAGACTAAGCATTGGCTGATTCAGTTGTCATTTAAGTACATGCTTGCTGGTAAATGCCACTGAAATATTTTTTTTTTTCTTAAGAAAATCTTTGAGGAAAAATTATAATTTTGATGTCTCAGAAGCAGAGAACAGTGGCAGGTTTATACTGTGTTGACTTGAAGTTAGGGACTAGTGTATGTATGCAGATCTTGAGGCACAGTTTGTTAAGGCGCATTATTTTTCAAAATCTTTGAGACCAGATCTTGGATTTTTTTTCTGTTCAATTACAACTCAAGATTCAGTCTTCAGATGACTATGTGGGCAGTGAAATAGTTCAAGCCATTTGGATGAAGTATATATTTTTTCACTCTTTGTTGCTTTCCCTGCTACTTTGCACTCGTTCCAAGAGCACATACGGAAAGGAAGCCCTCATTAAGAATAAAATGCTGTTTCTAGGGGCACTTACAGATAAAATTTTGCTGGTTTCAAGAGAAGATGCAGGGACAGTAAATTAATAATGCTTATTCTTGTAACAATAAACACATCAGGCTGTGTTGTAGGACTGATGAGACTATCTCATCTGGCAACATTTTCAAGGGAAAAGCAGGTCTTAGGGTTTTTTGTTTTTTTTTTTTCCTCAAGTCTTTTCCATTTTCTCCCACACATTCTGGATTTTACTCTAATCTCATTTTGAGCTGTTTTAGACTAGGGAAACTCCACTGATGTTTGTGCTGGTTTTAGCTGGTTTTGAACAAGATGATATTAAATAATATTAGTTCATTTTAATATAGGATTCAATCAGAAAATTAAAAATGGCACCACTGTGTGTCTCGTATTTCTCATTGTTTGTATTTGTTGTAAATATCAGGAGTGCGTATCTGGTTTTGACTTCTTTCTATGCAGTTTTAATGGACAGTTTATTAATTCAGGCTTTAACAAATGTGAGAACAAGCTTCATGGCTTGATTCATAGTTCACTGGTATTAGTGGTGGGATTCCCACTAATGTCAGGGACTTTTTGTCCCTCATGATTACTGCTAATCTAAGTCTGGGCTTAAAGCATTGAAGTAACTAACAGTCTGGGTTGTGCGAGGGTGTTTGGTGGGTTGTTGTTTTTTACCCTAACAAGACAACTGAAAAACTTCAGAAAGTTTTTGTTTGACAGCTGACAAGAAGAGAGCACAGGAATTAAAACTCTGTGTATGGGTATCTATATATAAATATGAAAACACAGCACCTAAAGAAGCAGTTCTTTCTAAAAGTAATATAGTTTGTATGCTAATAAACTTTTCAATGTACTGTTTTATCTTCTAAAGCAAAAAACTGTAGCTGGCAGATACAGATTGTAATAGTGTAGCTAAATCTTTTAGACCCAAGTAGGGTAATCTAATTATAGTAAAACAAGAAAACGTAAATGTGGCTTTGAAAGTTCAGTTTCTTTCATGCTTCTCCAAAGAAGGAAAGCATCAGTAAATATCTCTTGGATACGTGATGTGACACTGTCAAATTTTAAAAGGATTTTTTGAATGGCTCTCTAGTGGTATTATTTTTCGTTCCTATGAACTGGATGAAGTCTATGACTTTATCCTACATTTTTATCCTATGTTGTTACATACAGCTGTATTACTTCTTTTCAATTAAGAGTCCTGCTGTTAATATTTTTAACAGAGAAGGAAATCATACAGACACAGTGTTCTATCCATATGTATGTGGCAGTCTGGCCACCAGCATAAGTGACCTCGTGTATTTATGCATTTATTTCAAGATCATAGCAAATCTCCTTCTTTACCATGAGCAGCTCTGAAATTATCTCTTTCTCTCTCAGTAGTTGTGGTCATTCACTGAGGAAGGAAAAGAGCTAAGGGGACTCCAAGATAATATTTTTACGATGATGTACTTGTGTAAGTATAGTTTGCATTGTTTCTCTGAGGCTTTTCTTCTGTCCCCCTACTATCAATATTTTACTTCAAATTTGTGCTCTCATAAAGATATTGCTGGCCTGTGCCAGAAAGAGAAACAGATTTGTACATTTGGTCATGTTCCAATATTATCAACTATTCAAGACAAACTTGGGACTCTCTTATATTGAGATTGGAACTGAAGACACTTCTTTTTAAATCACTTTTCTGTTTCTAGAATTGATGTTTCCAGGATTAAACATTTCCAAAATTATAGAAGTGGTAGAATTATTCCAAAGTCAAGTCTGTAGACAGTCATGTCAAATGCATGTGTAATCTCTATTTCAGTATGGCAGAGAAAGAGCTTGTCTTCTCTAAGCCTCAGCAGTCCAGCTCTTCTCACTATAATGCAAGGAAGAAAAGACAATATTTAGAAATGTTTTGCAGAAATCAAACAGCTGACAGTAAGAAGTTTTTGTTCCAGGATCCCAGGACAGGCATGCACACAAGAATGAGGCCTCCTGTGCAACTTTGAACTGGGATATATGCACACCTGCACACAGCTCTGGGTGTAAAACAGGGACACCAAGAACTATTAAGTACCCATTTTGCTGCTTGTACCAAATTACATAGACACTTTTTGCTGCCTGGTGGTATTTTTCTCTTTCTTTCTGAGTAAGTTTCTTCTAACAGTTGCAGGTAGCAGACCACTTTTCTAAGTAAGGATTCTTGTGTGTCCTGAGACATCAAAAGGAAATGTTTGAGGCAGGGGAGTGAACTGAATAGAGACAGAAGTGCTTTGCAAGTAGGATGAGGTAATTCCATGTGAGTTCTTTGAGAGAGAGAAATAATAAGAAAGGTGGGACTTGGGGAGTTGGCAGTGCTGCACAAATGTGCACTTGTGGGAAAGAACATATCTGTTAATTGTTGCATTTAGAAACTGATGTGATGGGAGGTCACATATGACACTGTTGTTATGTCATGATTGTGTTAAGCCAGGCACAAAAATCAGATGTATTCATGGATAAAATATCAGGGAAAAATAGCTCTTAAAATATGTTGGCATGTCATGGTTTAAGCCCAGCTGGTAACTCAGAACTACACAGCCGCTCGCTCACTCCTCCCCCACCTTCCTCCCCACACTCCCGGAGGGATGGGGAGGAGAATCAAAAGAATGTAACTCCCACAGGTTGAGAGAAGAACAGTCCAGTAACTAAGTTATAATACAAACCACTGCAGCTACCACCAGTAATAATAATGATAAGGGAAATAACAAGGAAAGAGAATACAACCACTCACCACCCACTGACTGATACCCAGCCTGACCCGAGCAGTGATCTCGCCCTTCCAGGTAACTGTCCCCAGTTTATATAGTGGGCATGATGTGCTGTGGTATGGAATACCCTTTTGGCTAGTTTGGGTCAGGTATCCTGTCTCTGCTTCCTTCTGGCTTCCCCTCCTCCCTGGCAGAGCATGAGACTCAAAGTCCTTGGTCAGAGTAAACATTACTGAGCAGCAGCTAAAAACATCAGTGTTACCAACACTGTTCCCAGGCTGAAAGTCAAAACCACAGCACTGCACCAGCTACTAAGAAGGAGAAAAATGACTGCTACTGTGATGCGAAGGAGCTTCCAGAGTCAATGATGAGTCCTCATAGAGGTATGATCACTGCTTGTTTTATTCGCAATATTGCTGAGATTATATAGGGTTTCTCAGGGTTCACGTGCAGTAAACAATACATTCATTGGTTAAACAACGCTGTCCACGCGCCTACGGCTACAACCCGGTTGGTTCAAGGCGAAAGCCCACATCCCATGACGTCCACTGCCCATCCTTTCCCACGGTCAGCTACCCCCTGTTTCGCCTCCGGCTAGCCAGTTTATTTTGGCTCTGCTCCCTGGTTTGCCTGCTTCAAGGACACACTGAGCCTGTCGACAGGCTCATAGGCTGGGTTGTGCAAGTAGGCCTGCATCAAGACACTATGCCTGTTAGCCTCTTAAGAATTCCTCTACACTACTGCTGAACCCACGACAGTATCCACCCCTTATTCCATACCATTCACATCATGGTCAGATCCCACATTTTTCAATATACCATCACTCTTGTCTCATATATATATATATATATATATACACACACATACTCGCACACACACACACACACATACACATACACACACACACACAAAGAAAGAGATATCATTCCTTAGTGCACTGACCAATCCCTATAAAGCTGCTGAGTTCATCTGGTCCATGATGTCGGGCTCCATCTCTTGTAGCAGTCTTTCATAGCAGAAGAGACAGTGTGCAGTGTTGGATTGTTGCCTGCTGATGACACTGCGGAACTCGTCTGGTCACAGCTGAGCTCATCTGGTTTTGTCAAAGTTCATTCTTTGTTGGGATGATGATTAGTAGGACATCAGGGACAGTCGCTGGTGACCTGAAGACACCTAGCTGGTGGGTTCTAAAAGTGCTACATAGCAGGCAACAGCATATAATTGAGTTCATTGCCTGGTTTACCCTAAAATCAAATCCCCTTGAGGTACTCATCGGACTTCCCCATCTTCCCACTTTACCCAGCAAGTATATCCAGATCCCTCAGCAAAAGCAACCCAGACTGTCTTCCCCAGCAAATTCTTTATGTGCACCACAGGAACTTTAC
Organism: Ara ararauna; assembly: GCA_028858755.1. Taxonomy (NCBI): domain Eukaryota; kingdom Metazoa; phylum Chordata; class Aves; order Psittaciformes; family Psittacidae; genus Ara; species Ara ararauna. The sequence goes on from CM054376.1 coordinate 77,457,680, forward strand.
CCCCTTCTACAGTATGTAAAAGTTCTGACTGGGCTGGGCCAGCCCTGTTGGCAGATCCTCTGGTGTTTACCAAGCAGGTGGCTTTTGGTAAATGTGTATCCCAGTGTTTGAGAGTCCTACCACCCATTGGTCTCAAACAGCCCATTGTACCATTCAGTTTTCTCAGAGGCCGGTGCATGGTGGGGGATGTGATATACCTGCTCAATGCCGTGCTCTTTGGCCCAAGTGTCTATAAGGTTGTTCCGGAAATGAGTCCCATTGTCAGACTTAATTCTCTCTGGGGTGCCGTGTTGCCATGAAATTTGCTTCTTAAGGCCCAGGATAGTGTTCCGGGCAGTGGCGTGGGGTACAGCATAAGTTTCCAGCCATCCGGTGGTTGCTTCCACCATGGTAAGCACATGGCGCTTGCCTTGGCGGATTGGTGGGAGTGTGATATAATCAACCTGCCAGGCCTCTCCATATTTGTACTTCAGCCATTGTCCTCCATACCAAAGAGGCTTTAACTGTTTGGCTTGCTCAGTTGCAGCGCATGTTTTACAGTCGTGAGTAACCTGGGCAATTGTGTCCATTGTTAAGTCCACCCCTCAGTCACGTGCCCATCTGTATGTTGCATCTCTGCCCTGATGGCCTGAAGTGTCATGGGCCCACCAGGCCAAAAATAATTCACCCTTATGTTGCCAATCTAAGTTCATCTGAGCCGCTTCAGTCTTTAGCAGCTTTATCCACTTGTTGATTGTTCTGGTGTTCCTCAGTGGCCCAGCTCTTGGGTACATGAGCGTCTACATGGCATACCTTCAGCACCAGATTCTGCACCTGGGCAGCAGTATCTTGCCACAGTGCAGCAGCCCAGATGGGTTTACCTCTGCGTTGCCAGTTGCTCTCCTTCCATTGCTGCAATCACCCCCACAGGGCATTTGCCACCATCCGTGAGTCGGTATAAAGTACTGGGCACTTCTCTCCTTCAGCAGTGTCCAAGGCCAGCTGGATGGCTTTCACCTCAGCAAACTGACTCGATTCACCCTGTCCTTCAGCAGTTCCTGCAGCTTGTCATCGGGGACTCTTTACAACTGCCTTCCATCTAGGATGCTTTCCCACAATGCGACAGGACCCATCAGTAAACAAGGCATATTGCTTTTCACTTTCTGACAGTTCATTATATGGTGGTGCCTTTTCAGCATGCATCACCTCCTCCTCTGGTGACATTCCAAAATCTTTGCCCTCTGGCCAGTCCATGATGACTTCTAGAATTCCTGGACGACTGGGATTTCCTATTCGAGCTCATTGTGTAATTAGTGCAGCCCACTTACTCCATGTAGCATCAGTTGCATGATGTGTACCTCCCTGCCTTTGAACATCCAGCCCAGTACCGGCAACTGGGGTGCCAGGAAGAGCTGTGCTTCAGTGCCAATCACATCTGAAGCAGCTTGAGCTCCTTCATAGGCTGCCATTATCTCTTTTTCAGTTGAGGTATAGCTGGCCTCAAATCCTCTGTATCCCTGACTCCAAAAGCCGAGGGGTCGACCTTGAGTCTCCCCTGGAGCTTTCTGCCAGAGGCTCCAGGTAGGACCATTCTACCCGGCTGCGGTGTAAAGCACATTTTTTACATCTGGCTGGGTCCGGACTGGTCCAAGGGCTACTGCACGAGCTATCTCTCGTTTAATTTGTTCAAAGACTTATTGTTGCTCAGGGTCCCATTTAAACTCATTCTTCTTCCAAGTCACGTGATAGAGAGGACGTACAATCGAACTGTAATTTGGGATGTGCATTCTCCAGAACCCCACAACACCCAAGAAAGCTTGTGTACATTTCTTATTAGTTGGTGGAGACATTCTTGTTATCTTGTTGATCGAATCTGTGGGGATCTGACGATGTCCATCTTGCCATTTTATTCCCAAAAATTGAATCTCCTGTGCAGGTCCCTTGATGTTACTCTGTTTTATGGCAAAACCAGCTTTCAGCAGGATTTGGATTATTTTCCTCCCTTTCTCAAAGTCTTCTTCCACTGTTTCACCCCACGCAATAATGTCATCAATGTATTGCAGGCGTCCTGGAGCTTGCCCCTGTTTCAGTGCAGTCTGGATCAGTCCATGGTAGGTGGTAGGGCTGTGTTTCCACCCCTGGGGCAGTCAGTTCCAAGTTTACTGGATGCTCCTCCAAGTAAAAGTGAACTGTGGCCTGCACTCTGCTGCCAAAGGAATTGAGAAAAATACACTGGCAATATCAAGTGTGGCATGCCACGAGGCTGCCTCTGACTCCAGTTCATACTGAAGTTCTAGCTCAGTTACAAACTCAGGAGTGTTGCATCCCAACTAGAAGGAAGTGCAGTGGGAGGGCCAGGAAACCTCCTTGGAAGGATAAGGAACTGCTGAGGAAACTTAGAGGAAAAAAAGAGGCTTATAAAAGGTGGAAGCAAGGACGGGTGGCCTGGGAAGAATACAGGGATGTTGTCCAGGAAGCTGGGGACCAGGTTAGGAAAGCTAAGGCCCACTTAGAATTAAACTTGGCTAGGGATGTTAAGGATAACAGGAAGGGATTCTATAGGTACATAGCGAATAAAAGACAGATTAGGGACAACGCTAGCCCCCTCCAGAAGCTATCAGGAGATCTGGCTACCCTGGATTTGAAGAAGGCTGAAGTTCTTAATGGCTTCTTTGCCTCAGTCTTCACTGGCAAATGGTCTGACCACACCACCCAAGTCTTGGAAGGCAGAAGCAGGGACTGTGCGAATGAGGACCCTGGGCCCACTGTAGGAGAGGATCTGGTTCAAGACCATCTTAGGAACCTGAACGCACACAAGTCCATGGGACGTGATGAAATCCATCCATGGGTCATGAAGTAGCTGGCAAATGAAGTTGCTAAGCCACTGTCCATCATATTTGAAAAATCATGGCAGTCAGGTGAAGTTCCCGATGAGTGGAAAAAGGGGAATATAACCCCCATTTTCAAGAAGGGAAAAATGGATGATCCGGGGAATTACAGACCAGTCAGCCTCACCTCTGTGCCTGGCAAAATCTTGGAGCAGATTCTCCTGGAAGGTATGCTAAGGCACATGAAAAACAACAAGGTACTTGGTGGCAGCCAGCATGGCTTCAGTAAGGGGAAATCCTGCCAGACCAATTTGGTGGCCTTCTATGATGGGGCTACGGAACTGATGGACAGGGGTAGAGCAGTTGATGTCATCACCCTGGACTTGTGCAAAGTGTTTGACACTGTCTCACATGACATCCTTGTCACTAAATTGGAGAGACATCAATTTGATAGGTGGATGTCCTGGGTTGATCAGTAGCAGTCATTTTTTTCTCCTTCTTAGTAGCTGGTACAGTGCTGTGGTTTTGACTTTCAGCCTGGGAACAACGCTGATAACGCCAATGTTTTCAGTTACTGCTTAGTAATGTTTTCTCTGACCAAGGACTTCCTGAGCCTCATGCTCTGCCAGGGAGGAGGAGAAGCCTGGAGGAAGCAGAGACAGGATACCTGACCCAAAATGACGAAAGAGATCTTCCATACCGCAGCACATCGTGCCAACTATATAAACTGGGGGCAAGGACCCAGAAGGGTTAGGTCACTGCTGGGTTGGGCTGGGTATCGGTCGGCAGCTGGTGAGTGGTTGTATTCTCTTCCCTTGTTGTTTCCGATGTCGTCATTATTATTGGTGGTAGCAGCGGTGGTTTCTGGTATACCTTAGTTACTGGGCTGTTCTTATTTCAACCCGTGGGAGTTACGTTCTTTCGATTCTCCTCCCCATCCCTCTGGGAGCAGGGGGCCGGAGTGGTAGTGAGAAAGCGAGCTACGTGGCTGACTGGACTTAAACCACGACATTGGACCACTCGGTGGATAAAGAACTGGATGGATGGCCACACGCAAAGAGCTGTGCTCAATGGCTCAATGTCCAGCTGGAGACCAGTAACGAGTGGTGTCCCTCAGGGATCAGTGTTGGGACTGGTCTTGGTCAACATCTTTGTCGGTGACATGGACAGTGGGATTGAGTGCACCCTCAGCAAGTTTGCCGATGACACCAAGCTGTGTGGTTCAGTTGATAACGCTGGAGGGAAGGAATGCCATCCTGAGTGACCATGACACACTTGTGAGGTGGGCTGATGCGAACCTTATGAAGTTTAACCATGCCAAGTGCAAGGTCCTACACCTGGGTCAGAGCAATCCCAGGCACAGCTCCAGGTCGGGCAGAGAAGAGATTCAGAGCAGCCCTGCAGAGAAGGACTTGGAGGTGTTGGTCAATGAGAAAATGGAACATGAGCCGGCAGTGTGCGCTCACAGCCCAGAAAGCCAGCTGTATCTTGGGCTCCATCAAAAAGAGCATGACCAGCAGGTCAAAGGAGGTGATCCTGCCCCTTACTCTGCTCTTGTGAGAACTCACTTAGAGTATTGTGTGCAGTTCCGGTGTCCTCAACGTAAAAAGGACATGGAACTGTTGGAACAAGTCCGAAGGAGAGCCATGAGGATGATCAGGGGAGTGGAGCACCTCCCATATGAAGATAGGCTGAGAAGGTTGGGGCTGTTCAGCCTGGAGAGGAGAAGGCTGCATGGAGACCTCATAGCATCCTTCCAATATCTGAAGGGGGCCTCTAGGGATGCTGGGGAGGGACTCTTCCTTAGGGACTGTGGTGATAGGTCAAGGGGTAATGGGTTCAAACTTAAACAGGGGAAGTTTAGATTGGATATGAGGAAGAAATTCTTTATGGTGAGCGTGGTGAGGCACTGGAATGTGTTGCCCAAGGAACTTCTGAATGCTCCACCCCTGGCGGTATGCAAGGCCGGATTGGACAGAAGCTTGGTTGATGTGGTTTAGTGTGATGTGTCCCTGCCAATGGCAGGGGGTTGGAACTAGATGATGTTAAAGTCCTTTCCAGCTCTAACTATTCTATGATTTTATGTCTGTTACAGCAGTACTACCTCGTGGTGTGACTTCATTCAGGCCTTGATAGTCTGCTGTTAGTTTTCACTCTCCATTAGACTTTCCACACTGGCCATATGGGGCTGTTAAAGTGTGTGCGGGGCCTACTTATCTCTCCTTGGCTCTCCTGTCTACGGATCAGCTTATGGATGGGAATCAGGGAATCACGATTGGTGTGATATTGCCGCCAGTGCACTGTTGTGGTCGCAGTTGGCACTTGTTCTTCAACCTTCAGCAACCCCACAACAGAAGGATCCTCTGAGAGACCAGGCAAGGTGTACAGCTGCTCAATTTCCTCTGTCTCCAAAGCAGCAATACCAAAAGCCCATCAGTACCCTTTTGGGTCTTTGAAGTACCCTCTCCCGAGGTAGTCTACGCCAAGGATGCATGGAGCTTCTGGACCAGTCACAATGGGGTGCTTTTGCCACTGCCTCCCAGTCAGGCTGATTTTAGCCTTCAGTGTAGTCAACTGTTGGGATCCTGCTGTCACTCCAGAAATATAAATGGGTTCCACCCCTTGACAGCTTGATGGCATCAGGGTACACTGTGCACCGGTATCTACTAGAGCCTTATACTTCTGTGGGACTAATGTGCCAGGCCATTTGATCCACACAGTCCAGTAAATCCGATTGTCCCCTACCTCCATCTGGCTGGAGGCGGGTCCCCTCAAATAATCATCACATTGGTCACTCATGTCTTGTTGACAAGGGTTAGTCTTCCTTATCACAGGAGCTGGAGTAAAATCAGCTCTTCCACTCCATCTGGGAACCTGCTCACCAGAGACTGAAGCTGCAGCTTTCATGGGATGGTCATCCTTGACCTTTGTTCTCCTCTTCAATGCATGCACCTGTTCCTCCAAAACTGAAGTAGGTTTTCCATCCCACTTCCTCATGTCTTCTCCATGATCCCGCAGGTAAAACCATAGGGTGGCCCATGGCATGTACCTCCGAAATCTCTCTCAAGCATTAGGACACCTTTTGTTAATAGCTGAGATGTGGTTTGGTTCACGTGGGTAGCTGGATAGATCAGATAGATCATCTCTCAATTGAACTCCTGAGACAGTTTTTCCACAGTTGAAATGATGGAAGGGGTGAGATTGTCTTCAAACTCTCAGAGTTGATGAATCAGTTCATCCACTGTTGGTGGTGCTACATCATGCCAGGTTATTGCTGCCACTGAGTGGGCATATGGTGATGGTGCACTCCATGTAAGTTTCCGCCACATGGGTCGTGTACATTTGACTTCCTCTGGATCTACGGGTGCATTCCCGGCATCTGGCCTGTGATAGATCATCTCTACAGTGGCTGATTCTCTCAGAGACTGGATGCCTGTCTCTAGCGTGGTCCATTTGGCTGAATGACTCGTAGCAACATCCTTGTAGGGAATTATTTCCTTCACAGCTACCAAGAGCTGCCTCCAAAGGCTGAGGGACTTTTTCTCTCTTGCAATTGCTCTGTCAGTTCCCCCTTCCCTAGCAAGTGATCCCAGCTGCTTAGCTTCCCTTACCTTCTAGTGCATGACCATCAGCCCCATTGTCCTAGCACGTTGCTGTGATTTGTACCTCTCTAGTATGACCAGGATGACAACACACCTTATCTAAGTGTTTTACTAATTTTTCTGGATTTTATACTTGTTCAGTGGTGAAGTTCCAAAGCACTGGGGAGGCCCACTGGGCTAGATACTTGCCCATACTATCCCACACACCTTGCCATTCATGACTGTCCAGCCTTGGGGAAAATCTCTTGGTCCTCTTATATCATTGTCTAACCCTAGACAAGACCCAAACCCGACTCTGCTTAACTTTCAAGATCAGATGAAATGGTCATGGGTAAAACACACTCTGTATGCTCGCCAACATGGTGATCAGCAGGCAGGTCTCAAGGGTATCCAAAGGCCATTCAGAACCTTCAGATCTCTCAAATGATGCTGTAAATAGTCTGATGGGGGAGCTGGGAACATAAGGGAATGTCTCCTTCATAGGTTCACTACCCGAGGAGGAAATAAAAGATGTGTAATTGCTCAGCACTTCTATTATATACCTCCCAAAGTATAGAGGTGGTGACCACATTGGGAACGCAAGCCGGATCAGTTTCATGATCAATGAGTCTATTGTATTACAAGTCATTACTGTAAAGTACAGTGAAACAAGAACCTTAGCCCAAGCCCTCCAGCTGATAAACACTAACACAGCAAATACCAGCTGTTAGTGAGGTACGACATGCTGAAACTGTGAGATCAAGAGCAACAACTCTGAGAGCCAATAAATCAGCACTGTGATGAGTGACTATTAATCCAAAACAGTGAATGCTTATCACAAACACGATTAGACACACTCTGGTCAGATCTGTTGTTATCTCAACCCTTTGAGCCCCACGTTGGGCGCCAAAAAGAGCTGTCATGGTTTAAGCCCAGTTGATAACTCAGAACCATGCAGCTGCTCTCTTACTCCCATCCTTCTTCCTCCTCCTGCTCCCGGAGGGATGGGGAGGAGAATCAAAAGAATGTAACTCCCATGGATTGAAATAAGAGCAGTCCAGTAACTAAGGCATAACACAAAACCACTGCTGCTACCACCAATAATAATAATGATAAGGGAAATAACAAGGGAAGAGAATACAGCCACTCATCAGCTGCCGACTGATACCCAGCCTGACCCGAGCAGTGATCTCGCCCTTCCAGGTAACTGTCCCCAGTTTATATAGTGGGCATGATGTGCTGTGGTATGGAAGGCCACTTTGGCTAGTTTGGGTCAGGTGTCCTGTCTCTACTTCCTCCAGGCTTCCCCTCCTCCCTGGCAGAGCATGAGACTCATAAAATCCTTGGTCAGAGTAAACATTACTGTGCAGCAACTAAAAACATCGGTGTTATCAGCGCTGTTCTCAGGCTGAAGGTCAAAACCACAGCACTGTACCAGCTGCTAAGAAGGATCAAAATGGCTGCTACTGCTCAACCCAGGATATGGCATCAATAAATTCCACTCACTAGGTTCAAAATGTACTCAGTTGTATTCAAGAATGACAGTTATCAATGCTCAGTGTTGAATGGTAAATGGGATGGCTCTGAACTCCTGAAATGTGCACTACAGTGTGAGAAAATGTACCTGCACCACTGTTAGATGAAAAGATTTCAAAGAGCAGGATGTAAAAATAACATTTTTGAAAATCAATGAGAAAATAATAGTAAAAATGTCATCATAACTTGAATCAAAACAAGGTCTTAAACCAAAATTAATATATTTAAGCTCTTGGTTTTACAGTCCTTATCTGTATAAAGTAATTCCAGACTGAAAGATGGCAAATGCAATTCAGTGTTAATGGTAAACAGATAACCTGTTTGGTAAGCTGGAAAAATTCATTGAAAGCTATACCCATGTTGGAATATATCCTTTCTGTTATGTGCCATTTTATGGGGAAAAAAAAAAAAAACCACCATAATTAAATCTATACTTCTACACCCAAGTGAGTTCTACAAATAAAAATGCCCTCACAGAGTGACATGACATGGTTTATTTAAATCTATACTTCTACACCCAAGTGAGTTCTACAAATAAAAATGCCCTCGCAGAATGTCATGACATGGTTTATTCCTGTGCAGAACTGCTGATGTTAGATGCAAGCACAATTGCCCAAGTATCTGAACTATCTAAACAAATAGTTAGCAATGCCTTTATTTACACCTTCCCTCTGAATTTCAACTGCAGATACAAAAAATGCAGGCTTAAAATACAGGTACAAACGAGACTCCTAAACTGAATGCAAGTGTAGATAATAGAATAGTCTGCATTCATCTTCTGTCCTCGTGTCACTCATTTGAGACTCTCATCTCTTCAGAGTAGGAAGAGATTAATACCAATTAATATATTTTATAACACCATAGTTCAGTGCATACCTCAAAAGACCAGTAATAAAGCCTGTCGGATTCAGGCAGTAATTCGATGTAAACAACTATTCTAGCTCCCTCCACTACCTTATTTTCTAACATATAACTCGTGTTTGTTCATGTAAGATCTGGGTTTAATTACATGCTTGGACAACCCAAGCAAAATAAGGAATGGCAGGAAGGGGTTACTTCAGAGAGCAAAATACTTGGGTGAACTTCCCCTCATATATTTGGAGAAGCATAGGACTTAAATTTCTCTGAACCATAAGCTGACTTTTCTTCCTCTCCCCAGAGAACCCATGAGTAGTTGATATCAAAAGTAGTAAATACTATATTCAGGTGTTTCATCCACAGTATTTCAGAGTACGTGGCCCCTTACTTGTGCTTATGTCTGATCTTCGAAAAGCTATGCGAGAAATCATTGTAAGCTGTGAGAGTTCTTCATCCTGTATCACTCTGAAAAAATGTATTTTCATAAACAACTGTGGGATAATAAACTGCCAGTGCCTTCCTATAGCCTGCATAAACTCCGCAGGCAGCCAGGAGTGGCAAGTACAGAAATCTTTGCATCTCCTCAGACCTGCAAAAGATATCTGTGCTATGCCCAGGAATCTCTCTTGCTCAGTAAGAGCTAAGTTGCTGTGGCAGCCTCCATCCTGAAATAATGTACATTTGGACTGCCAGGTCTTCGTCCCTTTCTTGTGTAGCAGGTTTGATAGGAACTAGGTAAACCAGGTTCAGTCAGAGGACCATGTCTTCTATGCAAGTGAAAGCAAATAGTTCTGGTGTTAATCATCTCCCTTGTCATTGAGCAACAACAGAGCTTTTGAAGCTAATTCAGAATGTTCCATCACATCAACATGCATCAGTGTGCATCAACATGCATCGACATGCATTGTCATGCATCACATCAACAAGCTTTGTTGGCTCTGCTTACCTGTGTAGTGCTATTTTCATACATACACATAAATAGGGTTGTCTTGACCCAAGATCTAACAAATATATCCTGATCTAGTCAAAGGCAGTTAGAAAACAGCACTGAATCCAGAGTTCCTCATTCATTTTGAAAATAACTTGCTGGATGAATGTATAAAAATTCTGTAAACATTAGTGGTCATTAATAGAAAACTGCCCATGTAACAGCGAGCCACACTTTCAGCTTTGTAAGTCTTGCCTGGCTGTGGTGCAACCTCCCAGTCTACTACTTCTGTTATCATCTTTAGTCAGTTTGAAATACAGATGCCTTATTTTTGAGATACAAACCAAGCACAATTTATAAATCAAAGAATGTTCTTGGTGAAGATTGTAGAGATTTACATCTACATTGCTTTCTCCCTTTAGGAAGCTCAAAGCATTTTACTAGCTTTAAATAGCAGTGCTTTGTATCTGTCACCCTACCTGTCATTATCTCATTGTTAGGGTTTGTATGTTTGGTTAGTAAGACATGCCTATTTGCCTGATTAGCACTATGCTTTAATTTCATTTAATAAGTATATTTTGAAGTCAGAATGATCTTCATCAACCAGAATAATTTAACTTTGCCATGTATAAGTAATTAAGATGAACACTGTCAAAGAAACATAAGAAATAATCGGTGGTTCTCATTAAGAGATAATAACAAGATTTTTTTTGTTTAGCAGTTTGGATTTGGTCCCAGCATCAAATTTTAAGAACTGTTATGTGTTGTGAACTTTCATTTTAATACATTTGATCTCATCTGGCACTATGCAAATAAATAAAATCCTTAACCTTCTTTTGACAACCAATAATTAAAAGTGCAAACTAAATACTGGAAAAGAGCTTTAAGAATAGGTAGCTAATTTAAGCATGCATCAGGAGTTTGAGATATATAACACTTGACAGATTAGCTGAACCAGTCTATGTTAGAACTTAGTGACTGTCTCCAAGAACTGACTCAGTCCTAGTCCAGTTTTGGGAGATTTGAGACAATAGAAATAGAGGAAGTGCAGTGAAGAGGAAGGAAAAAGGAGAATCTGGAGAACTCTAGTCATCATGGAATTACTGTTTTCTGTTCCCACTCAAAATGTCCTACTTTGGGAATCTGTCCTTCACTTTTGTTGTGTTTAAGTCTTCGCTTGTTTTCTGCACTTTAAAGTATTACACCTGGTGTTGCTTAGCACATCGCCTATGTGCCTCTGCTAGATACTTTGGTATCTAAAATTTTTTACTAAGGTCTAGTGGAGTATGCATAGGCAATAAGACTGCATAACTGTAATGTAGATGTCAACTAGAATGGTATTTCATTTTGTCAGAATGTATGTGTAATTCTGCCCAGTAGTGCTAGGAGTTTGTTGGGAATATGACATGTAAGCACATTGAAGGCAGAGAAGTTAGAGTTCAGAGGAGAGTCTCAGGGCAATAAAAGGTTTAGAAAAACTGGAGGATATTGACTTATTTTATCGAGGATAAACTTGGTCCAACTTTTGCCTTTTGATAAAGCTGGGTGTACGAAGGATGGTGCTGACTGATCCTGCATGTCCCCTAGGGACAGGGCAAGAAGTAGTTAGCAGGAAAATAACATTTTGATAACCAGGTAGAGTGGATATGGAAATCTCTTCCCTTAGAGATTTTTAAGAGCAGGGCAGACAGGTATCTCCAAAGTGCTGGGCTATATTTCCCCTGACTGGGGAAACTACTTGGCACCTTCTTGCTGCCCATGTGTTTGTTTTCTTCCAAGGCTGAGCGGAGTATGAAGGAAGGCAGTAGGCACTCGTAAGGAGTGCGCTTACTTCGTGTTATTGCCTCAGCCAAAAGGACAAAATTTGGCCTAAACCAGTTTAATAACAGTTTAAGATGAAAGGATATGTAGGTTAAAATACAGATGCATGTTGAACTAATACAGACATGTGGCCTTGAAAATAATTTTGGAAACACAGAATGTTGGCTGTGTTTCAAATCAAGGAAATTCTTCCTTAAATGTGCAGTGTCTACATGATGGAAGCAGGTTTTTATTTTCTGAATTTCCTTTGTGTTGTTACATTTCCAGGATTGTGGTAAACAGAAAGGTCATCATAAACTGTTAAAGGAACATGAGCTTTATGGGATTAGAGATGTTATCGTGATTGCCTACAATTAAATCTAAGAAATAGAAGTCTCACCCTCTCCAGCTTGTTATCTGGCAGTGAGTCCAATGAAGTAATTTTCCTTTGATTATGGAGCCAGTCCTGAAGATATGAATAGATTTGATGGCTTCATGCTGTGGTTGCTTTTGGGTTTGTTTTTTTTTTCATTTTACGGATTTTATGCTACCCATCAGACTTGGCTTCAGAGTCAAACTGTTCTCTTCTTGCCAGCTTATTCAGCCTACAGTCACTCAGCCTACAACAGCTTGCCAGCTCTACTGAAAAGAGACAGATAAGACTTTACCGTAATGTTTCTTCCCCTCTCCCTTGCAAGACAGTACACTTCTTGAATCAGATTGGGCAGAAGTTCTTGTGGTACATGGTCAAGAGCTCTGTTAATCTGTCCTGTGTTCCGAAGAGGGAGCCTGGTTCTGTTAGCCATTTAGTGCTGAAGAAGAGCCAGGAAAAAAATGATTCTTGCTTGTGAAGTTACAGGAATATTCTGTTCATAACACATCTGTGAGTTTCAGCAAACTAAACACAGAGGCAAATGTAATTTCCACGGTAATGCTGTGGCAAAGAGAAACAGCATATGCTAAGTACACAGAATGAAGGTCTACTGAAATACACAGGAGGAAAAAATACTGTTAGGAATAAAATCCTCCAAGAGCATCCATGCAGCACATGGCATCATTGTCTGATACAAGCTGTGAAAAATGCTTGTCAGAAACACTCTCAGGATAGCCTGGAAAATTCTGCAGGAATAGTGCATTTCATGACGAGGTTTCTCTGAGCACACTGCCAGCAACAGAACAGAAACACCAGCAAGAGGAATGAGGGATAGCAGGAGCAGCAAAGCTGGCATCTGTGCTGAGGGAAAGGCTGACTACTGTAGCTCTTCACGCTTTTATATAGGTAAGCATACCTATAGATGCTCATATGAAGCTAGCTAATACCAGAATCCCACAAATTAATCCCTGGCAATTTTGGCAATTTAGCTTGGTCATCCTTATGTGCATTGTACACTCTTCGGGGTTGAAATGTTTTACACTCTATGGTAAAAAAACCCAAATCACTGCTCTCTCCACCTTTTGCAGTTTAGACTTGCAAACCCACTGCACACTAATTTTGCTGTTGTGTGTTTTAGCATGATGAAGTACCCTCTAGTTCATTTTATGTAAGCAGACATCTTAGGTTTCAGTATGCCCAAGCAGTTAATGGCACAGCTGAGAGTCTGCATCTGACTGCTCCAGCCACACCAGTGATGAACAGAAGAGCAGGATGTAGTGAAAGACCACGAGAATAATTGTATTAGTATAAGAGCAGGACCATCATACAGACCTAGATTATTGTAACAGCTCTAAAAATAGGGACATAACTGTAATAAAAGCCTCATATTCTAACTTAATTTAGGTTCTCCTAGAAGAGCTGCGGATACTTTCACCCCACAAAGTGTATTGCTGGGACAAATCTTGAGGAGTTGTATTTATCTGGATTGCCTGCTAGCCATGACAACCCGTGGCTGGGAAGGTTGCTGTGTCGCAGCCAGACAACACTACAACACAGCTCTCCCTCTTCTCTCTTTCCTTACCCTTCTCCCCTCTCTCTGCCTCTCTTTCCAGTCTCAGTCCCAGTGGGGCTTTTCTTTCAAGTTCTGCTGCCAAATTTTCTGCTCTCAGATTTTCTCCTGTCAGACATTCTGATTGTAGATTGACAGAGCTCTCCTTTCTTTTAAGTGTTCACTTTTCTTCTCTTTTTTCTAGCCTTTCCTCTTTAATTTACTGTTAAATCCTTTCTTGTGTCTTACTCCTTTTTTTTTTTTTTCTTTTCCTGTTGCCATCTGGTTTAGCTTTTGCCTATGAGTTTCTGTAGTTACAATTTTTTAGTGTATATTTGATGTTCCCTTTTGCTTTGGGTGATCTACATTACCTTTTGGAGGAAATGTCAATACCATTTGTGCTTCCAGACAACAAGTATAATACTTCATGAAAAAAACTCTGAAGATTTATATACTATAAAAGCTTGGTTATGAAAAAAAAAAAAAAAACAAAACCAAAAGATTTATATACTATATAAGCTTGATTATAAAAGTGTGAAATGATCTGAATATTCTCAAACTATGTTTACTCAAAATTAAATTCTTCTTTCCCATAAACTTCACAAGTTACTGTGAAGGAATACCAGTATTATTTTAGGAGTAAATTTTTCTGCAGTATTATATATTTGGCTGCTTTTCACAAATGCATAGGAGACTTTGAAGAGTTGTGTTAAGCTGAAAGCAAATACAGCATGAGAAATAGTGTGTCCACTGTATATGTTGAGATATGTATATTTTTAACACCAAGTACACTATTATCAAAGCACTTCCTATCAGTTGTTGAAAACAACTTTCTCTGTGTTTGAGTAATGTTTTGTATTAATTTATTCATCTAGGATGAGGAATGTCAGGAACACAAGAGGTTTTCCTGGGAATGCATCAAGAAGTGCTGGTGGAGGCTTTCTCCTTAATCAGTTTCTCAAAAGGAGTACGTTTTCCGACATGCGACATTATTCACTTAACTTTTCATTAGGCCTTTTAAAGTAAATACTACTAAAGCAAGCAGCTGTGGTATGGAAATCTTAATTTATGCCAGATCACTTGGAAGTCCTGACTTTTCATCCCTACAGCAACAAAGTGAACTATAAGTCCTGCACATTGCTAAATGATAGCAGCCACAGCACAGCCCGGCTGAGTGAAGGTGATTAAGCTGCATGCTTCTCCAAATACCATACTTACTGCAGTCTTCCTTAAAATTTGCTCTCTGTACCTATGTCATAAGTGAGTGTTACTCATAAAGGATTTGAAATCCCCAAGCATATATGTCCACTTCTACCGTTAAAGTGGATTCAGGTGCTTGGCGTGGCTATCTTCAAGCAGACTTTCTTTCAATTATTAATAGCTGCAGTTGTGCTGCTCATGGTTCTGTGTCTGGATGTACTCACATTGCCTTTATAGAGCATTCATAAGAGCCACTGGCTAACAGAACGTGTTGTAGGGATCTCACACTTCCTTTTATTAATGTGGTCTGTTTTCACGTTCTCAGGTGACAAATGCCAAATGAGCTTTCATATACCTACTATGATATAATGAGAAATAAATACATCAGTCACAGCTGTCCTGAAAATGTTGTAAAACTTACAGTGGTGTAAGGCACTGGGATTTGATTGCCAGAAGATGCTGAGTGGAAAAAAGGAGACACACATGTAAGAAAGTACCTTTCAAATATTTAACTGTGAAGAAATGTGTGGCATTTTGACTTACCTGTATTCGAAGAGAGCTATAGTGCACCTATGCGGTGTCACACTCAAAATCTTGTTACAGGCAAAAGGCAACCAAGTTCAACTGAGTTGAACCAAGAAAATTGCCATTTGCTTTTGGTACAGACTCATGTAGTTTGTGAGACCAGACTTAATAGACTTGCAGACATGGTATGTGCAAACAAAGCAAAACATTGCACTGGCTAGGCCAAGGTGAATTTTAAGCAAGGCCTTAATGATACCCATTATTGCATAGAATAGTATTTGGTGGTTCTTGGAAGTGTAATGACTCTGGTTTCTTGATAAAGTTTGTTTTGTTTGAAAGCCGTAATGTTTCTTGACTTGGAATTACCCATTTTTATTATAGCTGGAGTAAGTACTGTGTTGTGCTTTTCAGTTGCATTTGGAACAGAGGAACTACAAGTGATCTTTTGTGTCACGGAAGAATAGCTACTCTGGAACTCCCTGTAGGAAAAAAGGTAATTTCTCTCTCTTGAACATTTTACTAATTTCATTGATATTTACAATTTTCAAAATTGTCTTGGAAGTTCTCTACTGTAGCTCTGAAATTTTGAGGCAAAACCAAAGGAAAATATTCAGAGACTGACGGAACTGATTTGTGAAAACAATTTGTGAAGAGTAAGTATTTCCCATACAATGGGATATGAGTATAATGTGCATATATTTGAAAGATATCAGTGCTTAACTCAAAGGAGAGGACTAGTGTTATGTCAACCTTGGGAATAGCTGATTCTGTTTGTTTTAGTCATGAAGCATACTTCGGGCCTCCCTGTATGGAGTTCTTAACAAAGCATCTATGAGAGTTCATGGTTTTAAATAAAGTATTTTGTTTTCCTAAAGACTAAAATATGTATGACATGGTTTGCTTTCACATCTTTGGACCTACTTGGATGCTTTTGAATCTGTCTTGTTCTTGAAAGCTTAAAAAATGCTGGTTTTGTCAGGATGCTGCACACCTGAAACCTACATTCATTTCAGTAATTTGTAGTCTCAGCCTCATCCTGTACCGGCTCTTCTGGTAGCACTTGTTGCCTAATAGAAAGGAACTTTGTCTCTTCTTACAACTTTTCTCCTTCAGTCTATATAACAGGCTAAAATACTAAATTCTCATTTGACCCTGCAGTTCAGGACAGCTGTATTTCAAGACAGGGTAATGCCCAGTTTCATAGACAGGCCATGGAATTCTCTATACCTCTGGCACTATGACATAGGTGTTTTGTGCCAGTGTTGCTTAAAAAAAAAAAAAATCAGTTCCTCTATGCATTCTGAAAGGAATTAATTCTGTACAGTAGCTTGTTCTGCCTTTTTTTTTTTGTTTGTTTTGTTTGTTTTCTTAGGATTATTAACTGAATCGTGTATCACAAACAGCATAGCCAACAGGGCCAGGGCTGTGATCATCCCCCTGTACTCAGCACTGGTGAGGCCACACCTCGACTCCTGTGTTCAGTTCTGGGCCCCTCACTACAAGAAAGACATTGAGGTGCTGCAGCTGGTCCAGAGAAGCACAATGGAGCTGGTGAAGGGTCTGGAGCATAAGTCTTACAAGGAATGGCTGAGGGACCTGGGGAGATTTAGTCTGGAGAAGAGAAGGCTCAAGGGGGACCTTATCACTCTCTACAGCTACCTTAAAGGAGGTTGGGGTGAGCTGGGGTTGGTCTCTTCTCACAAGTAACGAGCAATAGAACAAGAGGTAACGGCCTAAAGCTATACCAGGGGAGGTTTACATTGGATAGTAGGAAAAATTTCTTCACAGAGAATGCAGTCAGGCATTGGAACAGGCTGCCCAAGGCACTGGTGGAATCACCCTCTCTGGAAGTGTTAAAAAACCATGTAGATGAGGCATAAGTGAAGGCCACGATGAAAAGGTGACAAGGGCAGCAGCTTGTGCTTGCTATGTCTTATGTGCTTCAAGGGAGAGGGGGCAAGAAAGGCAGTTCAGAAAGCCAGGAAAAAGAGTGACACAGTAGCTAGGAGAGAGTAAGGATATGAAGAGGAATTTAGTGGTGGGGTGGAATATAAACAACCGCCTTCAGAACTGTTACAGAAGAGCAATCAATAAAAAGGGTTCATAGGTAGAGGCCCTGGGTTTTATATTATAGAATCATAGAATAGTTAGGGTTGGAAAGGACCTTAAGATCATCTGGTTTCAACCCCCCTGCCCATATTCCAGGTGAGCAATCTACTACTGGATCCACAAAATCCCTATGGGGACAGGGGTACTAAAGAGAAACGAAGACATGTCAAATATGAAAAATTGTAACTTAGTGTTTGCCTACATTGTTGTCAAAGTCTGTCACTGCAAGAAACCTCTGTGACAAGCCTGGATTTATAATGAGAAGAGGCTGCTATATCAAATCCATCTTTTTTCCTGGTATGTTTAAGAGAAAGCAAGCTGGCTAGATACAGTGGCTCTGACACATATTCCCACTTCTAATTAGAAATATTTTATAACCCACATCCCTAATGGGATTTGGGAGAACTTATTACAAAAATGTATTGTTACAATGTGTTGCAAGACCATGGTGGAATAATACCTTTAAACTTTAAATGTTCTGCATCTAATCTAATATTGCAGCTAATACATCAAAAATTGATCTTGAAGTCTCTCAAAAATGGCTGCTGCTGGTGTATATGCTTACAGTGAATGCTAGTATTGTCTTGCCAATAGGAAAATCTCAGAACCACAAAAGTCCCGAGAGTGGCAAAAGTAGATCAACAGTTCATGTGACGATATCGCCAGTAACATCTAATGGGCACCGATTTTCGTCTCTCCGGATGATCAGTGCTGCAGTTCTCCATGTTGAAAATAAGGTAAAAGTTGTTAAAGAAGTACCACAGAATCATTAAAATAGCACCAGAGCTAGTCGCATTTGAGGGAAGACCACTGCACATACACTCTTAACTGGGGGCCTGCAATTGTTCCGATCACAGTACTATTTTTTTACAGTGATAAATGGCATTCTCAGGCGTGTGCACTGGGGAGTACGGTTTTTTTCATACAAAAGTCACTGCTATCCTTTCTTCAGTTTTTGTGAACAAAGCAAAAATTTTCATAGAAAAAATTTTACAACACCTCAGCAGTCAGTCGCTGTTCTTTCAACTAAGTAAAGATAAATTTTATTTCAAGAAACCCTGCACTGAGCCCAGAGATATGCTACATTTAAATAGTGAAAAGAAATACAGTAATTTATGGATCAGCCATTCTACAGGCTTGCTGATCAACAAAACAGGAGTTTTAAAGCCTACAGTAATGGTGACCTCATATGTAAATACGTTTGAGTGACACTAAGTTTTGTTATTTTCTTATGAGAGGGTTTTGAGAAAAAAGGTCTTCGTACTGTGAATGGACAGAACAATACAGAGCAATAGCAGAGTATATTAGTTGTGATGATTTATTTCTTTTCCAGTGCTTTTGGGTGACACTTTCTTGAAATATTAGCAAATGAGCTTCTCTCATCTCACTGTTGGAGCTCTTGTTTCTCCACTGCAGGCATTTTGCTATGTCTCTGTATGTACTCACAAATGCAGTATTACTTCTGGCTTCATATTTCACACAAAAAAGAGAAACTTGGGCTATACATTAGGAAAAATATTTTGCTGAAACAATTAGACTCTGGAAGAAAGTGAAGCTCGTTAAAGTGGATTCTGTGAACCATTTGGGAGCTAGCTAAACATCAGTAAAAATTATACAGGAAAGGATTAATTCTTCAAAATGAAGTGTAGAAACTAAATAATACAAGGGATCATTTCTGATGAGGTCCTTACTGTCTTATTATTCACATAGAGAAAGACAATGGTTTGTTTAGTTCTTCCATGGAAAAAGAGAATTGAGACACCAGCATTTTCAGAATGTCAGTAATAATTGCAATTTTTAAGCTATTATTTCACTATTCAGCATTGTATTTGAAGCAGAGGAAAAATGCTTTTGTTTACCAATGAAGATGCATGGAATGTTCACATGAAACATTCAGGTGCTGCTATATAATGGCCTTTGTTATCTATGGTTAAATTGGAGGAATTGAGTCAATCTCGTTCCCAAAGCACATTTCAGTTAAATTGTAAGAGCAGTAACTACTCACATTAAAGTAATATAGGCAGAATTTTCAGAACTTCAGAAGAATAGGTAGTTTTTGCAGGTGGAGTACTTATCCTGTGTTTTCAGCACATTAAAATTAAGTTCTCAACAAAAGTCTACCTCTGGCCGTGACTATTGGCATTCTTTCCTATGCAACTTTGCTGTTTCTAAACCAGTCATTTAGAGACTTCTCTGTCAAAGCTTGTACAGGGGAAGAAGGGATAGAGAAGGAAGTTAATAAACCCAAGGCAAATGTGCATTTTATTATTAGTACTTTGTCATTCTGGATTTTTTTGTTACTGCTTTCAAGTACCGTTTTAGGAGAGATAATTATTAAAGTATCTAGGTCATCAATTTTCTGGGAGTTTTGGACTCAGAAATGCACATGACATTAATGGCTATTTGACAATATTTTCATAGTTTCAGAGATGGCTCTAGACTATGCTTCTTTTTTTTCACTACCCCATATGTTTTCCTTTTTCTAATTACTGTGATTTAAAGGAACATTACATGATTGTTGCTTCATTCAACCTTTGAGCTGGGAAATAGGTAAGGATTAAATAGATGATACGAGAATTGGCTTTTAAATTGTAGAGCACTAATTTAGAAAGTGTGTGGAACAATCTAGTATATGCTGTATGTTGGACTTTTTTCATAAATGCATTATAGTTCTCTGGTTGTTAAAGAGAAGAGAGCTATCTAGCAGTTATAGGTGTCATCAGCTTTTGTCCAACAGCTATCAAGGACTGTATCCAACTTGAAAAGAACAGAATGGTTTAAATTATCCATGAGTAATGCAAGGTCTGGGATTAAGCTCTGTAACATAGGCAGACAAAATCTATGGCTTTACAGACTCATTTTTGAAATACAGGTTTCTCATCTGACTAATTGAAAGGCCCTTAATATTTTTAAATTAAAGTAACAGCCAGGAATGTGAGTTGAAGTAGTTATGTTGGGACATAGAGTCTAATGGTAGTTGTTATGTAGCCATAAAGAAAAAAAAAGGGCTGAATAGTTGGCAAGTGGCATACAGGAAATTTGATTACCAAATGTATATCTTGTGGAAGTGAAACAAACCCTCCATGGCCTACTTTACTATAGAGGATAATCAGCATTTTAGTGGTCAGTGTGATATTCCATGGTAGATTGCACCAGTACATTCTGTGCAGCCTAAACTCGAGTAACATTTGTTTGCCTTAAAAAGGCTTGAGAAACTCCAGACCTAACTGAAGTACCAGCATTTTTTGTTTCAAGAAAAAATTTGGATCAAACTTCACTTGTACCACACAGGAAATTAACCTATCTCCCAGTACTAGTTTTCTTTCTAAGAGTGAGGTGTATTCTAGCAAGTACCTCCATGAGAACAAAATTGTGACTGCAAGTTCAAAGTGTGGTAGGAGTTCATTCTCTTTGCATTTTGTACTTTAAAGCTCTTCTACTCTTCTGAATAATGAACTATAGCAGCAGAGTTTTTTTCCGAACAGACTCTTAGTGCAAGATATTCCACTGCATTGACACCAAGCTGTGTGGTTCAGTTGATACGTTGGAGGGAAGGAATGCCATCCAGAGGGACCTTGACACGCTTGTGAGGTGGGCTGATGCCAACCTGATGAAGTTTAACCATGCCAAGTGCAAGGTCCTACACCTGGGTCGGAGCAATCCTAGGAGCAGCTACAGGTTGGGCAGAGAAGAGATACAGAGCAGTCCTGCAGAGAAGGACTTGGGGGTGTTCGTTGATGAGAAAATGAACGTGAGCCGGCAGTGTGCGCTGCAGCCCAGAAAGCCAAGCGTATCCTGGGCTGCATCAAAAGGAGCGTGACCAGCAGGTCGAGGGAGGTGATCACGCCCCTCTACTCTGCTCTTGTGAGACCTCACTTGGAGTGTTGTTTGCAGTTCTGGTGTCCTCAACATAAAAAGGACATGGAACTGTTGGAACAAGTCCAAAGGAGAGCCATGAGGATGATCAGGGGGCTGAAGCACCTCCCGTATGAAGACAGGCTGAGAAAGTTGGGGCTGTTCAGCCTGGAGAAGAGAAGGCTGTGTGGAGACCTCATAGCAGCCTTCCAATAGCAGCCTTCCAGTATCTGAAGGGAGCCTATAGGGATGCGGGGGAGGGACTGTTCATTAGGGACTGTAGTGAGAGGACAAGGGGTAACGGGTTCCGACTTAAACAGGGGAAGTTTAGATTGGATATAAGGAAAAAATTCTTTACTGTGAGAGTGGTGAGGCACTGGATTGGGTTGCCCAGGGAAGATGTGAATGCTCCATGGCTGGCAGTGTTCAAGGCTGGATTGGACATAGCCTTGAGTGGCATGGTTTAATGGGAGATGTCCCTGCCCCTGGCAGAGGGGTTGGAACTAGATGATCTTAAGGTGCTTTCCAACCCTAACTATTCTATGATTCTATGATTCTATGATTCTTTTATAGAGAGTGCCAGTTTATTTCTTGCATATTTCTAAGCACATGCTGTTACCTTTTTTGTGCTGCTTTATATTCCCATTATTGCTTCTTCCCTTGGTTAGGCCATTCTAACATAGATGTTGCACCTGCTTAGATATCTTTAAAACTACCTCTAAAAATCCCTAAATCCATTACAGATACAAATGAGAACCATACAGTGAGACAATCTGTCTTTTGGACACCAAACTGTCATCAAAAAACTCACCATCACTTCTTCACCTGCTCATGTGGTACCCAGCTGTGTCTTGTTGGCCTTGCATTGCCTGTAGTATGAGATTTGTTGTTCATTGCTTTTCAGAGATTAATTTCCATTTCAGAAGGATTCTGTGTCAGTCTTTAGTTTGCCCCTGTGTGTTCTTTCAGAGAACATAGAGAATTATGTTTTAATGGGGGAGAAGGAGGTTTTTTGTTCTACTTCCATGTGCGCTACAATGTAAGTGCATATTGTAAAGAAAATATAACTTCATGAGAAAGCAGAATGGTTAGAGTGAAAACTTCTAATAACTTCGGAAGCCAGTATCTTTTCAAGTTTTACGTTATAGTTCACTATGTTAACACTTGGCCACAATGCCGTGCATCTCCTAATGCATCAGAATTATAGAAACATCTGGGCTAAATAGCTTTGTGCCAATTCACTGAGAAAATTCACAGAAGATTCAATATATTTTCAGATATTTCTTTTTCTATCTAGGCTTGTAGGTTGTATTGTACTTATATATGGATTTATGAAACACACAGAAACATTTTGGTTTTATTTTTTCTTCTACTCTTTAAATGCCTACAGGGCTCATCTGTGCCCTGTAGGGATTTGTTAAGAGCTACATTATGGCTAGGCCTTGCATGGCTACAGTGTGGGAGGGGGAGCAAAGAGGTTCTTTTTCCCTTTGTGCAGCCTGTCAGAAGACTGCCAAAAATTGCAGACCTCTTGAGAGCCAGGAATAATCCTTTAAAAGAAAGATGTTTCTGCTACATCTCCTAGCTGGCTAGGATTCCTGGCTGACCATGTGGGAAAGTACCAAATAACTCTGTTGCAGCCTAGCCAAGGTGCTCTGGTTTGAAGCCCCTTTGCTGCAGGCTTTGCTTCCCACACACTGTCTATGCCTGGCAGGTTCTTCTGATTGCAGGAGCAGTGCATTCACTGGCATCCTCTGATCTTGCAGTGATGCAACACCCAGCTCTGCTTTGGTGTTTGTCCTACTGGCACAGAGAGGATGGTCTGTAGCAGCTCTTGAAATCTGCCTTTAGAGCTCTTGTAAGGGCACACACACGAATCTTGCTGACTGTGCAGTCTGTAATGATGTAACTTGATCACATCTAGTGTCAGAAAGGACTTTCGGTTTCCAAAACCACTGTGCCTCCCTGGAAAGCGCGCATGTTGTAACATTGCACTGTTAGATAACCCTTCTATAAACCTAATAGCAAGTTCTTGTTCACAGATATACTTTGGCCTATGCATTGCATGTCAGTGTTGTGCAAGTAAATGTCTTGTATTTCAGTCCAGCAAGGTGATCAATGTGGGGGATCAGTCTGGCAGCATATAAGAAAACTGCCATTAAACTTCTATTACTGGGCAAGGCCTACGTCCTCTTTCTTAAAGAGGTGAGGGATTGCTACAGAGCCTTCTTTTCTCCCCTGGAAATATTCATGTGCTGGATACATCCTTTAATTGCTTCTTCTTAGCTTTGAAAGCTCAGCCTTCATCTGGTGTTCAGATTGGACTTCAAATGAGGCAAGGAGCTGGGGAAGAGACTTTTTTGTGTCCCAATGGCCTTACCTTCCAAGGTAGCAAGTTTGCTTAACTTAACTGCTTCATCAAGACAGAGTCCCAGTCAGGTTGGCATGAGGAGTACATCCTTCTGTGTAGAGAAGAGAATGCTGTCATCCTTGTGTTTCTGTAAGTGTCAGATAAAGCAAATTCAGCTATGCTTGTATAGCATGAAAAATACATACACTTTTTTTCTGATTTTCAAGTCAAACCCTCAATTTTACTCTCATTTGAGAGCAGTAAATTAAATTGTATCTCATGATGGATGTTTCCAAATAGTCTGGTACAATTTTTTTATTCTATGTCCTTAATTAACTTGAATGTCTTTTTTTCTTCCAGAGAAGGGGATGATTTTCACCCACTGCACTGTTGCAAAATGCAGCAGCATAAAGTAGAACAGGGAGAAACTGATTGCAGAGCCAGGGGAAGAAGTACCAGTTTCTCATCCAACACTCATCTGCTTGACTCTAGTGTCTCTTCTCTCAAAGGTATGAATTTTGTTGTTTATAAATAAAGGCCCTCACTTCCTTGAGGGAGACCCTTCTATTTTGTGCTGACTTGCTCTTCACCTTGTTAAGGAAATGTAGGTAAAGAGGCACAAGAGCAGCACGACATCCCAAAAATGCACTAGAAGACTGAGGTGATGCCCTGAAAACTATTTCTCTTGGCTCTGTGGAAGCCTGATTGCAATTTCTGTATTTTGAGGTAAGTAACAAAAGTAATAGGCTGCGCAAGGTGTTGCCACTGGCTTGCTTTCCTCTTACAATAATCATTTTGAGCTAACTCTCAGCAGCCTGGTGAAAACCTGATGTATAGCCTGGCAGTGATGTTGCCTGCATTGTGGAAACTTGGACTCCTCAGATTAACATCTGCAAACAAGGCCTTGTGAGCCAGCAAGCAGTCTGCTGTTTCTTTCTGCACACTGCAGTCAACTACATTTTGAAGTCTTATTAACTTTTGCTTTGGTATGTTTCTGTGGCAGGAAGAAGCTGGTCTTTAGACATAGATCAGTAAATGTTCAAGGCAACCTATAGTGTGGGGAGCTAATCTATTTTATATGCATATAAATGGCATTTCTAGGGTTCAGTATAAATGCAAACTCTTGTCTGTTGTGCGTTGTAAATAAAGTTGTGTCGTATGCTTCTGTAAAACACTAGACCATTTCTGAGCATTGAGAGACAGCACAGTTCAAAACTGAGAGAAAAATGCGGGCACATAGCACTTCAGGTCATTGTGGATTTCCCGGCCTTCAAAAAAAGCTATAAACAAAACTGTAAAACCTCTGGGATGAGGCCTCTAAGAGTGTTAGCTTCTCAGGGTGTAATGGGATTTTCTGTGATGAGAACAAAGCACCTCTGTCTGAAGAGTGAGCTTTCCTGGTGACTAATCTGAAGCTGTAGACTCAACCCCAAAAGGAACTGTTTTCTCTGCTCTGTGTTCCAGCTGCTGAGCACGGTTTGTTGACTTTACCCTCTCCAAACCTTGTAATATGTGTACTTAAAGAGGAAAAGTCTCCTACAAACTTCAAAAGATGAAAGACACCACTTCATAAGTCTTCCACCTCTGAGCACAGGAAGAAAGAGTCAGCATGCAACCATGGTTAATTTTAATGCATTGTTGCCAAGTATTAAGAAAATATATTGAGGAGTGCTGTGTGATTTTTGTATGCACTGAAATATAGATGTGCAAAGTGTGAATGAGGCTTCATTTCCTTCCTGTGGTTTGTAATGGCTTAGAACTGCTTAAAATGTTTTGTCAAAGTTTGGGATAGGGAATTAAAATAATTTTATTGGTAGAAATGCTATTTTTCTCTCCTGCTTTGAGGTCATAGGCCCCCAAGAAAGCACATCTTGCAGTTCAAAAAGGGCAGATTTTATCCCTTTCCTCTACATTTTTTTTTCAACCACCTCCTTCAGTTCCTTACAGGGAAAAAAAGTGAAATATATATATATCTCCAGAGTACTATCATTATTTCATTTATTAAAATCAAGGAGAGCAGTTTGATTTTTATTTTCCTGCCAGATTTAGCCACATTACAGAATGTTTTTGGCATCTGCTTTCTTCTCCTAATGTCTCAACATCACGCAGCTTCTGTAATTTCTGAATCACTGTGATACAAATGTCCATCCTGTAGCCATCTCCCAAAGGAGAAAAACTTGGCTATGATATTACAGAGATATTCATCTAACATCAGTCTGTGGGGTCTTTCCAGCCTGGAGTATAACATTACCTGATTGAGAGAGACTCACTTTTATTTTGAGAGCCAGGTTATTTTAGTGGCATTTCTCATTGTTACTTTCACTGTAGAAAAAAATAATAATGGTGGTGAGTATCTGCTGGGGTAGTGGCGTTTTGGTCCTTGGGGTTTTTTTTTAATCCTGATTTGAAAAATAAAGAAGAAAAAAGCTTTTGCCTAAAGTAAATCCCAGGAGAAGATATCAGAATGTATTTCTCTGCATTAAATGCTAGATAAGCGATGCAGCTGGACTTGTTCAGCTGACATTCCAGATGTTTTCAAGCTTAAGTCCCCAAATGTGCTGGTAATTGGTATGTTTTCTAGCATTCAGAAATACCCATGTATCAGCGAGAATGAATTTCATGTTGCTTTTGCTTTGCATCATCTTAGATGCACTTTTTCTCGGTGCTAAAACCAGCTTTCAAAAATGCATAGTGCCAGGTATCACTTTCACACTGCTTAAGGAAATGAATCAGAAAATAAAAACGTATTTTTCAGGACATTTATTGAATGTGTGTGCAAGGGGGTCACGTTATCAGGTAAAGAGGGAAATTCTGTTCTGAAAAATTAGTGGATGACGCCTCCCAGCTCTCCCTTGTTCTTAGGGAATCTGATCTCAATCAATTTCCTTAGGTATTTTCAGATGGAGAAAGATAAATTACACAAGCTGTTATATAGCTCAGTTCCCTTTTTATTTAGAAATAGTTATTCATGCTTCTTTTTTGTGTGTGCGTGTTGGTTTTTTATTTATTTATTTTATTTTTTCTCTGTTCTGCAAGATCCCTACTGAAATTGGTGCAGTGTTATTTATAATGTTCTGGAAAATATTTGATGCAGTTTATTTCTCTTTTAAGTCTTTTTAGAAGGTAGGGTTGTCAGCGTGTTGAGTCAGTGATCTATGAACAAGATGTTTTGTGAATGTTAGTTTAGAAATCATTTAGCAGTTGGATGGTAGGATGTTCCTCAAAGAGGCTCTTTTAAAAAGACTAATTTGTGTTGTGCAACAGAAATCTGGTGTTGAGAAACCAAGTGTCCTGTTTCCTTCACTCATTTCTTTTATTTACCATTTAGCATTGAGTGGGTCCTTTGTAGCTGATAGGAAAACAAAAAAAAAAAAATCTTGTGCTTCTTACTCAACTATTAATGTCTTATATAAAAATTGGTATTCCGAAACAGGTTTCCTGGAGAAAAGTGACAATTATGCCAAGTTTCTCTGGGCAGTGTAGCACCAAGGATGTCCACATAGCACCTTCATGTTTGTGTTGAGAGTGCGCATTCTCTACTCTCCAAACAAGAACTTCTGTGGGAAGTTAGAAGAACAAATTTGATCTCACTGTACAGCAGATTCAGCAAAAACCATTGGTGTGCCTTTAGATGACATTTTCACTGGAATGTCTGAAGACACCTTTAGATAGGTGATGAGCGTTACTTCTGTTTTACAGTTGGTAAAATTAAATCACTAGGGATTTAAGTGGTTCATCTGAAGATCAGGTAATAAATCCGAAGCATATTAAATGCCAAACCCCCAGCTCTCAAGTTCTGGCAACATAGATCCATTTAGTAGAAAAGGGAAAAAAATCCCCAAACCTTGTAATTAGTCATAGAAAGAATAAATGTGCATGAGTCTCACGCTTTCAATCACAGTTATTTTTCATTGATGCAAAGCTATTCTGAGGCATGAGTTCACAGAGAAGAAGGGTGATTAAGGTGAAAAGTGTTCGAACAGCTGAGCTGTGTTCAAACACATGCACTTTAAAATGCCACAGGGTTTGTAAGTTCGTGAAAGCCTCATAACTATAAGGTTTATTTGCCAGCATAATAATTTTCCAAGGGAAATAGGGGAAGATTTGAGTTAATTAACCATCCACTATACTACTTCTGCTATAATACTGGAGAAACAAATTATTTTTCTTTTCTCTGCATGTGTTTGACCAATAGAATGGTGATACAAAGAGTTATGTAGCTATGAAAAGAAAACAAAAACCAAACCAAAACAAGAAACACCAGCAAAAGAGCAAGAGTGACACTAGGGTGTGTTATGCCAGAATGAGCATCTGTTCTCTGTAGAGAGAACTCATTATGAATGCTCTTGCACACAACAAGGGAGCCTTTGGGAAAGGTTTTTCTGGATAACTGTGCCATTTTTCTGATTGACTTGCAGGAAAGCTGTGATCACACTGGAGTATTTAGAGAAATTAACATGGAAGATCTGGAAAATGGATTTCAAAGCAAAATGTACAACTTTTTTCTTTAGATGGAGTGACTTATTTTTCTGATTTGAGCTATGTTAGGAGATTGACCTTCAAGAGCATAACTTCTGTAGTTAGATCAATATCACTGGTGGGCTTTGAAGCTGGCAAGAATGATTCACAAAAAGTTTTTGTTTTACAGATACATTCCCCCCACCCCACCGAAAAGTATTTTTTTCCACAACATTCTGGAAGGATTTTATAATGTGTATAAATAAAGTTTATTAAGGTTTTGGCACATTTGTGATCCCCATTAATTTGTGTTACAATGTCTCATAATGAGTGGTCAAGATTTGTATTCTTGGGCTCAGGTGAAGATTTCTGAATACAGTTCTCTGACCCTGACCTCAAGCAGCATATTTTCTGAGACCAGAACATATTTTCTCCAGTAGGTGAAGGAGAAAAGCATGTGTATTGATAATACCAGCTACTTCTGTCTTGATTTAAGGTATAATTTGCACACCTAAAGTGGTTAGCAAATATAAAAGTGTCTGAGCAGCTGTATGAGAGAACCAGACATTTTAAAATAATGCCATTTATAAGTTCATGCAGCCTCCTAACAGTAAAGCTTATTAGCCAGCACAGACATTTTCCAAAGGAAGTAGGAGTTGATGTGAATTAACCCTCCAGTACATTGCACGCATTGTAGCACTGAAGAAAGTACCACATGGAACAGTCATGAAGTTGAGTAAGCTCTTCTCTCGTATTTGGTGAATACAGTGTCCACCTTGCATCCAAATACTCAGACATTTGCAACAGGATATTTATTAGCACTACTGTTAGAGAAATGCTGTTGATGAAATAAGGGATTGAAGGGAGAGCATTTTGTTTTATCGTAACTGTATGGGTTTGAGTGTTTAACCTTTTTATTTGCTGATGAGAAATCAAAAGCACTGGGTCATAAACAGTCAAAAGCACAGTGATTATCAGAGGCCCCTGATTCGAATAAGTCATGATCAGCTTTGCCCCAAGTCACTGATGATTCTACAGCACCTTAGTAGTCCTCATTGTTTCTGTATCTGTTTTCCCATGCCTGTTATGGTGACTGGGTTAAAGTAACAAAGATAATAAATATTTTTCTGCAGATTTGTGCATTGAAAAATAAAGGAAAACTCCAAAATATTAATGAAGAGGGTGTTCCTCTCTATGAGGAGACCAAACATGCTACTTCTGACGTAGAAAAAGGAAAATTTTATATAAAGGCATTTTTTAACTGCAAGCTGTTATACCGCTTTAAATTAACACAATGATCTACCTCACTAGTATTAAGATAAATGTCTAGTGGTCTCAGTTAAGTCCATTTCCTGCAATCGTTTCTCAGCTAAAGTGCTAATGGCAATACCTGGCACAATTGTGAGGGATCTTGATAAAGTACTTGGTAAAAAAGTAGCTGATCAGACCGACAGGTGGTACTCTGCAATGTTTTGTTTTCAGAAGTATTGCATTATTTGCAACAAAACCATACTTCTGACAGGAGGTCATTTTGGTTTTTATTAAATGTGCAGTATCAGTTCATAGGGAAAAGTCCTAGTTAGGAGGTTTCAGAGGGCTGGGGATTAAGTCCATTGATGTAACAGATCATGCACTTCTGTGTGTAGCAAAACAGTTGTGTTTCCTTCAAGGTAAAGAAAGGATATTTGTCATTTAGAAAGATGATTGTCAAACCTGGTTATGTCACCTGAAGATAGATTTTTATTCTGGAACTGAAAATAGACTGCTCAGCTGAGTGGATTTACTCCTGAGTGGATTCACTTGGCAGTTTGGCAGACTAAAGGCTAATCCAGAAAAGGGCATTGTGTACACCTGGGTCTAAAAGCACTGGAAGAGAAGGCAGTGAGAGTTACACCATTAGCTAATCTACTGGCTACCCTCTTGCTTAGAGTGCAAGTTCCCTACCCTTCTGGGGTTTCTATTCTGTGTGAAGGCATTGCTCTCCAGTTGGCAAGGTGTTGCAAGCAGTTCCACACATACCTCACCAGAGCTCAGGAGGGCACCATATCTTTGGAACCAGTGGGCCTGCTTAGCACAGATAGTGCTGTGAATTAATTTCTCAGTGTCAGTTTTAAAATGCTTCTAAAGCAGAAGCATTTGCTTTTAGGAACAGTGGAGAGTCTTGACAGAAATTAAGAATGCCATTTGCCAGCTATCATTCATGCTCAGAGCATGAACTGCCTTTTAGGAACCTGTGATTTGAATGTGGAAGGGAATCAGCATTCCTCACACGGGAAAAAAGTTATCATCTTTGCCTACAGATGGGAAAAGAAGAGAAATCAGTATATCAGCTGAACAAAATAATCCTGAAATCCTGTGTCCAAGATATAAGGATCTCAGTGGGTTTGAAAGGTCAAATACTCAGTAAGTTTTCCTTGGGACAGGAAAAAGAGGCAGGTACGGCCCTTCAGAGTTGTTTGCAGGCTGAAAAGAGGTCAGGTTTAGCAGAAGGCATTAGATCACTAACAATTCAAGAACTTTTTATACTTACTGATGACTGCAGAATATCAGATACAGCGATCTAGATAAAACAGTCCTCGAGTCCCTTTTTTTAACATTCTCTTCAGCATCTGTGCTTTCCCAATAAAATCTTTATAAAGGTATGGTAAAATAGACAATGATCTCTCTGTGGCAATGCCTTTCCTCCTTGATCTTGAAGGGATACTAATTTGGAAGAATCCTATATTTCTGGGCTTCCATAGTTTATTTACTGACATTGCCTCTGATACTTTTTGGAAGACCATAACAATATAGTACTATGAGTAATGGCTCATCCAGGGAACTGATGATCTCCTGGCAGGTCATCTGATGGCTGAAGCCATGCTGCAGCAAGCTTAGAGAAGCCCTTCAAATTATCAGGTACTTTTTCCTTTCAGAACTTGCTGCTTCAGAGTTTCAAGATTGCCTTTGAATGGTTTGTCATTCCTCTTTGTAGCCTATGGGAGACCAGAGGCTGCTTTTTAAAGCCTGTCTTTATAGGAATCCTCACTGTTATTTCACTAGAAATAAGGTACAGGGTGCCACTGTAAAAAAGATGGGTTGCAGAAATACATACATATACTGGATGATAAATACAAGTGACAACAAAGAAACATTAAAAAGAACCTGGTATAAGAAAGCTACTGAACCAACTAAGTCAGTCTCTTTTAGTAAAAATGAGTGTGGTCCATCAACTTTGGTTATTCCAGCAAAGCACAGAGCTTAACTTTCAGTTTGATCTAAACTTACAGAAAGGTTTAGTGGAGACTTAAATTATACATCAAAGCAAAAACTTGGGAAACTTCAAAACTTTATTGTTTGTTTTGTTGTTTGGTTTTGTTTTTTTCCCCTATTCCCTGATATCTGTTCAATTACATTTTTTATGTCAGCTGAAGATATAGGCAGATGAATTATTATCTCTGAGCTAATAATCATTCTGGTGGGACCCTAGATTGGGAGAAGCAGAAAGCAGGCCTGCTTTGTTACACTCTTGAAAGTAAAAGGTGCATAAAATAGGAGCAGAGGAGCCTTTCTACTTGATGTTATTCAGACAGAGGTTAATTCAGGTAGAGGCAAGAATGGCGTTTCCCCCAGCTGCCAGTGTGGAGAGGCTGAGCCAGAGCTTTCTGTAATCCAAAGTGGCTGCATGGTCAAGTGAGGCTGGACCTTGTCTTGCGAATCTCAACCAGTTTTGGGGGTAGGATAGGATCTGTAAGTGCTGAGCACTCTCAAAAACTCACTCAGCTAAATGCACAGTGGTTAGGTGCTGGGTTTACGAGCTGGAGAGCCTGAAGCAGCAGATGGAAGCCACATCTGCATGAGGCGCCCATCTCATGGTGAGAGTTGTGCTGGCTGAGGAGGCTGAGGAGGACCAGGTGCAGCAGTGGCAGGGGCAACTTCATCATACAGGGCAGGAGGGAGAAGCAGGGCTGCCCAGCCATGATGGGTGTTCCCCTCCAGCAGCAACCTGTGGTCCTTGGCAGCCATAGGAAGGAAAGGGGCAATACCAGCCAGAGGAAGGGTTTCAGTGCATCGGCCAGCTTTTGGTGGCTGCTGCCAAGAATGCAGATCTTATTAGCACTGCAAAAAGAAACTCTGTTCAGGGGTCTTTCTTTTCAATTCCAGTTTCATTCAAGTCAATACTGCAGAGAATATTCTCCACTACCATAAGGGCATTTCACATCTGTGGGTAGAGTTGCCCTCATGTGATGGAGTAGAAATGGGTTCTAGGTCTTTGGGGAGTCTGGTTTATTATACCAGATATAATGTGTAAATGGGCAAATTATGGGAGTGTGGGAGAGAAGGGGGTAGTGAGAAGGAAGGCCTGGGATATGTGAACTAGTTTCAATAAGAGCTGGTATGAAATTTCATCTCCTTCTCAAGGAGAAACCAGCCTTTTCAAATACTCTCTTTTCATTTCAGCTCAAGTTGTGAGGAAGGAGAAAGGCAATTTAAGGTTAAGTGGAGAAAAATTTTTTGAACTGCTTGGGGAAAAGCTGTATTTTAAATAGCAAGGACTGTAGAGATGCAGAAGCGTGTGCATTTCTCAAGCTACAAGTGGATGCTCATTGCTGCCTATAGCCGTACCCAAGGCATTGCCCTAGCAGGTCTCCAAAGGTGGGGATAGGAGGCAGCATTTTTATTGAATACCCTAGGATCATACAGGGCTGGGCTTTGTTGGTCTCCTCACCAGAACCATAATAAAACCTTTGCAAACATGGGTGATAGTTATTGCCTGTTGGGTGGTGGCAGAAACCAGATTTCCACTTGATTGTTCACCTCTCTTGCCTGGGTAGCTTGAAACATCCTGGAGGAGTCTTCTGCTAATATCCCCAAAAGGCTGATGAAGCTGTGACAGAAGATTTGCCGGGATGAATTTCTGTTTAAAAGTTTCAGAGAAGCACCCACCTTGATATTAACTTGGTCGGAATACATATTTTTTAAGATCTAACTTGCTCGGAGTGTGGTCTTGCTTGCTCTGGTACTGAATAACTCCACTATGTCAAAAAAAAAAAAAAAAAAAGACTGCATAAATTAGAAAAAACTTGGATCCTGTGCCTGCCTTTCAAGAACTTGTGAATGCAGTTCAGAAATTGACAAATATTTGGTGTATAAATTAGAAACACACTGACAATATTTTTTCTATCTGTTACGGATACGACAATATTATAACTCCCTTTCTTTTAACTTTGAATAGTGGTCTAGATGTTTAAATACTCTTGCCTAGAGGTGATAGTAAAATCATGTTATAAAAATTCCTGCAGTCAGTTTTACATAAAGAGTAGAGGAAACAGCCTGCATGAGATGAGTTTTTTCTGAGGAAAATATTTAAGCAATTTTCTGGAAGCTTTGAAAAGCTTCTGACTTCTGGTCTAATGCTACAGAAAATGGTGGAAGATTAGCATTTTAAAACAAATATTTTTGGTGTAAAACAAGAATAATTAATCATCATGTTAAAGGGGAATTGCTGTAACAATGAAGTAATTTATCAAATGCAAATGCAGGGTTATGAATAGACTCCAAAAGGCTCTTAGTTTCTTGTCCAGAGAATGCAGAGCAGAGCTACTTTCCCACCAAGTTTACATTATGTTACAAGCAGAATTGCTGGAAACTGGGATAGTTGTGTGTAGAAAATTTGTTTGAAAAATGTTGCCATTTTTTTGATTAATGAACATGTAATTCTGAAAAAGATTTTTCTTTTTCTCTTGCTACCCATTCCCTTATGTTTCCCCAAAATTTCAAATGGGAATGGTGCTGCCTCAAGTGAATAGTGGTGCTTAGAAACATTTTAACTTTGTAGAGTAACATTTAAATGCCAAATTGTTACTTTAAAAAATAAAGAAATATTTGTTTAAAAATAGCGCATGTATGCTTTCACACAAGAAGAAAATCCTTTCAGTTGCTACCAATAGCTGTTTGGAGAATAATTCCTGAAACACTTGGATATTGTGTCTGAGGGAAGGAGGAGGCAGGTTAAGTATTTTTCTCAAGGAATACATATTGAAGAACTATTAATTTACACTGGGGAAAAACCCCATAATATAATCTTTAGCTTCCAACAGATAGAAAGGTGGGTGGTTTTCACATTGTTATTGATCTTTAAAAGACCAAGGAATGTGACACAAAGGTGTTAGTTGACCTGTAGCTCCTGAGTCCTGGCAGTCTGATGTAGCTGACCCAGGTTGGGTCAGGCTGCCCCTCCAAGTCTTTTTCATTGTTGGGCAAGGGAATGTGAACTATTGCTGAAGTAGTTTTCATTTGGTATCTCCTGCACTGCTGTTGTCAATCAGCAGGTTGCTGTTGCTTGGTTAAGCATGTTTGCTTGGTCTGCCTGTTCAGCCCCAGGTTAAAAAAATAACCAACCAAACCCAGAAAACATCTCAAGAAATAGCTTGACAGAGTTGATTTCAGAAGTGATCAGCTGAGATAAACCTGGTCCTGAATGTTTCCTCCACACAACTTTCTGCACTATTAAGCAGGATGTAAACAGAATCTGCTGGCTCCTGCATGTACTCACTGATCTCATTTGACTTTACACAGACAGCCTCAGCTGGTCAGTTGAACTGCAGCCTGCTGGTTTTGTCAGCCAATACTTTATATTTACACCATTTCATATAATTTAAAACTGCTTACAGATGTTTAGAGTCTTAAAATTTAAACACGGATTTAATATATCCCAACATGAATAGGACTGATAGGGAGAAAGGGAATGCATTAACTATCTGCATTTAATTCTAATGGGCTATGTTATTAATCCTCAATTGATTAAGAGTTTTAACAGAGATTTAATAATTGTATGCATTAATAGTCCTGAGGTACAGATATTGTGTCCTGACTTCCCATGGGGAATGTATCAAATTGTATGAATTATCTCCTTGCATTAGGCTCTGGTTTCACAATTCTGAGACCTGTTCCCATCAGGTCCAGCACAGACGTTTTCTTGGCAGAAGACATGGCAATTTTATCAATACCACAGCAGTTTGTGGATTCATAACCTGGAGGACTTTATATTTTAGCTGTCTGGGGTGGCAAAGAGCCGCTGGCCTCCTGTGGGTGGACAGGGATTGCAGTGTGAAAGTTGAGCTTGAAAAGTAAAAGGGAGAAATAATTTTTCAATTTTTGTATTTGAGTTTTAATAAGCTTTCTTACTACAGCAAAAAATTGTAATATAAATAAGGATAAAATTGTACATATGTTTTTAAGTGCTTTTGAAGAACAAGTTGATTGAGGAAAAATGGAATGTCCCTTAATTGCCATGACATGGCAACTGACATGGACCACAGTGTATAATGGAAAAAAATATTTAGCTGTTTAGGGTGGCTTAACTGTACTGTGCATATGCCCAAAATGTACAGCTGGATAGCTGGAGTAGGAGCGTTCAGGGTCTTTCTGAAGAGCTTCTTTCAGTTAGCTGAAAGGTCTGTGTTGTTTCTGTTTATGGTAGTAGTTCTTCTATTATTTTACCTTTTGGCCTTTATCTGTAAATGGCTTGTGGTGTTGGAAAGATAGCTGTAATACCAGGGAGCTGTGGCAGTGTCTTCCAGGACATGATGTTCTCACAGAAGACACTGGATTTGAAAGCACCAAACACATATTGCACTTTGTGTCATAATTTTTCCCAGATAAACTGACACCTCAATTTTTCGTTAGCTCTTTATGCTGTGAGAACAAACGTACTGCACCTAAAGGGATTCATTATGATCTCTATATATCTGAGACCCTGAGTGTGCTATGCAGGATGATTACCTTAGTGCTTGTCAAAAATACCATTCATCTATTTCTCACTTGCTCTCTAGATTTGCCTCTGCTGTGGCAACTAGGAGATAGACACTGAATGTGCACATCTCTGTTCCTGGAATCCTTGACTTTTGTATTTTGCTGCTTTGTATTTAAAGTTCTAGATACTTTCCAGTTGTATTCAACATATTTCTCTTGTTTATCCAGAGCAGGTGATCTGTCAGTGGTAGCTGTCAGTCATAAATTATTTTAACTGAGTTTTTTAATTTGTAGCATGTTTTTTGTGACACCTGCTTGGTCTGTGGAAACTACTGGATAACTCCTGTTTCTTTAGCAGCTCTTAGTGGAAAAGTGCAGAATGTTTCTGAGTCAGCAAAGGGAACCCAGCACCTTTCCAAACAGCCAGAGGAGCAGGCTTGGAGAAAAGACAGGCAAACCACTGATGGGCTAATAATAGTAAAGAGAAAAGAGGGACATCAAAGCGGAGCTTGAAATGAAGGGCCAGGTGGATACCAGAAGGAAATGCTGAGCACTCAGTTGCTTTGGTGATGGGGAAACTTCAGAGCAAACACATGTGTACACGGTATGTATCAGATAGTAAGATTGTGATGATTTTTTTTTTCAGAAAGTAGCCAAATTGTAT
This sequence comes from Ara ararauna, assembly GCA_028858755.1. Taxonomy (NCBI): domain Eukaryota; kingdom Metazoa; phylum Chordata; class Aves; order Psittaciformes; family Psittacidae; genus Ara; species Ara ararauna. The sequence continues at coordinate 77,494,007 of CM054376.1, forward strand.
TGCACAAACTTTTAATTCCTGATATACTAAAAGTAACATCAGGGTTGCTTGTCTCAGTCTTGTCTCTGGCACTCCATGCTCTTCTGAAGCTTAATGCTGTCCGATGGGCTGGAGGGTGTGGAAGAAACTATTTCCTTCTTCCTAACCTCTCTTCACATGTCTGAAAACTGCTGCAGAGGACTGCTCCTTGGAACAAGCAGTCCTAATCCTTGAGTTTTTTCTAATAAGCTGCTTTCCCCAGGCCCCTCATCATCCTTGTTCCTGTTCTCCAGGGTTTTTCTGTTGTGTTCACATCCTTCTGGGATGATGCTGCCCACAGCTGAGCTGGCTGCTTCCCACAGCTGAGCCAAATGCAGGCATTACACCATGTGTTTTACAGATGATACTTACATTTATTTTTCCCAGAATGGTTTTCCATTTTTTCCCAGCAGCATGATATTCTTGATTTATATCTATGGTTTAATATATTATAGCTCAATAGTGAAATGGTTGAGGGTTTGGGGTTGTTTTGTTGGATTTGGTTGGGTTTTTGGGTTTTGTTGGTTTTTTTTTTTTCTTTTTTGGCTTAAGAAAAATAAAAAGAAAAAGTGTGATAGGATCACTGATAGATTTAATTTACTTAATTTATCAGTATTCTTGATGCTAAGGTTGAAAAGCCATATTCACAAAAATATCTGCTGGTGTCACAAATGTCACAAAGATTCTAGTGGGCTATCAGAAGAGTTGTACAGTTCCTTCTTTTATTGGTATCAGGCAAGAGGTTTGCACTTGACTTCAGCTTTGTCTGTCTTCATGGAATAATTTAAATTGCAATTTTTTTTATTGGGTCTGAAGTCAAACTTTTATGAATCTCCTTACTTTGTTTTGTTTCAGGGCCCTCTCCAGAAGCTATCGGGAGAACTGGCTACCATGGATTTGGAGAAGGCTGAGGTTCTTAACGACTTCTTTGCCTCAGTCTTCACTAGCACATGCTCTGACCATACCACCCAAGTCTTGGAAGGCAGACGCAGGGACAGTGAGAATGAAGACCCTGAGCCCACTGTAGGAAAGGATCTGGTTCGAGACCATCTTAGGAACATGAACGCACACAAGTCCATGGGACCTGATGAAATCCATCCGCGGGTCCTGAAGGAGCTGGCAAATGATGTTGCTAAGCCAATGTCCATCATATTTGAAAAATCGTGGCAGTCAGGTGAAGTTCCCGATGACTGGAAAAAGGGAAATATAATCCCCATTTTCAAGAAGGGGAAAATGGATGAGCCAGGGAACTACAGACCAGTCAGTCTGACCTGTGTGCCTGGCAAAATCTTGGAGCAGATTCTCCTGGAAAGCATGTTAAGGCATGTGAAAAACAGCAAGGTGGCTGGTGACAGCCAGCATGGCTTCAGTGAGGGGAAATCCTGCCAGACCAGTTTGGTGGCCTTCTATGATGGGGCTACGGAACTGATGGACAGGGGTAGAGCAGTTGATGTCATCTCCCTGGACTTGTGCAAAGCGTTTGACACTGTCTCACATGACATCCTTGTCTCTGAGTTGGAGAGACATCAACTTGATAGGTGGACCACTTGGTGGATAAAGAACCGGCTGGATGGCCGCACGCAGAGTTGTGCTCAATGGCTCAATGTCCAGCTGGAGACTACTAATGAGTGGTGTCCCTCAGGAATCGTTTTTGGGACAGGTCTTGTTCAGAATCTCTGTCAGTGACATGGACAGTGGGATTGAGTGCGCCCTCAGCAAGTTTGCCGATGACGCCGAGCTGTGTGGTTCGGTTGACATGTTGGAGGGAAGGAATGCCATCCAGAGGGACCTTGACACGCTTGTGAGGTGGGCTGATGAAGTTTAACCATGCCAAGTGCAAGGTCCTGCACCTGGGTCAGAACAATCCCAGGAACAGCTACAGGTTGGGCAGAGAAGAGATTCAGAGCAGCCCTGCAGAGAAGGACTTGGGGGTTTTGGTTGATTAAAAAATGAACATGAGCCGGCAGTGTGTGCTTGCAGCCCAGAAAGCCAAGCGTATGCTGGGCTGCATCAAAAGGAGCATGACCAGCAGGTTGAGGGAGGTGATCCTGCCCCTCTACTCTGCTCTTGTGAGACCTCACTTGGAATATTGTGTGCAGTTCTGGTGTCCTCAACATAAAAAGGACATGGAACTGTTGGAACAAGTCCAAAACAGAGCCATGAGAATGATCAGGGGCCTGAAGCACCTCCCGTATGAAGACAGGCTGAGAAAGTTGGGGCTGTTCATCCTGGAGAAGAGAAGGCTGAATGGAGACCTCATAGTAACCTTCCAATATCTGAAGGGGGCCTATAGGGATGCTGGGGAGGGACTCTTCATGAGGAACTGTAGTGATAGGACAAGGGGCAACTGGTTCAAACTTAAACAGGGGAAGTTGAGATTGGATATGAGGAAGAAATTCTTTACTGTGAGGGTGGTGAGGCACTGGAATGGGTTGCCCAGGGAAGTTGTGAATGCTCCATTGCTGGCAGTGTTCAAGGCTGGATTGGACATAGCCTTGGGTGGCATGGTTTAATGGGAGGTGTCCCTGCCTATGGCAGGGGATTTGGAACTAGATGATCTTAAGGTCCTTTCCAACTCTAACTATTCTATGATTCTGTGATTTTATGAAACAAAAATATTTCAGGCCCCTTGCTGTATGTGTGGCAGCAGTCTGTACTTTTCAGGCAAAATGTTATCTGTGTGTCAAACTTTTTTCCTTCTGTCAACAAGTCCATGTTGATTGAAGGCTCAGTTTTATTATACATGCTTAAAGCTGTGGTTTACCTTGCTGGTCTGCACTGAAGTCATCATGCCATGAGAAATATCAGAGAGGTAAGTTCTGCAAAGCCATAATTCATGTGCAGGCTGACATGCTTCAAAAGCATGGACAGGAGTAAAAGGTGGGGGTTTTTTTAACATAATTTGGAAACAGATGGGTACTTAACCTCTTGAGACCAAACATGTATTAGTGTGAAGGAGCAAGCTTGTTGCCCATTGCAAGACTACAAACTAAAAATATTGTGACATCACTAGTCAAAGTTTGATAAAGCAAATTAATGTCATAGAAGCGCCAATTATGCTTGCCGTGTTGGCTGCCTTTCAGTACATCCCACTGAATATGGCAGTGCTTTTCAGTCAGGTATTACAGACCATTTCATGAATGCATATAACAACCTGGCAAAGTTTCCTGCCACTGTATGTGCACTGGCTGTGTAAATCCCAGGTATTTGTTCCTGTCTCTATAATTTTCTTCTTAGGAAAGCATTTAGTACACCAACTATATCTTCTGTGCACATTGCACACATTTGAGCAGTAAAAGAAAAAGAAAAGAAAATCTTCCAATAGTTTATTTTCAGCTCTTCTTTTGTGTTTCAGATAAGTGTGTGGATGTTGCAACAGCTGTAGACACTGCAAAACAGAAGTGTCTCTTGATTTAGTCTATGACATGATTTTGCTCATTCTTTCACTGCTTCCTGAGCTCAGCATGTTGCAGTGTTGTTTGAGAGAGATACCGAGTCAGCTGGCTGCTTTTCCAGTCAGCATTACTCGCACCATGCCTTTCCCTTCAGACAGCAACTTCTGTGTGATAGGATAAGTTTTCGGCTCTGAACATTCATCAAAAAGCACCATTCCTCTAGTAAGTATGTTAAACTAAGATGTCTGATGCATGTCCAATTTTTCTCCTGCACAACATTCTTTTCAGTTTGCTGCTTTAATGCAGAAGGATTGGAAATAATCAGACTTTCAAACAATACCATGTGGCTGAGCACACAGTATAGAAACCAGAATGTTTGGAATTACATCATTATCTGTACCATACAGACAGAGCAGCACACAAGAGAGAGCTTTGTATCACAAATGTAGTGGTGGAAATCAAGTCAATCCTCTTGCTCCCCATCCTCCATTCTGGGCAGTAGGTCAGACAACATCATGAGTGGGTAAAGGCTTCTTTGTTTAGCTTCTGGGTTTTTTGTTTGTTTGTTTGTTTTTTCTTTCATTCTTTTTCGATGTTTTTATGTCTTATCCCTCACTCTCCTCAACAGCCTGCTGGAACCATTCAGATTCATCCCAAGTCTCTTCGGCTTTTTTGCCTAATCTATTTCCCACTTCAAACTGCTTGGGGGAACACTGGTTATAGCTAGGCTGAGGTGAATGTTTGAAACTGAGAAGACTGTGATCTCTTCCCAGCAGCAAGAAAAGTCTGTAGATAACTTAGCAGACATCAGATCTGGAGATCAGACAGGGACCCAATACTTCGAGCGTTGCCTTCTAACTAAGGGGAAATAAACCCTCCCTGTAAAGAATATGGTTGTTTTAGTTCTTAGGATATTTAATGATGTACTGGCACATAGTAACTGCGCTATAAATATAGTCTGAAAAAATATGAGCTTACTTTGGAAGCTGCTTTCAGCTAAATTATGGGGTTTTGATCCTGACCTAAACTGATCCCACATGTTCCTGGATTCTCCTAATGTTTGAGTGCCCAGTAAATCAACCGTAATTTTTGCTTTTTATTGCAAGGAATGAACAGAAGAAATTGGGAATTATATGATTTAGGCATCTTTTTATCACATGGTTTAGGATTTTTTGATATCTTTTTAGCTTTAAGATTTCAATAAAGTTTAAAACAGGTATACAGTATCAAAACTAGTTAACTGGCATCAGTTTACAGAAAGCCAGTGTGAGGTTCATCAAAGCCTTTGTTTCAAAAATACTCAGTGCTTCTACAAAGAATGCTAGTATTGATCTTATAAGTATTAATGTGTTCTACTTACACATATTTCACATTATTGACTACAGGAAAAAATAGTACCATAGTAGTGAACAGGAAAGAAGAAAAAAATACCAAGCAGCTTCCTTGGTAGTAACACCCAATGTTTTAAAGCAACAGCCATTGTACCCCTGGATTATGCTGCTTCTGCTTTGAAAAATGTGCATGTTCAGTATTTCTTCTTTTTTCCTTTTCTAAGGCCATCTCTCCACTCTTCTTTGCTCCTCCTTGTTATACCAACTTCAGCGGTGGTGTCATAAGCAAGCATCTGTTCTCTAGCATGGATCCGAGCCTTCCCATCTCAACTGTAAGGCTGTTCGCATTTCTGTTCATAGACACATTTTTGCCATCTGATCCATGCTAACCTGCCCTCCAGCCTTTTTTATTCTTAAGATATTTTGTAATTTTTTGTCATTGCAGCCTCTACCTGGTAACTTGTTTCTGTTTTCTGGCTTCTTTTATGCAAGTTTGGGATTGGTTTGGTTTTTTATATATATATATAAATAAATATATATATATTTTTATATATATATATATACATCCTAGATTTGGTATTTATATTCTTTAGTGGTAATATTAAAGCATGGCTAAACTATATTCTTGAACTTGGCTTTCCTATCTTTTCCAATCTGAAACATCAGTCTTCCATCATGATTTTTGTCAGCTGGCTGCCCACATGAGTCTTTTGCCATGTAGGCTGTAGAGTCAGCTTCTCTGAAGTCTTATGCAATAATTACCAGGTAGTAAAAGTTAACTGCCCCATAAAACCACATGGAAGAACCATGCTATTACTGGCTTGTCCTACTTGGCATCCTCTTCCTGTGTGCTAGATCTTCTGGGCAGGGGAAAGGACTAACCAAGTTCCCTTTTGGCTCTCTTCTCTGTGTTTCTATAACTGGTGACTGGGTTATGGGCTGCCAAGTCGAAGCACAGAGGACTTCTGTAACAAATTGAGAGCCTTAATCTTAGAATCTGAATTAAATGGTTACTATTTCATTGGGAGGAAGAAAAAAAAGATAAGTAAGTCACTCCAAAGTTATCCCCTAACATTTAAGTGTTTTCAAGGTGCCTTGAAAAGCATTTCACCTAGTGATCCTTCACAGCTAATCTACTGCAGCACTAGATTAGCTGGTGTAGGGTGAAGGTGTCTAAAGTGGACCCAAACAGAGGGCAACTTTGCAACTCACCTGAATTGACTATAGCTCTAACTGGCAGAACTAGTCTTAATTCTGTAGTAGGCATGTGTAGTAGCTTTATGGAGAAATAAAAAATGTCAGGTTTCTACCAGCCTTCTAAAAGGATTCATGTCACTGTTGTGATTTGTAATTTATACTACTGTGATTCTTGTATCTTCTTTTATCATGTGTGTCTTGTGCCTCATTTTTTATTTCTCAATGAGATAGATAACAATCCCTTTTTTTTTCTTTTTCCTTTTTTATTTCTTAGTAACTGAGATTTCAGTCTTCCTTAGGGGTTGCAAGCATACCTGCACAGAGTTCCTGGGAGAATTGTAAAGGAATTTAAAAATGATACAGAAGGCTATTAAAATGGAGGGTGGGTAACTTGGGAGGAGAGGCTGCTTACTTGCAGTGTCAAACAACCAGAAAAGATCATAAAATGTCATTTCATCCATGCTCCTACCCCAAAGCAGAACATTTACAGTAATATTCCTGATAAATGCTTGTCTAAACTGTCCTTAAATATCTCCAATAATGACAACCTTTCAGCTGCATTAGGCAACTGCTTACCCTTAATGTTAGGAAGTTTTTTGTAATCTTGAGTCTAAGTATTCCATGTTGTCATTTTATGTCACATCTGGATCCCAAATATAACCTGTTTGGGATAGTGCAAAAAGAATTCAGTTCCTTTCCTGCTCATTGCACCGCTTTTCCAGAAGTGGAGAAGGAGAGAAGGAACAATGTGAAAGCTACTTTCAGAATGAATAGCTACTTTCAATCCTTTTTTGGTCAGATTGATTATTACAGTGCTGGTAATGCTGAAAGACACATCAGGGTATCCCCTTTGTAAGAGGTGTCACAGCTAAGTGTTCATGCAGTGAAATGAAAGTTCTGAGCCTGCTGCAATAGCTGCACATGGCCATATTGTTTATAGTTAAAAACCGATGAGCTGTTACACTGAAATCTAGCAAGGGAGCTGTGAAGGGGAAACACACAAGAATGCCTTGATTAATAGCATCCCTAAATGACAATAGCTGTTTTATAGTTTTTATAAGGATTGTAGTGTTTCTCATATATAAGAAAGGACAAGATGTAGAGTCTCTTTGTTAAAGCTGTTGACTATAGGAAAGAACCCAAGGGTTTCTCAGGCTCCTCGGTTGTAAAACTAAATACATCTAGGGCTGCCTTGTGTCACTTCACGGCATCTTTCAAAACTGTAATTAGCAGACACCTAACGAGTTGTGGCTGCAGCGTGTAGATCAGGTGACTCAAATATTTACTTTCGGCCTCTGATTCTCTTTCCCTATACAAGGGGGAATAATTTGGTTTTAACAGTTAGAGACTCATTTTTCTTCAGTTGACTTGCTTCAAGACTTTATTGCTTTCCAGTAATCTGTCAGGCTGAGTCCTCTCTCCTGTTTTCAGCAGCAAGGTATGTCTAAAACATTTAGTGGTGGCAGTCCTTGCTTCATTAAGCCTATTTCTTTTGGGAGTGAAGGTTAAGAAGCTTGCCTGAAATATGTATTTTCACTACTATTGATGGAGTCTGATGCATAAAATGCAGTTGGCCCTTTGACAGTTATAAAGCAGCTAATGAGAGAGTGACATTGTTAACCTCCTTGCATTTTTTAGCATGATAGCAGCTGTCTTGTTTCTTCCAAGTCGATCTTGTGAGTATAGGGCTGCATCTTGTTAATAGTGGGTGGAAACAAATCAAGCTAGGCTATATTTTTAGCTATAAAAGAGATTCAGCCATTTCACCAAGAGGGCAGGGTAAGAATATTTAAGAATCTAGATTCGTGATACTTCCCTGGCACAACAGACTCTTCTGCTAGAGACCATGATGTGTGGTGCAAGTTAAATGCTACTTAGTCTTGCAAGCTCAGCCCAGTGTACAACACCTGCTTTTCTGTCCTGACTTTGCCTTTTCCCTCCTAGACTTTGTACTCATTTACCTGCCTGTGATGACTGAAGTGCAGTGCAAATAAGTTTTATCAGTGTGTTTTGACTATAGAAGATCTTTTCAAAATGACCTTCTGCAACAATCAGCATTAAATTGTCATCATTCTAAATGCCAGAATATACAGGGCATGTGGATAGCACAGTTATTTGCTATTTAGCCTTGGAGTATGTAGTATTATCTGTGTATGGAAAGACTGAAAAATAAGGTTGTAACTACTCTTTGTGGCGTAGAGTGAGTGGTACCAGACGACAGTGTAGCCCTTTATCTTAGCTAGGGTAGGGTGGTTCTGCTTGAGGAATGTTGATGTGATGCATCCGTGGGGCAGCAGTGATGAATTAGGAGTGTGATTCTCTAGCCTAGATTGGAAGATCATAGGCTGGGTGGAGTGTGCAGCAGCAAACCCTCATGTGCCTGGGCGCACAATGCACTATTGCACTCTGTAGGGGTGGGGAAGTTAAGGAACGGCTACAGCTGTTCTTCTTTTGATGTCTTCTTAGAGAAAGAGTGTTAGCACCTCACAATGGCAAGGAAGGAGTTGTTTTCAGGACAAGAGTGTGTGTCAGTTCAAACTCCCTAGTTCGAATTCTTCCCATTTTTGTCAGTCCATTAGCATTCCTTCCACAGTCTTCCCTTAGCCATTTAAAAACTGTGTATTAGCTTTGAGAACAGTTTCATACTGACTGTGCTTGAGCTGACCTTACTCAGAAATTTCCTGGTTGTTCTCTGTCCTCAGCCACTTCCACTTGTAAAGATAAGAATCAGACATTGAACTAAATCAAAGATAAATATCTTTTGGTTGTTTTGTTTCCTACACAGATGGTCATTCCTGAAGACTGTTCAAAGCCATTCTTTAAGAAATAACTGCATGGCTTCAGACGTGAGAACAGTACATCTAGACACATAAATGCAAATAGTGTTTTACAAGCAACTGAACCTACATGTACCTGAAATGGATTTATTCCTGGAATCAGCACTTTTCTAGACGTATATCTCAGGGGACTTGAACTGAATGTCCAACAGGTTTTGAATAAAGAGTGAAAAAATGTGGGAGAGGTTAGCATGTGCTGTAAGAGAATCTGTTTTATAACAGTCATGGTTGTCACAGTGAACATGATTAATTTGTTCTTCATCACTAGCCACTCTTTTAATTCTTCGTGTGGCAGCAAAGATGAATAGGGAGCCAGCTCTATCCTTCTGAAGAGCTGTGAATTTAAACAGTGACAATCTCATGGTTACAGGCAGTAACTCACTGAATCACACATGAGTTGCAATCAGACCAGTAGTCCTTTTCCTAACAGTGATATTTAACGTGCTGGTCTTATTTTCCCCTCAGCCCAGTCATATTTCTTTCAGTGATGAAAACAAGGACTAGTTTTTCCTTTATCAAATTTGCTTTAGTGTGTGGGCACTGAGCAAGTCATATGAATTATGCAGTGTATAGGACATAGGAATTACTTTGGCTTCAATTTTTTCCAAAGTACACAGGTTAGTAGTAACATTTTTGAGTCTACACTCTCACTAACATCCATGCTTCTATAAATCACTTTCTCTTTTATTTATAAGCTCACCTTAATTTTTGATAAAATCACAGAAGAATGATGCCAGTGGGCTCTGTAAGCACATGTAAAATAAATCCAATCATAAAACATTGCTGGTTATCATCCACATTTTCTCTTCTGTTGGCACCCTGCTCTCCCTTGTGATGGGATTCTGACTGGCAGCGTTGATTCTCTCTTGTCAAACTGCTCTTTGTTATTTTTTGCAGTCATCTATCCTGTCCGTATATAAACATATCTGCAGTAATGTATGCTTACTCACTGATTAGCAAAGTAGATCTGCCTGGTTTTAGAGAGGCCTGGATACTGCTAGGTTGAGTTACATTACTATCTCTGCTCTTCAGATATCTATTGGGTAACAGTTGTGAAATTTGGGTTGTATACTACAAGTGATTATGAAATTTGTTTGCTGATTTATGGAGATGGTCAAAATGGGCAGGCAAAATTTTAACACACAGTGGTTGTTCCTCCTTTTTAAGATATTAATGGCAGTTTGAAATGCCTATGAACTCTATGTAGAGTAATGTGGCTGTGATTAGCAGTTATGAATGGCACAGTCAATTTATCCAAACTGACAAAAAAAAAAAAAAAAAAAGGACTAGTGCCTGTGCTTGAGAATTGACATATGAAGATTTGGCCAATTCACCTCAGGTTATAGAAAAGCTGTATTCACTGCCTTAGGGAATAGGACTTGCTGCTGCTTAGTGTGAGGATTCAATGCAGTACCTGGAATGTGTATATATTTAAAATAGATGTGGTGATGTAAGGTGTTAAATACACATCATGTGTGACGTTTCAAATCCCATTTGGATTTGAAATTGAAATTGTCATTTGTTAACCCAAACAGAGATATAATTTACAGACAATGAAAAGGGTATTAAAGGATGCGTGATTTGGTTGTACTTCACAAGTAAAACCCAAGGTTACACAACACCCAAGGGACACTGCAAATGCATCTGCTGGCAATGCTAGAGCCAAACACCTAGTCTCCAGTGTACCCTTCCAGTTGTGGATCTCCTATCATTAATAGACTATAAATATCCTTTCTGGTATGGGAAGATGACAGTGATTAGCCATATAGTATAAAGTTTTGGAGATGTGGGATTTTGGGGGGTTTATTAACTTTAGACAAAACTTTATAACTAACTCATGTGACTGTTGGGAACGCAAATTTCCATGAATCATAAAGTAGCTAATTGATTTCTGCTAATATGATAGCCTGTCTTGGCTGTCAGTCAAGCAGATCTCACTGTTCTGTTGGTTTTTTTCAGGCATTTTTAATGGACTCTAAATGCCTCTTAGCAAGGATCTTCTTGCTTTAAAGGTGTTTGTAATTCTCACTGTGAAAGCTTCCTCAAAATCATCTGTTTAGTATCTGTTTAAAATTCATGAGAAAATCCAGAACTAAAAACAGGTGATGAGAGTCACTTCAAGCCATAGGGAAAATAATTCCCAACAGAATAATTTAGGCTATCAGCCTGCAGTCTACAGCTGAGGGACTCAACTGCAAAGTGTTACCTACAACCAGGAACACAGCAGTATAAACTACCTGAGCATCTTTACTCCACCAGAGCTCACAACTTTCAAGATAAAGAGGTATAGTGAGGCAAAGGCTGGAAATAGTGAGCCTGAGAGATGCATGGCATGACCAGACACTTTCCATTAAAGTCTTCTAGCTCTTGGTGAAGTCCTTTGGCAAAAATGCTTTTAATATTCCATCCTTTTCTTCCAAATACATGACTCATGTCTGCAACTTTTCCTAAAAGGGAAAGACTGAATTGCCTGCTATTCTATAAGAATGTGTTTCTCCTCCCTTCAGACCAACATTTTTAACTGAACAAGAAAATTGGCAGATACTCTGTCAGTTTTCTGTCTTGAAACTCCAAACCTTTAAAAACAACAAAGCCTGTCTCTCAGTTACAAGATAGGACATAGATAAATGACACAATTGTGTTTGCAGATGAATGGATGAGTTGACCTTTAGGTCAACTTGCTTGCAATGACTGATGATAAATTAGGATATAAAAACCAAATTGCCTTATAATTTACAGGGTAGCTGCTGAGCATAGTTAAAGGCTGGTTTACTTTTTATTGTGGGAGTTTGGATATTTGTGCTGAATGAGAGGAATGGGCTGCTTTTAACCTAGCACACCAGGCCTCTGCAGTCCACCTCCCAGTCTGGCAGCCAGTCTCCCCTTCATAATCTTGGAAATAGCTCAGCAATTTCAACCAAATTTGAGATGGGATTTAATCACCTTAATTGCCTATGAAGTCTATGAGCACTGGGAGCTGGACAGAAGGAAAGATTCATGTTGGTGCCCACACTGACAGAAGCACAGTCAGAAAACATCAGTTACCTTGTGGGTTTGACAGTTGCTGCTGAGCCAACCCACGTCTCCAGCTCAAGACCAATCGCAGCAGGTATCGGCAACTCAGGCTGATTCAGGGAAGAGCAGATTCCCAGGCTTACTGCACTGGAAGGAGATTTAGGGGTCAAAGGGCAAAAATAGATAGAAAATGAAGTTCTGCTGATGTTCATAGAATCCCAGACTGATTTATGTTGGAAGGGACCTTAAAGCTCATCCAGTTCCAACCCCTTCCACAGGCAGGGATGCCTTCCGCTAGACCAGGTTGCTCCAAGCCCATCCCACCTGGCCTTGAACACTACCAAGATGTGGCATCCACGGCTTCTCTGGCAACCTGTGTCTCCCAGCCCTCAGTGAATTTTGCTGCTCACAGAATGATGTTTCATCATTGGAGTGGCGGAGCAACCCCACAGGTTCTCATACTTTCTCTCAGGGTGAGATCCCTCTCACCAATTTAGTTTTGAAATTAGATATCAGTTTGGCATGTGTGCCCTTTTTTATTTTTTCTCTACTTCTTATAAATATGATCAGGGATTCTAGTAGTTTCTTTCACTTTAAAATAATTTTAGAATATATATATAAAAAAATATATACATACCTATATATATTCATGTTTTTATTGATATATATATATATAAAAATAGCAGAGCAATTGCATAACCAGTACTTGTGTACTGGTTGTGGGGATCAAAACATAACTGGACTGATAGTTTACACTCTATGTTTTAATGTCCTTATAAATTGTCTTCAGTTGACTTTGAAGTTGGTCAGTGGTTAATATATCAAGTAAATGTTTTGTGAACAAAATTCCAAGATATAGCAGCAGGCAAAGATAATACAATAGCTGAATTTCATAACTTGTGGCATGTCTCTGCAGAGTAGACAAAATTTTAAAAATAATATAAAGATGTTGTTGGATCAATAACATGGATATTATTGACAGAGCAGTGAATGAAGAACCACATCACAGCCAGTAAACTTCAACTTTGACGCTCAGTTGGATAAGTATTGGGACTAATCAGCTGTTTTGAAATCTAGTAGATGCTTTTAATTGTTGTTTGGTAACCTTTGAATTTGGCCTCTGAATTTGGTGGAGGCTATTTGTGGGTGACAGGATAGAAATAGTTAACAAAATGGATTCAGGCGTTATAGCCCTGGTCTGGCTTAAGCCTTGGGAACAGTGAAGAAGACGCCAGGTGCTATTGCCCTGGTTGGGCCTAAGCCTTAAGAACTGTAAAGACAACAATGAAGGGTAAAGATCAGTTAGCAAAACAAAGCAGACTGTTTGCAAGATAAAGCAGGATGTGCATCTCAAAGACAGACCAAACAATGTGAATATTTGTATCCCTTAGTAGTTTTGCTAAATCGGGATGATAAGGAAGCAAGAGAGTGGAAAGTTACTGCTTAGCATTTAGTAGACTAATGCAAAATACAGATCTTCAGATTTCACCAGAACTGGAGTCCGTCCTTGATACACCACAGCTGTTTACTCTGCAAGTAATGTTTTGGTGGTCTAGAGCAGAGTGTGATGTGCTGTTGTGGAAATAAGATACTGCAAGACACAGCAGCCTCGGCTGATGAGTGAATTTGAAATTCCAGTCTCACTGAGGTGGCTTTTGTTTATCTGTTTGGGGGGAGGGGGGAATACTGAAAAAAATTATGCATTACAATAGTGAACAGTTGGCTGCAGCTCTCTCCAAGAGACAAAGTCATGCCTAATGACTAAAACAAGCAGCAGGTTGCAAATTTGGACTTCATGATGCATTCCGGTCAGTAACATGAACGACAGGAAGTATCTTACATGTGCTGCCTTTGGGGAATAAGAGAAGATATGATTCTATATGGAGGTCAAGCATCACTCTACTGTATTTGCTGATAAATCTTTTAAATAGTGGGCTTTTTTTTCTTTCATTTTTCCTTGAGCAGTGTGGTATTATCTGCAAAGCAGTGGAAAGATCAAATAGCCTTTCAGCCAGCTGCTAAACATTGGTCACTGCCTTTGAGAACAATGAACCCATCAGCACAGCTGAATGCTGCTGTACATCACCCAGCACATGCAGAGGTAAGCTGCAAATGACCTGGAGCACTGTACCAACAGCATTTGGCCAAGATCAGTAATAATGTTAATCTGTTTTTCCCAGAGCAATGCAACAAGCTACTGGAGTCATCCCTGACTATGGAGCATTTTTAAGTGCTTGGGTTTGAAAGCACGTTTAAATTCAATCTGGGCAAATCACTGCAACATTAGAAACCCCTCCTGTTACAAGGATTGACAAAGCCCCATGTCTGTATTACTTTACACTTTTTTGTAAAAATGAGATAGCAGGCTTAAGAGGGTGTCATTCTTTCTGCTATCAAAATTTGTGCAAATCACTAGAAAAATGGTGATCTTGGTGTGGTAATGAGCACAATAAAATTGTAGGGTTTTTTTCTTTATAAATCCTGAAAAGCTGTAAAAAATGGCAACTTTACAGTTGCTCTCCAAACACATCATAATATAGCAAAATACATTATGTGGTTCCAAATATTTTGACTTGTTGTTACTACTAGAATGACAAGTTAATGTTGGCTGCTTCACAGGTTACTAAGTAGGATCCTTATGCCAAACAGCTGCCATTTAAAAAACGAAAGTGAAAGAATAAGTTTCATGCAGTCAAGGGATTTCTCTTGCTTATCTATTTAGTTACTTTATTATAGTGATAATGGTGAAGGTTTTTTATATGAAAATGAGACCTTCTGTGTCAAGAAGAATAAAATGTCTAGACTTCAGGTTAGAGAAAGTAAGAAGAATATAGAGATGCACAGGATGAGTATCACAGTAAAATATTTCTTCAGTAACTGCATTTTCTCCACAAGGTCTATGAGCGTGCTTAGATATAAGCATGTGGTTAAGCACTTTGGGTCAGAAACAGGGCGTTTGTTAATGAAAAGGACATAATTGCATCTGCGGTGCTGCTGAGGTGTGCCCATGCCACCGTGGCTTGTCTGCAGTCCTCAGGGTGGTCTAAAACATTGAAGAGCATTTGCTGCCTGGCATGACACAGCTTTGGAGTTCTATTGGGACATATGAATCACTTAGATTAAAAGTTTTGACTGACTTTAAGTGAGAAACTGATGGGGTTTAGTTCCTCAGTGGATAATTGTTGGGGAATGGCTGCTGGAGAACGGACGCGATGAGACCATAGGCCCAGCAGTAGTGAACCAAAGGCTTTGAGGCCTTGGCTGAAGGTTACTAGGGAACGTGTGCGTGAGAAGAGTTTGAGGGAGCTGGCAGAGGAGCCTGAGAAGTCGGGATATGTAGGGAGGAACTGATAACTGCAACCTTGAAGCATAGCTGCAAGCTGGAAACCCCCTGGAACATAACCAAGAGGAAGACTACAGAGGGGGGTGGGATGTGAATGTAACCTTTGAGCTGTGACCAAGCACATACCGATCATGTAACCAATCATGTATCAATTAGTAGCATAAGTAGCCAATCGTATATTAGCAAGTGTGCCTGCATAGAGTATATAACTGGAACCCTCAGATGAAATAAACTGAGTCTGATGAATGATCATATTGATTGTCTTCATTCTCCCACCACGGAGGGCAGGCAGGGGGGCCTGCCGCAGGCAGAGGAGCCTGCAGTCGTTGCCTACCGCACAGGCAAGAGGAGCCTATGGGCCCCGCCTGCTACAGATAATTTCTTTTCATTCATATCATAGAATCATAGAATATTTAGGGTTGGAAAGGACCTTAAGATCATCTAGTTCCAACCCCCCTGCCATGGGCAGGGACACCTCCCACTAAACCATCCCACCCAAGGCTCTGTCCAGCCCAGCCTTGAACACCACCAGGGATGGAGCATTCACAATACAAGATATCTGTCCTGTTAAGAAATCTTGTTGAGAGTTCTGATTATAAACTGTACAGGTATGCATGGGAAAACTAATAACCAGAATAAACGCAGAAAAGTTTGATCAAAATGTGTGCCAGAAAAAGAGGGAGAGAGCAAATACAGAGTGCCTTCTCCCCACCCCCAGATTTCCTTAAAAGCTAAAGAAAACTATTTGCTTGTTTTAAGTCATGTAAGCCTTTTTCCCGAGTTCTTTATGAATATTATAATAATGTATGCAGTTCAGAAATGCCAGGGCCAGAGCAAAGACAGGACTTCACCTATGCATACATAAGGTTTCAACCAGGTGGGGCTGGAGTCTTAACTAAGCAGCCAGTTATGTGCTGAATTGAAGTTTATTCCTGTTTCAATAACAGAAGTCAGAATAATTCCAAAATTATAGTTTAAGGGATTCACTTCCTGGTTTAGAGTGCAATAAAAATCTACTGGAAACCCAGAGAATCAACAAAAAGTACTTTCAGAAGTCTGGATTTCCTCTGCACAATGAATTCTCAGAACATCTTGTTGCTCAAAAAGCTACATATTAGGTTGTTAGTTTCCCAGTTGCAAGTTACTGCTGTGGGGAATTACATGCATCATCAAAGCTGCTTGTGCATATACATATTTCTAGACTTTAAAGAGCTAGTGACAAGGTAATTGGTTTATAGATGCAATATGTTATGGGATTGCTATCCAAATAACACAAACATCAATATTTGGTAATATTGTCAGTGTATGAGCAATCTGCCCTCAAATTGTGTCTGAAAGCAAAAAACCCACATTTTCTCCAAAGAAGTTGCATAACACCTTGTGGTCAAGTTTCTCAAAATTTCTGATAAGTTCTGCCAGACAAATATGCACTGAATATATTTCATTCTGTGAAAATTAACCATGCACTTGGCTGGTTAAGTACAGCCCTACTTAGATATGCTTATTCTACAAATGAACTCGGGGAATGAGGCTTGGAATTCCAAATCAGTGAGTTCAAACTCTCATTGCTCTGAGCCACAACAGGAGTTTACTGTTGGTGAATAGGATCAGTTATTTTAATATGAGCCTTTCAGAAAGCAAACTAGAAAAAGCCCAGTCTGATTAATGACATTGAATATGCCCTTTTTTGTATCATTATTCCTTGGTCTGCTTGCATTTTTCTCCATAATCATGTTGTCATAAACATTTGTCATTGAAAACATAAAGTGATCAACTCTTCTATTTTTGCAATGCAATGAATTTTGAGGAAGATTAACTGAGTAACATTTCCATCAATCAGAAAGTGTTAATGATACCCAAGAGCAGGGAACTTGTTTTAGTTTGACAGAAGACCCTTTCTTTTGTGGACACATATGAAGTCTTTGTGAAATTCTAGTCCTCAGGGATCCTTGAAGATATGGTGAGCAGGTCCTCCTGCAGGTTGGGCTTCTTCACCGCTTATACTGAATCATTAGTAAGTATCTTAAGTAACATGGGATTTGACAGAGAATTCCAAGGCAGTTATATCTTCACCTTGCATCATTATAACATTAATATTTGCATCTAATTTTAGTTTTGGTCTGCTGTTCCATTTTTGATGCAGAAAAGTGTTTCCCTCTCCTCCCATGATTGTGCTTTATCATGAGCCTTCTGGGAACTGAATTGAAGGTTATCAAATCCCTCACTCATCAGTATTGCTTCCTAAGTAATTCCCAGAGCTGGGAAATAAATGCAAGACTCTTACATAGCAAATCAACAAAAAAATCACAGCTTTCTTCTGTAGATACCCAAGAGTGGAAGAAGCAAAATCATTAACCTGCTTGTGATGTGTTACCATAAGCTCTATAGACATAGAGTATGTCTTACCATAGCTCACTTTTATTAGACTTACTATTAAAAAATATTTCCAAACAAAATGTATTCCTTTTCTTCAGGAAGTCTTTCTGATTGTGAAGTTTTGTTTCTGGCTTAAAAGATTATTTCAGCATCCTCCCACCCAGATGTTAGTGTCTTGAATTCTGCATCATAAGTAGCTACATGTGCTTACTGCTAATTGATTTTATCTATACTGGTCTGTGATACCTGGCTACCTTTAAGCTCGTTGTTTCTTACTTGTCAGAGTGTTCCTCTCTTTTTGAATGATTGCATTTGCCAAACATGTATAGCTAATGATACAGAAGTACAAGTCTTTCAAAATATGACAGAGAAATTAATCTTGTGAAAAGCATTATGGATTTTTAAATGTAATTGTATTTAATAGAATCACATTAACCTTCATAGAAGTTTCAAAATGGAAAATGCTCTGTCTTAGCCTGTTGTTGCTAAGTTATGTTGTAAAAGGCATGATCACTTCTGGATAGGTCCCACAGAAAGGTTAGGTTCCTGAAGAAAGACAAAGAATAGTGCCGAAGTCCCAGCTGCGATCCAGACATTCTAGCAGGATGGTGCACTGACCTTTTGTGTGTACTTCTGTTCTGGTTTTCTTTGGTTCCCAAGGTGGGCAGAGTAACATCACAGCGCACACTCTGAGGTGCCCTTGCCAGCATTGCCTCATGTTTTGGGCTATATAGAGGCCAGAAAGTGGATCTTTTTCTTCAGAGCCCATCTGATGTAAGTGCATCCTGACTTTAAGGTAAGTAGCAGTTAAATGAGAAAAATCTGCCTTTCTTCACTAGGTTTTCATGAGTGAGTCCCCATCCTCATGTTTAGGTGTTTAGGTGACGTTTTCAGCCGCTGATCACACTCTTGCAGGAAGTTACATTTTTACGAACCAAAAAGGAAAGGATAAGCAGATCCTTGTTTTATATTTGTTCTGAAAGGGAGACACAAATGCTGGATAAGACCACACTGTCCATCCTTAAAAGAATGGTGTACTTGGTCAGGGTCAAATGTGGGATTTGTGTTCAAGATTTATTACCTGTTACTTTGTTTCACATTTGTCAAGTTGGGATAGAAAGGTCCAAACAGGAATAACTAAGGCTGCCTATTTTTTGAAGGGGAAAAGCTTGCTAAGACTTTGAAGAAGGCTCAGGCATTTAAAATCAGAAGTACCAAGGAAAAATTACTTCTAAAGGTTCAAGAGTGGGAGCTGGAATATGAGAAGAGGCTGTGCTGGCCTTTCAGTTTGGCATTTCACAGTCCATGTTCACAAATGTTAAGTCTCAGCTGGAATAAGCAAGTTGTGGGATATGTGGGGGAATCTTTGACAGCAGCTAGAATCTGTCTTGGAAGCCATGCTGCCCATGGGGAAAGGGGCTAGCTTATCCTGATACTTGGGTAGGATCAGTATTTGCATGTTGGAATAGCAGGTCTCTGCATCCACATTCTGGTTGAAACTCAGCTGTAACATGACTGAAATACAGGTAGAGCAGTGTTACGGCCTTACTGAATTCATGTTGGCACCTTGTAGTTTAAAGCTTCTTTTTGTGGACCTATAGTAGAGCAGCTGTTTACAAGATGCCCTTATTTTCTCCCAGCTATTTCAGTAATAGGCAAAAAATAGAAAAATAATAAGATGTTCCTAATGAAGAATTACTGCCTGTTTTCTATTGTTCCCTTCAGACTGTTGCTGTTGTTTAGTAGCTCAAATATGTGATTTGTAGCATCCTTTTGGGGAAACTGTCCTACCATGTAAACACTTTTCGGAAGGCTGTTTGCAATATGTAGCTGTAAGCTTCCTTCATTCACTGTTGCTTTAAAGCTGATCCTGCTATGTACACTCGCATTTTGCTTATAGCAGTTTATAATTTTATTTCTTGGGGCCTATTATCATTTTATTTCTTGGGGTCTTGCAGGGGTCTATTAATTTATTTTTTTTCCCCCTAAGCTTTTCAAGAGTTTTAAACCTAAGACTGTGGGAGCAGTTTCCATTAAACTGTTCCCAGATCAGGCTGTGGCACTGGAGATTTTCCCATAGAATAAATTCCACCTCAAATAGGTGTCCTTGTGCTCCAGGTTTTCCCTAATATTTTTGAGCTATGGGGCATGTAAAATATTGCATACTTTGCTTTGCTTAATGTCACAAGTACCACAACATACAGTAAGTCCACCCGGCTGGTCCTGGGGTTAAAAGAGACACTTGTACTTGATGCTCTTTCTGTTTACAGGAGCCTGTAACCAGAAGGCATGCTTTCTTCTGTCTAGAAAATGGTTCAGTGTTAGTCTTTCTGCTATTGCCCCATTTTTCTACTTTCAGCATACTGTCGTGGTTTAAGCTAACCCAGGACACATACTTATCATCAGTATGCCATAATTCATGTTGAAATTCAATGTTTGCCCATACTTTAACTATTTGGTCTGTTCTTGCATGAGCTCTGACTTTACTCACACAAAGAATTATAGCTCAGATAGCGTCAAATAATTGGCAGAAACAAAGGCAAAAATAATCAAGACCTGTATTTTTTTTTCGTGTTTCTCGACTCTAGGCATTTCTCATTGAAGGTGCAGATCTGCTGCAAACAAGACTGTCTAAAAAGAAAAGTTTCCCTTACTCTCAGACTAGCATTAAAAACCATTTAATCCCTTGGATCAGATTGATTCACAGTTCTCAAAAAGGGTGTGTCTTTAAAGATGAATGGGAAAACATTTTTGTAATGGATAATGTATTTTTAGGTGGTATAAATTTTATGGAAGTCATAAAGTTTTATAAATTTTAAAGAATGTCCTCAGCAGAACTTGAATCTTACTGTTAGTGTGTTATCTGGGAAAAGGTCATCAGATTATTTCCTGAATGAGAGGAATTTGCAAATGGGAGATTACATATGTTTGGAAAGAGAGTTTAAAATAAATCTCCACATGCACTTTGTCATCTGCACTGAGGGTAGTGCACAGGCAATATAGCAAAACCAGTTGCCTGACTTCAGAATTCTTTTGGTATTTTTCTGTGCTCAAAAACTAGCAAACCTCTGTGCCATGCAAGATTTATCTTCTGTCGCAGGAATTTGATTCCTGTGTTTGAGACAGATAAGATAATTTGCTAACTATTCTCACAACTTGCAAGTTGTTAAACTTCAGATTCACAGCCAAACTTCAGGAAAAATGTCCCTGAAACCACTGCTTGTCTGTGTCCTAGGAGCTGACTGGCACCCAACTCATAGGTCTGCCTCCGCTAAGCTCAAAATACAGTGCACTTATCATCTTGAGGTGCATGCGGGATTTAATTCCAGCTATAGCTGGGGACACAAACCATATTATAATTGCTGGTTCAAAGCCCATTACAGTTATGGATCAAGCTTGCAGCATGATCCTGTGAGATGATACAAGGTCTGTTTCAGCAGAAAGCTGAAGCAATAGTTTTCCCCGATTTTTTTCCTGTTAACTTTAAACTGTTGATATGGTGCTAAATTTGGTATGCTGAAGATGTTTCCATGTGTCACTTGTAATAGGATACTGGTGTCAGACAATTTGAGATTATTTCAAACCTAATTTTCCTAGAGTGAAGATACAAACAGTTACACCAGAAGCAGATGTTGGGCCTTTCCCACCCTTCTGAATTGTGGTTTGGCATCCATCCAGACTGGATCTATGGGGAAAAAGAGAAAATTATATTTAATTTTGTCTTGCTTGGTTTCCTCCTTTCAAAATGTACATGAAGGGGCAATAAAAAACCCCATCTCTTTTCCCTCTGCTTGCATGGGGATGAAGTATCTTGTTGCAAACGGAAGGAGCGCAGGCAGGTTGGGAAGTGAACGCTTTTCATCTCTGCACTATAGAGCCCAAAATCTATTGTAAAATGCTGTATTTTCATTTTTTCCCTCTTATGCCTGTTTCTGTCAGTTATTTCTCTAGTCCATTGGTTGGAAGTAACAGCCAGGAAAGAGCAGTGGCAAGGACTGCGCCTATAGTATTGGTTTGGGGTCCTGTCTCTGGTCCACCTCAATTGACCTACCTGGGGGTGGTCACTGGGACTGGAGAGAGGCCATAAGAGCATCTCCTTCCCTCTACCTTCAAGCTGCTATGATTTTCCCTAGCTTTTCTTATTTTTGGAAGCAATGGTCCTTTTCCACTGTGCGTTTCTGCAGTTTTACATATAACTGTAAGTAAAATCTCAGCTCTAGAGCATGGATACAAAAACTAGATCACTTGCTGGCCCTGGGTTCTCCTGAGGATTGTGTGTATTCTCCATCAAGAGGAGCTTCACTGAGTATAGTTACATTTCATCAGAACTCATGGAGGTGACAGGAAAATTGAGCATGTAATCCTGGTATTACAGCCTTGTAGAAAAGAAGACCCAATTCTGAGGTTCGCCATGGAAATTTTGGTTTCTGCTGCTCAAATACATCTTTGTTCACCTGCTTCCAGTAAATGAATTTTATGACTGTAAATCCCACTTGTGCTACAACCATATTTAGAGTCAAATTGCCATAAGATGTTTCCTTTGAACAGTTTTAGTCCAAATTACCACACATAAAAAAAACCCTGAAGGATTTCATAAAATGTGGAGATGGCTATCCAATTTTTTTTTAGTCAGTGTTTGGTGGTCATGCAAATGCTACTGAAAAGTTGCCATCATAACTGAACAACAAATCCTTTAAGAATTAGAGCCATAATTGTGTACCGGGAAGTTAAATCATCCAGCACAAAGTCCTTCCACACACAGTGAGAACTCCAGAAACTGGCAAATACACGGGGAAAGATCAGCAGGTGATGGACGGGAGGAATTCGTGCCGCCACTCATCTGCGCAGTGTTGGTACTGCTTGCACTGGGAAGGTTCTCAAGTCAGCTCCCAGCCAGGTCCACTGATGGAGGTGGGTGCATGTGGTCAATAGAAAGCATCAAGAGCTGGCTTGTGAATCAAAGGCAAAACTGTGGAAATACTACTCTGCAAATGGTGTTTTAACTGCACTGCCAAGAAGTTATCTAGAGGCATTTGAGGATCGACCCGGTAACAGGAAATTTATCAAATGTGTTTTCAAGTGGATCTTTGGCTGGCGAGTGCTGCTGTGGTTGTTTATACTGCTGAACTAGGCAATTTACCCCCATTAAGGATCTGCTCAGATGTCAGACAGTAGCCATTGCCAGAACAAATGACCTTTGTGCACAGTACCTGAAGAACAAAAAGACAGAAATTCCCATTTTCCAAGTGTGGTCCAAATAAACCTCTGTGCTCTTATTAAACCAGCTGCATTGAAGGGGAGTGGTTATAACAAGCCTTTTTTTTTTTAGCCTGCACCTGTCTCTCCTTCCACAGCTGAGGACACACTGCAATCTACCTCCCTATAGACCTGATCTTTTTAAAAGCTTCAGGTGGAAAATAAGTTCATCTGTTTTTAATTAATCACTTCAGGGGAAGAAAACCACCTGAAGGTCAGCATTTGCTTGAACATGCAGTAGTTAGTGGCCTGTAGTGAAGAGAAGCTCCCCAACTTCTTTGTTCCCAAATAGGTGAGTTGGTTTTTTCATTTTTCATTCTTATAGTTGTCAAGGACTTGCAGAGGAGAGAGGATCAGCTTTGAGCAGCCTTGTGTGGCCTCTTGCTGATGTCAGTCTCTTGAGAAGGCGATAGCTTCGCTTCTACCTAGGCAGGGGGTTCTCTCTCGCTATTGGCACAGCCTGTGTATTGAGGCAGCAACTCTATCAATAAATATGTAGGAAAGAAGTGTGCCAAACTACTGCAAAAAACATGGAAGTTTGATTTTTCTGAGGGGTTTAAGACTTTCCTAGAATAAAACTGGGTTCAGCATTGTACCTGGAGAAATGGGAGACTGCAGAACTATTTTTTTTTTTTCCTCTTGATTTCTGGCATAGTGATACAGGAAAAGTAATGGCTTCAAAATTGGCATTAATAGGCTTTTTCTTAATCCAAAATTTTGGTATTTTTCTGCCTCTAAAATGTGATGCCTGGAAACCGACTTGCACTGTATAAGCAAATTATTCTTTTTACAGGAAATGAGACATTCCACATAATCTGTATTTCCAGGGAAGAAGAAAAGGAAGGAAAAAAAGTCAAAGTAGAACTTGAATTGTTTTGTGACAAGATGCTATATAAAACTCGGGTAATACAGCATGATGCTTATTAAAAATTACTTGCTAAAAGCGTTCATAGCACTAAACCATGTCAAAACAGGGTAAGATTAATAAATTTTTGTCAAACAAAAATTAGATATTTCAGAATAATATTTCTCATGCAAATGCATTTAATGCAAACAACATCCCTAAAATGTCTCGCCACAGAAAATCAGGCTCAACAAGAAAACTGGAAAAATCTCTTTAATATTTTAACAGGTACATCTTAGAAAGATGTGAGGATATTTTTGCTTCCTAAAAATAATTATTAATGTATTTATTTCCTAGAACTGTAAGGCACTCCCCACTGTAAGATTTTTTTTTTTTTTCTCTATTTCATGGCAGTACTGGAACTTTGTGTAGTTTGATTTTCTGTCATCTCGGTTTTGAGCACAATTACATCTGCAAATGCAGCTTTTCAGGATTATGACTGCACGATACAAAATGGCCACTTTTGGCATACTAATCAGCTAGTGAATGGAGTCCATAAAAAATAGGGATGTGAACCAGAAAATGTTATTCATTAATTTTGTTTACAGTTATTTAATTTTAATTATAATACTTTAAAGCTATTTAAATCTACAGCTCCATCATACGTGAGTTAATGTAGCATATTTTGCAGAAATAATCAGGACCTAGTAATAGATCACTACAGAGTCTGTAATTACGTCTTTGATGGGAGTTTCAAAGTGATTTTTAAATCACTTTGCATGTGGCTTAGTGTCGTGGTTTAAGCCTCTATAACTCACGCAGTTTTGCTCATTCACTCCCCCCTCTTTCTTCCCCCCACTCCCGGGGGAATGGGAAGGAGAATCGAAAGAATGCCACTCCGACAGGTTGAGATAAGAACCGTTTAGTAACTAAAGTATAACACAAGACCACTACTGCTACCACCAATAATAGTAATGATAAGGCAAATACAAGGAAAGAATACAATCGCTCACCACCCGATACCAAGCCCGACCACGCAGTGCACCCCCACTCTTCCGGGTCTCTGCTCTTTGTCTTTACATCCTGGGCATGACGTGCTGTGGCATGGAATACCTCTTTGGTCAGTTTGGGTCAGGTGTTCTGTCTCTGCTTCCTCCCGGCTTCCCCTCCTCCCTGGCAGAGCATGAGACTCAGAAAGTCCTTGGTCAGACCGAAACATCACTAAGCAGAAACTGAAAACACTGGTATTATCAGCGCTGTTCCCAGGCCGAAAGTCAAAAACACAGCACTGCACCAGCTACCAAGGAGGAGAAAAATGACTGCTACTGCTGAACCCATGACACTTAGAAAAAGTGCTTTACAAAAGCTCTACTTCTGTCATCGTGGCTTCACAAATGTTTCTCAGGCATTGTCCAAGATGAATTTTGATACAAATTCAAAATGGAAATGTTTGTAATTGAGTAATTACCTTGCAAATAAATATGCTCTGTAGGTAGGAAAACGATTAATTTTCACACCTGATTTCATGCATAAGTGACAATAAGGAATATTTTTTTAAACAGAGCATAAAGGTCTTTAGTACTTTTAGTGGCATTATAGGGCATTTTGGGTGTCTTCCCCTCTGAAAAGGTGATCCAGGGTCTGGTCTTACAGCTGTAATTTTGACATCATCACAAACAAGATGTGTCAAAACAAGAGTTTTGACAAAAAACAAGAGTACACAGTGCCACTGACAACAGAATAAATATCACTGCTGTAGGCACCCTGGGGAAGGATTTCACCAGGTAGATGGCAGTTTCTCTGCCATTTATAGAATCATAGAAAAGTTAGGGCTGGAAAGGACCTTAAGATCATCTAGTTCCACCCCCCCTGCCATGGGCAGGAACACCTCACCCTAAACCATGACACCCAAGACTCTGTCCAACCCGGCCTTGAACACTGCCAGCGATGGAGCATTCACAACTTCTCTGGGCAACCCATTCCAGTGCCTCACCGCTTTTACAGTAAAGAATTTCTTCCTCATATCCAATCTCAACTTCCCCTGCTTAAGTTTGAACCCGTTACCCCTTGTCCTATCACCACAGTCCCTAATGAACAGTCCCTCCCCCGCATCCCTATAGGCTCCCTTCAGATACTGCAAGGCTGCTATAAGGTCTCCATGCAGCCTTCTCTTCTCCAGGCTGAACAGCCCCAACTTTCTCAGCCTGTCTTCATATGGGAGGTGCTCCAGTCCCCTGATCATCCTCATGGCCCTCCTTTGGACTTGTTCCAACAGTTCCATGTCCTTTTTATGTTGAGAACACCAGAACTGCACACAATATTCCAAGTGTGGTCTCACGAGAGCAGAGTAGAGGGGCAGGATCACCTCCCTCAACCTGCTGGTCACATTCCTTTTGATGCAGCCCAGCATACGCTTGGCTTTCTGGGCTGCAAGCATACACTGCTGGCTCATGTTCATTTTTTCATCGACCAGCATCCCCAAGTCCTTCTCTGCAGGGCTGCTCTCAATCTCTTCTCTGCCCAACCTGGATCTGTGCCTCGAATTGCTCTGACCCAGGTGTAGGACCTTGCACTTGGCATGGTTAAACTTCATCAGGTTGGCATCAACCCACCTCACAAGCATGTTATGGTCCCTCTGGATGGCATTCCTTCCCTCCAACATGTCAACCGAACCACACAGCTTGGTGTCATCGGCAAACTTGCTGAAGGCGCACTCAATCCCACTGTCCATGTCACCGACAAAGATGTTGAACGAGACCTGTCCCAACACTGATCCCTGAGGGACACCACTCGTTACTGGTCTCCAGCTGGACATTGAGCCATTGAGCACAAGTCTTTGTGTGTGGCCATCCAGCCAGTTCTTTATCCACCGAGTGGTCCACCTATCAAGTTGATGTCTCTCCAACTTAGAGACAAGGATGTCATGTGAGACAGTGTCAAACGCTTTGCACAAGTCTGGGTAGATGACATCAGCTGCTCTACCCCTGTCCATCAGTTCCGTAGCTCCATCATAGAAGGCCACCAGATTGGTCAGGCAGGATTTCCCCTCACTGAAGCCATGCTGGCTGTCACCAAGCACCTTGTTGTTTTTCATGTGCCTCAGCATGCTTTCCAGAAGAATCTGCTCCAAGATTTTGCCAGGCACAGAGGTGAGGCTGACTGGTCTGTAGTTCCCTGGCTCATCCATTTTCCCCTTCTTGAAAATGGGGATTATATTTCCCTTTTTCCAGTCATCGGGAACTTCACCTGACTGCCATGATTTTTCAGATATGATGGACATTGGCTTAGCAACTTCATTTGCCAGCTCCTTCAGGACCCGTGGATGGATTTCATCAGGTCCCATGGACTTGTGTACATTCAGGTTCCTAAGATGGTCTTGAACCAGATCCTCTCCTACAGTGGGCCCAGGGTCTTCATTCTCACTGTCCCTGTGTCTGCCTTGTAGGACTTGGGTGGTATGGTCAGAGCATTTTTCGGTGAAGACTGAGGCAAAGAAGTCATTAAGAACCTCAGCCTTCTCCAAATCCAGGGTAGCCAGTTCTCCCGATAGGTTCTGGAGAGGGCCCACGTTGCCCCTACTCTGCCTTTTATTTGCAATGTACCTATAGAATCCCTTCCTGTCATCCTTAACATCCCCAGCCAAGTTTAATTCTAAGTGGGCCTTAGCTTTCCTAACCTGGTCCCTAGCTTCCCGGACAATATCCCTGTACTCTTCCCAGGCCGCCTGTCCTTGCTTCCACCTTTTAGAAGCCTCTTTTTTCCTTCGAAGTTTCCTCAGCAGCTCCTTATCTTTCCAAGGAGGTCTCCTGGCCCTCCTACAGCACTTCCTTCTAGTAGGGATGTATCGCTCCTGAGCTTGCAGCAGGTGATCCTTAAATATCAACCAAGAGTCTTGGGCCCCCCTGCCCTCTAGGGCTATATCCCATGGACTTTTACTGTGCAGGTTCCTGAGGAGGCCAAAATCTGCTCTCTTGAAGTCCAGGGCAGTGAGCTTGCTGCACACTCTTCTCCCTGTCCTGAGGATCTCAAATTCAACCATCTGATGATTGCTGCAATCAAGGCTGCCCTGGAGCATCACATTTCCAACCAGCCCTTCCCTGTTGGTGAGGACAAGGTCAAGCATGGCACCTCTCCTTGTTGGCTCCTCTATTACTTGCAGAAGGAAGCTGTCTTCCACACAATCGAGGAACTTCCTGGATTGCTTGTCCCGGGCCGTACCATCCCTCCAACAGATCTCAGGGTGGTTGAAGTCCCCCATGAGAGCAAGGGCCTGTGTGCGTGAGGCTGTTCCTGTCTGTCTATAGAGCACTTCATCCACCGAGTCCTCTTGGTCAGGCGGTCTGTAACAGATCCCCACACTAATGTCTCCCATCGCTGTTCTCCGTTTAACCCTGACTCACAAACTCTGTATTGACTGCTCACCTGTCCCCAGACAGAGTTCCATAGTCTCCAGCCTATCCCTAACATAAATAGCAACTCCCTCTCCCTGTCTGCTAGGCCTGTCTTTCCTAAAGAGCCTGTAAACCTTCCATTCCAACACCAGTCATGGGAGCCATCCCACCATGTTTTTGTGATGCCTATGATATCATACCCCTGTAGATGTGCACACATGTCTAATTCCTCTCGTTTGTTCCCCATGCTACAGGCGTTTGTACTGAGGCATCTCAGCTGAGCTCCAGTTGAAGCCGGCTCATTGGCTGGAGCAGCTAGAATGTCTCTACATTGCTCTGAACTTTTACTATAGGTGCTGGCAAGTGACTGGGTGTGTTGGGATGGAATGATGCCCCCCTCCCCCAACACATCTAGTTTAAAGCTCCCTTGACCAGTCCGGCAAGCCTCCTCCCAGATCCACTCTTCCCTTTGTCAGACCAGCTCCACTAGCCTCCAGTAGACCTGGCTTACTACATTGAGTCCCATATTCAAGGTACCCAAACCCCTGAATACAGCACCACCCTTCTAACCATTTATTAAACTGGCTAATCCTCCTAGCCTTTTTAATGTCCTGCCCTGTGTCTTGGAGAATTGAAGAAAAGACACTCTGCGCTCCAGAGCCCCTAACCACCTCTCCCAGAGCTCTGTAGTCCTTTATGTTCTCCGGCCTACTGCTATCTATATCGGTAGCACCCACATGGATCACTAGAAGTGGGTAATAGTCAGTGGTACCAATTAGAGCAGGCAGCTTCTCTGCAACATCCTTGATCCGAGCCCCTGGTAGGCAACACACCTCCCTTGAGACTGGGTCAGGCTGACAGATGGGTGCCTCTGTTCCTTTCAGAGTAGAGTCCCCTACTACTACAGCCCACTGCTTTTTCCTGGCAGCACCAGTAGTGATCTTCTTTACCAGTGCATCAGCCTGTTGTTCCTGGTGGTAGTGTGTTTCCTCATCAGCCCCCTGCAGGACAGCAAAGCAGTTCTGGGTGGGAACAACAGATGTAGGAGGAAGCCCCTTGCTTTAATTGTCCTCTTCCTCCTTTTTTTGTTGGGTTTTTTTTTCTGTTACTGTTTCCAAGCTTCCTGGGTTAGCGGCCTCCTTTCCCGCATGAGCAACAGTAGACGCTTGAGGCCCCTGTACAGTCTGGTCCTGGAGCAAGCAGTGCTGTTTCCCCTCAGCTTCCCTGACACCTTTCAGTAGTAAACAGCATCCCGCAGCTCAGCCACCTGCTGCAGGAGGACCTCCACCAGGGAGCACGAAGTGCAGCCCTGCCCATTGCGCACCCTCCTCTCTGGAGAGCAGGGCAGGCACTCTCTACACCCCGAGCTCTGCACTGCAGCCTCCCTTCCCATCAGCTCTGTCTGGGTGCCTACACTGGTCGCTGCCGGGGCAGCCAGGGCAGAGCTCCCAGACTGAGCCCTGGTCATACGGCAAGTGCTCACCATTCCCCTCATCTGCCCGCGCAAACTGCCTCGAACCCACCCTTTTGCTGTGCTCCTGGTCGCTCGCGCTCCCTGGGCCAGGTTTTTAACCAGTGAGGACTGGTGCCGCTCCTCCTGGCATCGCCCCCTCTGAGTCAGCTGCTCGTGTCCGCTGAGCTGCCGGCTCCGGGGCAAGACCTGTCTAGGACTTGAGGCTCCCTCGGTACCCGTTGCTGCTCTGAGTTGAAGCTCCTGGACGCCGAGCCTCCCCCCCCCCCCCCCCCGATCAGGCGCTGCAGGCGTCCTCTTCTGTAGGAACCAGTGTGCACCATTTAGCTATTGCTGTCATCATAGGTTTTGTTCACATCTGGGCTTTCTGAAACAGTGCTCAAGAAGCGTCACCCCTGCAAGGGTCCATCTGGAGCAGTGACATTTTACGTGTCAGCAAGCCCCTGGCCCATTTGCACCTCTGGCATCAGAAGAACAGAGTGGAAAGGTGTCGTTTTTTTCTGGAATAATTTCTGTGTAAGTGAATTGCATGTTTAAGACAGGCTTTCGCTGCCTCTTTTTACAAATCAGGGGCTCACAGGTTGCCAGTGATAAGCAGGCTGGCTGGAGGCAATTAGAAAACCTCAGGATTACTAAAATATGTTACAGCTCAAGTCATTGTTTAACGATCTAAGCCGAAGTTGTGAAACGCTCCCATCATCAAGCAGGTCTCTGGGACTCCTTCAGGAACAGCAGGTGCTAGATATCCAGCTGCTAGGAACAAAAATAAATTTCTTTGAAGACTTGCTTGCCATCACAGTGTTTGAGGACTTAGGCTGAAATATTTTATTAATCTCCATTCATCAAATCTTGTTACTCTTAGCAAAGCTCCAAAATAGTTTCAGCTGAGTTAGATGCTGATGACACCAAATTCTGTACATAGGTATCAGTTTTGTGGTTTGGATACGCCACGTGCAAGACATGCCTCTTGCAATCGAAACAATTTCTGCCCAGCTAGAGACACTGAATGTTTTTCATAACTCATTATTACTTATGCTCTTAGCCTTTGTGGAGGGATAGCAGCAGAACTTGAACAGCTATTGATCACAAGCCTCTATTAACCAGTATTGTCATCTTTGTTAATGCTCAAAAGCTTACACTACTGACATGTAGTGTTTGTTATCATTGCTCTGGTATAACTCTGCAGTTACAAGTGCTCACCTCATAGAAATGTTAAGTGCAGAAACTTGGCTGGAAAAATATCTTGATGCCTGATCAAAGACTCAGCAGAACCTGGAGATCTTTATTTCAGTGCAGTGTGAAGAAAACCCATTTTTCTTCTCTTTTTTTTTTCTGAGCTGCTTGTTTTAATGGAGTAACTGTTTCTGTTTCTTTCTCAAGATGTTTAATTTTTATTGCTGACCTAAAAAGAAAGGAAATTAAAACAAAAAAAAGGTCAAGGACAATTTGGCTGTAGTTAAAACATTCCGTGAGTGATTTTTTCCTTACTAGCAGTTATAAACATTAGATAAATTAATAGCAAACATGTTGCACAACTTAGAGGTGAGTTCTTAATGACTTGAAGACTTCTGGACTGGCAAAATACTTCCAAAGGGACTCCAATATATTTCTTTAGTCTGGCTCCTTCTTTTTTTTAAGCTTTTTTTTTTTAAGTTTTGTTTCTCCCAGACTTTCCACCCTTTTTTCTTGAACAACCCAAGACCATTAATGCTCCATTAGTGATGTGGCACTAGTCTGTGATGTGCAGTCAGCAGAAGACAAAGTTGCTGCTGCATGTGGGAAAACATACTCGGTGTCTATATGCACAAGTATCTGATGTGTGCACTTCAAAGGAAGAGCAGTTTATTGCTAGCCAAGTGTGTGGCTGTTGCATGAACATCCTAATGGTTCTTCGCTCTTCTAGGAGACAGACTTCTCCAGACTTTATAACAACGTTGCATCAGCAAAGCTTAATATCCTCTGTCAGAGGAACAACAAGCCCTGCAACCAACTGGGGAGAAAAACCTTATCCCACTTTAGAGACAAGATAATTTTCTGGGTGCAGAGGTTATATTGTCTTCCCAAATCGATGCAGCATGGGAATGAGGAATAAAACGTCCTACCCCAGGAGTTATTTTCAAGAGCTTTTATTTTCTTTTGAAGCAGGAGCCAAAGCCTGTGGCAGGCTCCTGTGGAAATGTTCACATTAGCATCAGCGTTTAATTTTTCTGGGTTTTGGAACTATTTGAAACACAGAATAATGTTAAAATTGCTATATACTGTTAAAAATATTTCAACCTGCTATTGGATTTTTCTTTTTAAAGCTGTGGGTTTTGGCTATGGTTTTATTTCTGTCCATTGCTGTAAGTAGGATTAAGAGCCTGGGTGGTGCCTATGCAGATCAATAAGGAGACTTCTGCAGTAGCCCTGCCAACCTCACCTTTCTTAGTCTGATTTTCCACCTAGTTTCCTGTAGCTTCTAATTTTTTACTCAATTATTCTCTTCCAGAGATTTTCTTTTTTTTTCTTGTGTTGTTATTTCCAGGAGCTTTCTGTCTGATTTATTTATTATTTTCAGTACTCAGTGAAGTAATGGTGATGTGTTAGTCTTTGGTGGCCAGGGAGAATAACAGAAGTTCGCAAGGTGGTCTCCAGATGCTGCAGCCCTCACTGGAGCAATCACGCTGTCCTGTGTTTCCCCCAGCAAGGGAGCAAATCCACAACAGTAGCCAGTCTGGCAAGTGCAGGTAAGATGCCTTCACTGCATGTGCTAAGAAATCACCAGCGCAAACACATTCCAGCTTTGGCAATATGCAAGTAATGGCTGTTACTGCTCCAGGGGGGAAATAATTAGAGCCATTTCTTGACTCTGACAGTTTGATACTGGTGGTTTTTAATAGCAAATTACCAACATCTGCACAGCAAAATTCAGCTACTGCAGCAGTTATTCAGCAGGGCTAATCACAGAGGTGCTAGGACTTTTTCATTTCCTAGATGTACCCTAGTTAGATGTGACCTACAGTTGAGACCTGAACTACACACAATGGTAAACTAGGTCTCCTGCATTAAAAATATAAATGAAACCGTATGGAAATCTTAATATTCTATGAAAAACCCAGTGGCAAATACATCAAAGGCAGAAAATGAAAGACTGGAAAGACATATGAATGGGTTTCTTAATTATGTAACAATTTAAAGTTTCCAGAGCAATTCAGAAGCAAAATTTATATAAATCATTCAGTTCCACAAAAATGATGGCTTTTCATTCTCACATACTGTTACAACTGCTTTGTATAGTAAACAGAGTGCAACTGGACAAGCTAAAAATTTCCACCTATGGACTGTAGCAAGCAACGCAGGCCTGCAAATTTCTGTTGCTAGTGAAAGTAAAGAGTGTCAAGAAATCTAAATGAGCTGGTGTCCTGGGTTCAGCAGTAGCAGTCATTTTTCTGTTTCTTAGTAGTTGGTACAGTACTGTGTTCTTGACTTTCAGCCTGGGAACAGTGCTGATAACACCGATGTTTTTAGTTGCTGCACAGTAATGTTTACTCTGACCAAGGACTTTCTGAGTCTCATGCTCTGCCAGGGAGGAGGGGAAGCCGGGAGGAAGCAGAGACAGGACACCTGACCCAAACTGACCAAAGAGGTATTCCATAACACAGCATGTCATGCCCACTATATAAACTGGGGGCAGTTACCCAGAAGGGTTAGATCACTGCTCAGATCAGGCTTGGTATCAGTTGGTGGGTGGTGGGCGGTTGTATTCTCTCCCGTTGTTATTTCCCTTGTCATTATTATTATTGGTGGTAGCAGCAGTGGTTTTGTGTTATACCTTAGTTACTGGACTGTTATCTCAACCTGTGGGAGTTACATTCTTTTGATTCTCCTCCCTATCCCTCCGGGAATGCGGGGGGGGAGGAAGGGGAGGGAGTGAGCAAGCAGGTGCGTAGCTGATTTGCCGACTGGGTTTAAACCATGACATCTGGGTATATTTCTAATGCAAATATTTCTCTTTAAACATTTGTTAGAAAAGATAATACAAATCTGAGCAGGGATGAGAGAATGTGATATGAAATGTATTTCTAAGAATTGGTTTTGGATTGATAATAAAAATACTGCCTTATTATTCCAGTGCTTATGTTGTAGCTAAGCGTCTGTCAGGGTTTTGTGTTATAGTCTACTTTGGTCAAGGATTTACCAAGGTATGAAACCTTAGTTTAGTTTGTAAATTGGCACCCTGTCTTGAGTTCCGTTTCAACTGTTATTTAACAGTACCTGATCAAGACATAGTGCAACTGCTGTAAAAATATGAAGTAATTTTAAATTAGAGTTTCAAACTTGAGAAATCTTTTTGGGTGGCCTGGTAGGTGATAAAAATAGCTCATATACCCATCATCTGGTAACTGAGAGGCTTAAAATATCACTGGAATCTCTGGGTGCTTTGACTGAATAGTGCTGGCAGGACAGACAAGAAAGAATATGCTGATTTCTGAGATAAGGACACCTCATTTGCAAGTATTTGATCTGTGCTAGTGCAAAGGTGGAAATACAGTCCATTGTAAAATTACAGTGCTGCCTGTTGGGAATTGCTCTCTGTGGCAGGTAGTCTTGGGTCTGCAGCTGGGTCGAATCCACACTAATCCTTCCTCCAGCCACTTCACTGCCAAGGTAGGGGAAGAAAATTCTTGTCATGCATCAACCATCAACCTCTCCTTCTGTGTAGTTACCAGTGTGTTGGCACATAAAGGCAGATCCCTGGCTTTAGGAGGTTTGCAGTGAAGATTTTATACAAACTGCAGTTGTGAGATAACAGATGGTTAAGAAAGAGTTGTTTTGCATGACTGTGCAATCTGAACTGAGCCAAAAACATGTTACATGACTGAATACACAATTTGTTTTCATGTTTTTATTTTCTCTTCTAATGTTTCCACCAAATTACTATTTATACTAAGTAATAAATTTGTACTCTTACAACAGAAGCACAAGGAGTTTGTTAAATTGCAGAAACTTGTATGTTGTAAGCACAAAGTATAGAGAGAAGGCATATAAAAGACAGTTTTCTCTCATTTTAGTTGCATTAGAACCATAGGAAAGCAAACAGTATTAACGTAAACTTAATGCTTCTAGTAGGGGATTGGGGCCATGGAGAATATAATCTAACTAGGGTGTGGCAAAAATCACCGGTAAACACTGGACTATTAAAACCTTACTTCTCTTTAGAGAAAAGAGAAGCATGCTTGAACTCCTAGGAAATCTGAGCAAGTTACTCAGATCAGTGTAATTTAGAAATTGATATGCAAGTGCCATAATAATGCATTTAATCAATCATAGACAGTTACATTCTGAAATTGAGAAGGAAGAGAACATCTTGTAGTAATGATGCATTATCTTAACTATAATGCAGCAATTTTCAGTCCGCATTCCAAACAGAGTATTACACAAGTTATGGTCAGATTTAACCAGTGTCCATCATGCAAGTCCTCAGGGAAACGCAGGTCACTGCATTTTTATTTACTGTGGTGGTACCGAAGTCAAGTGCTCTGAAGAGAAATTAAATGCAAGCTTAGTAGATCAGTAAATCTTTGTACAGTTTTGAAAGGAAGGGAAACTGCTCTCTACACTGTCAGATGTGCATCATATAGAAGAAGACAGCTAGGTGAGTATTTATTTTCACTCTTAACCTTCATTTGGTATGAAGGTGCACAGACCAAGTCTAGATATTCACATCAGCAGCACCTTAAGACATTGTGATGACTTATTGCAGTGAGACTCATATGAATCAATATTCATTGGCCACTTACTTTGGGGCTACTTAATTAAGAGCAATACGATGGCACAGCTTCCAGGCAAAGCCACAGTGCCTTGATTTATGAGCACATTTGGGGCAAAGGTGTAAGGATAAGGTGCAGCAGCTATCCTTATTTTGCAGCTGAGATTTTTCTTGCATAAGCTTAAATTAAGAGTTTAGAAAAAGGAGCTAAATGAGTGCAACAAATAAACTAAAAGGACTGTTTTGTCATTATCTAGGCATTTTGAGGGGACTGAAGGATTCTTACCAGAGTACCTGTCTCTTTGCTTCTTGGGGTTACCCTGGAGCACCCAGCATGAAGCTGTAGAATGTTAATGATAAAAGAAAATTACTTCTCCAGAATGGTTTGCAGTGAGCATAAGTTGCATCCCTGTTCTGTCCAGTTGGTCTTTTGTGTTTATGCTGTGTGTATTTAGTTCCAAAACATATAAAATTGTAGCTATTTATTTACAGTATCTCCATTTGGGGAAATTCACCAAGCTCATGTGAAGTGTATTTTTTTTCCTAGGAATCTACATAATTCCCTTCTTACTTTTACCTACCTTTTGAAGCTTAAGGAGCAGTCATTTATTTTTTGTCAGTTTGGTTTGGGCAATAAGTTGTACTATATCTGACAGCCCTGTGTATTGTGTATATTTGTTTGCCTGGAGCCATATGCAAGTTGCAGAGCAGAGAATCCAACCTGCTGAGTCACTAACGAAACCCTGGGGCTTTACACTTCCATATATTTCTGTTTCTCAATGGCCATAAAGAGGAAAAGTAAGGGAAATCTCATAGAATGAATGCCATAAGGGATTCTTTCTCATCTGCTCATATTTACACAAAAATAAATATAGAAAATGATGCCTTTGAAAGTTCAAGCCTTTGAATGGAGGTTTGTGCTTAGCAGGCGTAAGTCAAGAAGTCACTTGCAACAGAACTGGGTTTGGTTTTTATCCTCACTAATAATCTCCTGAATCTCTGCTAGCTCTTGCAAACAGTTTGGTAAGCAAGCAGAAGAGATGTCAGAGGACAAAGTATCGCTCTTTAAGGCGAAAGTCTTGGACTTATGGTGAAGTAAAGGCAAGATGTAGTATATAAAAGTATGTGGCATGGTTTAGTGGGAGGTGTCCCTGCCCGTGGCAGGGCAGGTTGTACCTAGATGATCTTAAGGTCCTTTCCAACCCTAACTATTCTATGATTCTATGATTTGCACAGTGAGTTGACCTTTTAATTTAACATTTCTTTAAAAGCAAGAAACAAAGCTTAGAAAATATTTTTTTTTACATCTGATGCTAGGAGAAACCAAACTTTTTTCATCTCCTTATCATACTAAGTGATAATTAGTGTTTTCTGAACATTATAAAGACGGACAACTCCATGGTTTCTGCAGAATTTTACTGATAATCTTTTAATTGAAGTAATGGTCTTAGCTGAAATCATCCACTCTGTTCCAGTGCTTTATTTTGGTTCAAATGTATTAATTTCTAAGGACTGGCAGGCATCAGTCCTCTGTATTCAAAAGATTGAGTTGTTGAAGGTTTTGAAGCTTAGAAGCTACAGAACCTGCTGCTTAAAGTATTTCTTGGAGTTTTGTCATGAATCTAAAAAACTGCACTTTGTTTCTAAAGTTATCTGTAAGGGACATTGAGTTCTCCCAGTAAACATGTATTTGTAAAGAGTTCTTGAGAATGAGAAATAGTTTATTGAATACAGAGGGTTCTTCACAAAACTCTTCAGATTGCTTGCTTGTTCATTCTTACCCTTCGCTCCTTTTCTTCATCATATTTATGGCATCAGTGTTATTACAATTCTTTGAGGGGTGGCGTCTCTGACTTTGCTTTTCAGGAA
The DNA here is from genome assembly GCA_028858755.1 of Ara ararauna. Lineage (NCBI taxonomy): Eukaryota > Metazoa > Chordata > Aves > Psittaciformes > Psittacidae > Ara > Ara ararauna. The sequence goes on from CM054376.1 coordinate 77,531,099, forward strand.
AGACCTTTGGATGGTTGAGCTTACAAGAAAACTGTTCATGCTCTTGATGTGAAGGTGTAACCATGCTGCTTCTAGAAAAGTGCCAGCAGTCATTTGTCAAAGTCTTCCATTCCCTTTCTTAAAATCTGCACCAGATTATGTCCAGTCAGTTGCTCCACCACCTGCCAAGCAAACGCAAGGGAGGGAACAGCTGCTTCTGTCTCTCTGGTCCTGGCCATGGTTAATGTACAATGGGATTAATTCTTTCTCTGGGGTTACCCTAGTGACTGTGACAATAGAAATGTGATATTTATTCATATAGATGAAGACAGAGGAAGAGCAATTTTGACACTTCAAAGAACTGCCACTCTGGATTAGTGCTGGCAGAGCGTGTCCATGCTCTAACAAGCACATACATGGAGATTTACCTGGACAGAAGCCTCCAGACTTCCGTGTGGGTGAAAACATTGCTGTCTTGTGATCTAGAGTTAACCCATACAACACTAATAAATCACAGTACTTACTGGGATATTTCTCTGTCCTATTAAAAAAGGAGATTACAAAAAATAATATTTCTCTCCACTGCTATCTGATAAAGTTATTATGCTGTGTAAAGGCTTTGATACTCTCAGCTGAGCATTGTTGTAGCTACCTGTATCTTAATCTCACACAGGACTTTGTGCAGGAAATAGACTTCAACTGCAGAGTAGTTAATTTTTAGGGTAATAGCAAATAGTACAAAATAACTGAGGTACAATACATTTAATCATAGAATTCTAACAATGGTTGTGATGATAGAGCTACTCAGAAGTGTTTACACATGTTATCAGAAGAGCAAAAGTAATCTGCAACACCTAGATTAAAAAAAAATCTGCAAAAATAAAGCAAGGACCAAATCTCTGCAGGCTGGGGGAATGGCTTAAATCCAGGCTCTTTATTCAGAATGTACACAGGTCTCCTAGGGATAAAATCAATACAAGTTAAAAAATAAAAATGTAGCTCATGTGGCACATGGATGTTTTCTGTTTTGACAACCATGCTAAAAGACATTAAGCTTTAGCTGTAGTTATAATTTAGTCTGGTTTTTCTGAAGGCTTTCACAACCTTACAGAAAGTGTATCTTACACAGCATATCCCTTCACTGAGCTCTGAGAGGGACCACCGAGCTCATTTGGGCATTGCCCTGCCCCAAATCAAGCTCATAATCAAGAAATTAATGTTCTCTTCATTTTTGCATAGTTTTCAGAGGGTTGTTTTGCAGCCCCTCAGTTTTCTGTAGCTTGGACAGCTGCAGTTCACTCCATCCCTTCCATTACATCTCTGATCATTGCTGATCATCTCTTTCTGTGTCTCATTTATAGGTCAACATGTTCTATCTCAGGTCTGTACCCTCAGGGTCACAGAGTGATGCTGACCAAATCCTTGCTGATATTCTTTGGCGTAGAACTTGAATAGTGCTTTTTAAAACAAACTTCTGAGATATTCAAGAGTCCCCAGGTCATGTTGGGCGAAATAGCCCCTGGGTGCACTCTCACGGTTTTACAGCTCCCGCTGTCAGGGTGAGCACCTAATCAGGCTGCACTGTGGGCACATGACACATCTCCACTTCTGTTCAGCTCAGTAAGATTGATTTTGTTTAAAGATCCTTGACTATTTTTATAACATAGAAGTAGGTCAACCCTTTTTTTCCTGATAGTGGAAATAACTAAAACAGGACATAGAGCTCTGAAATCATTACTCTCTTCATATATCATTTAGTGAGCAAATTCTCTCTCTTAATACTCTTGTGAAAGTCATCTTAAAATCTGCAGCTGTTCCCAATGCAAGAGACTAAAATAAATTTAAGTTGAAAAAAAAAAAAAAGACAGAATATTAACATGTTTTAAAAGAAGGAACAATAATGACAAGCGAAAACCAAATACCTTTGGTGGCTGAAATCAGATTTCCATTCCCAGAGCTGAGCAGTATCTCTGCCCTCTGATTCATTTACCCCCTTTCAGTTTCAGGGGCACGATGGAAAAGCACTGATGCAAACAAGGCTAGTCTTTTCACTGTTCTATGCGGCTTTTAGTAGCAGCGTGGTGGTTTCCTTATGTTTCTCAATTTTGTTCTGCCAAACTCTTTTTCCACAAAACCTAGGCAGTGCTTCCTGGCAAGCTTTCTGTGGATCCTTCAGCCCTAACTGTTTAAATGTTATCATAGAATAGAAATGAAAGATGAGCTTATGCTTTAACTTGGGGTTAACTGCTTGAAGACTGTGCTTACAGACAGGAACCGTATGTGCACAGACTTTCTGTATTTTCTAATTATGGAAAGGAAGTGAAGCAAACTGGTCATCTGGCAAATAAGACAAGTGCAGGGTGGAATAAGCTTTTGGTTAGTATTTATTTTGGAGGAAACTTTTTTTAAAGTCTTTCATTGAATTGTGTCATAAGCATAAATTGTAGAACAAAATGTCTTAATTTTGTTTGATAAAATGTTTGGGAAAATCAGGAGACTTTGAAAAATCTGATGCTTACAGTTCTGAATGAGCTTGCTATATTCAGTATTTGGAGCCATATTTAAGGAAAAGAGAAGAAAAATCCTTTCCTTAGTACGCTAAGGAAAGGCTAAATAGGATTGAGTTGTAGTCACTGCTCCCCTGAGGCACGCTGAGTGACTAAGAGAGGAGTAGTTTTACCTGTCTCTTGAGACAATGAATAACTGCCTTCTAAATAATCTTAAATCACAGCATCTGCCCAGGCATATTTACAGTACATCAGAGTAGCCAGAAAATGACCATGCTGCAAATTATAAGCAAGCAGTTTGGCCATTGGCAACCTCAGTACTGATCTGCTGAATGAAAATTTATTTCCAGCCAAATTGCTCTTTGTTCAAGGCATTCCCTTCCTGAATTAGAAGCAATGACATTTGAACGCTTAATTGCATATTGCCAGAACACTTACATTTCATTCTGATTGGAAAAACAATTCTGAGTAGAAAACTTCAACCAGTGCATTATCTTTATTCGCAGCCTTTAGTTTCATCCAAAGTGTTGCAAGTGAATGGAATATAGAGAACCCACAGTGTGATTCCTAAGCAGTCCTATTATCATTAAACAGTTAGGAAAGTACAGTATGTATTTAAAGTTATCAAGCACATCAGCAGGAAGAAACTGCGTTACTACGGCATTGCATGTTTTGCATTGTATTCTCAACCAGAATTTTAATTCCTTGTTTTGAAGTTGCCGAGTAAGGTTTTAGTATTAAAAAGTTTGTTGTTTGTTTTGTTTGGTTTTTTTTTCTTTCCATGATTATGCTGGACCTCACATACTCCCAGATGTTTCCCAAAAAAACATCAGAGCTTGTGGACATTGCTACAGCTGATAAAGCAGGGTAAATTGCTTTTATGTCTCAGGCTAAATGGCATGCCCCGTTTTAAAAAGTTACAAGAGAGGAAAATTCCATGAGTGCAGTCACTTGTTCATCCCTTTGGGTAAAGTAACCAGGGGAAGGATGAGTACAGGGCATTTCATGAAGACACAGGAAAGTTCAAGATAAATCACATACCCTAGTTTTGCTCTGTGCTGCTTCTACACATACTGTTAAATCCAGAGAGGAAAACAAAGGTAAAATGCTGTAGGATGTGGTGAATATGGCTCTGCAGTGAGTGCTAATGTTGTTGTCTTTTCATTGCATTATTGTTTTTAATTTCATACTGTAAAAAATGTTCCATTGAAAAGATGAATCAAGCTGACCAGGTATATTCAGCCTCACAGAATTACCACAGTTAGATTTTATAAAGCAATACTACAGTTTCTCATTCTGCCAGTAAGTTCAATACTCTTCTAGTTCCGCATGGAAAAAAAATAAATAAAAGATGTGACATTGAGAATGATCTTTAAATAATTTCCTATTGAAAAATGTATGGATTTTACTTCTAACTCCCAGTAACATAGATCATCTTCAGAAATGGCTTGTTTGCAAACTTTTAAAATCATGTATCAAAACATGGATTTGTTCTTTGTTGTTGGTTTGTGGTTTTTTTTTAGAAGTTATTCTGGGTGTTACATCCTCTCTTCCTGCTTTCCAGTATGGTAGCAACTGTATTCCAACTTGTACATAGGGTCTCCATTTTATGTAAAATGGATGCATATTACAAAACTATAGGGAGAAGGGAGAAAGATTTAAGTTACAGACTTTGAAGGTGATCCCATCACGTAAAACCATTGTCAGGCCCAAGATCCACCTCACCCAAACCCTTGTATCCTAAAAGCACCAAGAGTAAATATTTCAGAAGGACAGAAGTACACAAAAGCAAATAGTGATATTTCCCCTGAATTCTTTCCTGGCATCCATTGCTACATGGCTTGGGATCTTTCTGAGCCAAGATGATGCAGGCCTGATCCTACTCTTAAAAGAATTTTTCTTCCATGAATTTTCCTATTGCCTTTCTGAATCCAGAAAATCTTGGCATTCTGATCCTGACCCTGCCACAACTGCTGTATACCTGACTTCAGTGCATTGCAATCTGGGGTGATTTTGGGGGTCCTGACCTCCCCTGACCAGGACTCTGTGCCTGCTTCCACATGCACAGCTTGTGTCTGGCATACAGGCTCTTGGGAAGTCCATCTCTTCTGAAGGAACGGCATAAAATAAAGACTTCTAGGGAAACCTGTTTGCAGTCTGCCTGTCTCAGACTCACTTGGTGGACTTAAAAGCATGATGATCACTTCATATTTGCAGAGAAAAGCAGAACTGGTCAGCGATATATCAGTGTGCAAATTTATTTACAGTTTGCATTTTCTTTCCATCCACTGAGAGAATAAGATGATCAAATAACCAGTTTTTAAAAAACAAGATTAATTTTTCCAGGGAGAAGGCATGGAGGGAGTGGAAATAAGAGCAGATTCTTTTGATGTTAGGCTTCATGCTGCATAAACCTCCCATGGATTCATCATTAGTTCTTGACAACTTTTAGGGTCTTTTGGCTTAGGGCCAAACAATTGATATAGTAGTGAGCTTCCAGCTAAAATAACAGCCTCTGCATCTTTATCTTCCCATCCATCAGATTGTTGGTGGAAGATAGGGCTAATTTGTCACTCTGCCCGCTTGATAAATGGCTTAATTAGACTTTTTTTTTTTTTTTTTTTTTTTTTTTTTTTTTTTTTTTAAGAAATCATGTTTCTTGCAGTCTAGGGGTTGGGAAAACAATGGGTAAGGATTAAGTTTGAAAAGCAAATGGTTTTTTCTTCAGTAAAGATCAGAGGAAATGCAACCATTATTCAAACACGAGAAGAAGAAAGTGAAGTTGGTAGGAAAGAGTTTGAGGGACAAAACACCCCAAAGCACCCTAACACATAAGTATTCTGTGCACCATATGGTTACCCAAAGCCTGCAGGCGACCATATATCTCTAGAAACATCAGCCTGCAGTGCCATTTTATTTATACTGCCCCAAAAATTAGACTGCATCTAAGCCTTTGTGTTTAGACCTCTAAAATAGATAAGACATCAGTTTACCAGAACGTCTAATAGATAATTAACTGTATCTGTTTAATGCTTTTTACATCTTTCAGTGTGTCATCTATACTAAAGGGACCTTTCTTTCCAGGAGGCTCCTGAGGTTACTACCTACACCAGTCAAAGCAAGGACTTTGCTTCTAATCTCAGTCTTTAGTTTAGGAACAAAAAGGGTATGCTCCAAGGTGCCATTCTTCCCCTGATATGTCAGGATTGAGCCAGTCTGGATCACAGTTTTCGAATGTTCCTACTCAGAATATGCAGGTAAAAGGATTTTTGCATTTTTTCCTTTTTGTGAGGTCATTTCACTGTTTATGAATCAAAATCTTATGTAGATTAAAATCAGTGGGTTTGATGCTTTCCAACTTTCAGCCAGAAAAAAGGGAGAGAGAAGCTGAGTAAAGTTCTTCTCTCAACTGTTGTTTCAGCCACCAAGTTTGGATAATTATCCCACCACTTTTCATGCATTTTTATAACATGTTTGCACGTGTATTCGCACATGTAGGTGTGTCTGTGTGAATCTCAGGAAGTTAGGTATGTCTGGGCTTTCTATTTCTAATCTTTTTTATGTAACTAATCTGTTTGTGTCACTGAGGAAACCTTTCTCTGGTCTGATGTAATCAACAGACAAGCTGCATCCTCCTTTTTTGATAAACTGTCCAGAAATGGGATGTAATTCAGAAATGAGTTTAAAACTCTTTAGCCTGTAGGCAGGAACCAATTTTATTACGGAAAAGACAAATCTTTTTTAATTAAAAAGATTTAGAAACCCCTTCTCTGTGGTACAGTAATCTGAAATGACACTTAAGGGGTAATAGGCCTGGTATTAGTGCTTCCTCAAGGAAATGTTTTATCTTTTGTTCTAAATTAACTGTGCCTTTCTCGCACATCCTAAAGCTGTCAGTTTGGGTATTCTGTGTAAGGCAATATCTTCTGATTTAATGTTTCTGAGAAGAAAGGCAAAATTAACATGTTTAAACAATAATAACCTTGTATGCCCCAGTCTCCACAACCCTTTCTGGGCAGCCATTAACAATAAACGATTAGCACTCCTGAGCAGGTTGTGGGAGCAAGCCTCCATGTGGGTCAAATCCAGGAGACATTACATGTGTAAAGGCACAGTGGGAAATGCCTGAGAGTTTTGCTGGCCAGCCTCCAAGCAACCAGTACAGTTGCAATCAGAAATCATTGCAGGTTACTGATCTCTCCTGACTCCTCAGTGGCCTCTGCTAGACCAAATAATTGCAATGTAGATACTACACTGGAAGTGTTCTCCATCTCTGCAAGGTAAGGTTGCCAAAATGGGACCATGGTGACCCAGTGCCAAGCAGCAGTGCACACTCCTTGCATGGCTGGCAAGGTGGGGATGGTGCAGCTCCACCACTCTTTGCCATTTCCAGAGCTCTTCAAGCGGTTATGGGTGAAGCTATTTATGCACAGGTTTGGAGGATCAGGTCCCAAGACATTAACTGCCCACATCACTAGTGAACTGAAAGTAAGTTGTACATGCAGCTTTAGATCTTACTATGAAGCCTGATTTGTCTAATTGCAGAATCAAAAAGTTCAACAAAGTGTATACACACTGGGACATAGTACGTTTATAGAATTATTTTTGCATTGAAGGGAAAAGAGTATTTTCTCCTGTATAAGGAAGTGTCCTAGCCATGAGGAGAAAAAGACTTTGTCAATCCTCGTGTTGTTCATTTAATGTTTTAAAGTGAGCCTATACAGTATATTTTACTACATTTTAAGAACTGCCAGAAGTAAAACTGACTAAGTCTAGAGTAATTCTTTTTGATTTAGAGACAATTGTGGATATTAGTATTTTAAATTAATTCAGTATGTTTTGAATTGTTCTGCCAGTTAGTTTACTGGAAAACTGAAACCATTTGTAAAAAACCAGACTGGTATTAAGTCAAGCCACTGTTCAGGACCACATAAAACTAATGGTGCACTGCAGACCATGCAAAAAGAAACTTCTGGACTATATAAATTACAATTAATTTAATTCACATGCTTAGAAACCAAACCTAAAACTTTACAGGTGCTCTGAAATGAAATTCAATTCTCCACACTTTCACCTTATGATTTGCAATTAAAAGGAAACTCAAAGGTCAGAGGATGAGATTTCTCCAGATATCAAGTGTCCAAGAGAACTGGTAAGAGTGTATTGAAATTAACTGGAAGGTTTACAGGTAAGTCTTTTGTAAATCCAGATAGAGCTACAGAATATAGAAGTATATAGAAGTCTACATACATAGACTTCCTATGGTATGGCACAAAAGCAAGCATATACCCTATTAGTAAACCACTGATACAGAGTAGCACTGTTCATGAAGTGGACACACAGATCCGTAAGCGTTTAAGCATTTCCAGTATCACAACTTTGCTGCGTTTTATGAGTAGCAATGATGAGTAGCCTGAAGTAGTCTTTGGTGTCTCACATGAATGTGCAATAGTCTAATATGACTGTGATACCTAACCCTCACATAGCCTTGCAAGGGGTTGCTTCCTCTTATGATTGCATGGTTCTCAAGCATTTAGGGAGATGAACTTGATTTCTTCAAGTTGTCATGTGTCCTCTTTTCTTTTTTACCCAGTAGTTTACTGGAATAGGCTCAGATATTTTATATACAGCTACATTTAATAGCATTTGCAAAATGACTGTAAATCTACCATCAAATTGCTTGTTTATACATAAAGACATACAACTTCAGAAGAACCTGTTACATGTAAGTAGAGATGAACGGCTCATAACCTGTTAAAATTACTGTACAGAAGTTGTATGTAGCAGTCTGTCCTAAGAAATGAATCATACTTTTATTCTTCTCCTTACAATAAAGATATAGGGAGTTTTATTCAAACCAAAATCTAAACTGTTTTATTTAGAGCATGACCTGAAAACTGTACTCTTAAATCCTTCATAAAGCACTTGGAAAAAATAAACTTTTCTGTCAGGGTTTCAAAACAATGTGTTTGTTTTTACCCAGTCAAAAAGTTCAGAGGGAATAGAGGACAAACACAAGCAAAGGGACAGATTTACGGAAGCATAGAAAACTGCACAAGATGGAGTTCAGTTGTGAGTAGGCTTCAGGATTTGAACCTGCAGACTGCTTGGGTATAGATATAGCAGGTTCACTTCTGGAAAGAGTAAAGGGAATCTATCACAGTAATGATCCTTTCCCTGAAATGAAGAAAATCGACAACTTTCTACCTGCTCATGGCACAGCCAATTGCAATTTTAGGTTTGGGGAGCTCTAGTGTTGGGATTTGTCAGATAAATGGGAATTTTGTTTAAGTAAGTATTATGAAAGGTTTGATCACTTGGGTGACAGCTACTTTCAGAGAGGAGAAAAACAACACAGTTAGGAAAGTGCTTCATTGTCTCTAATGAGTTTGATAGTAACAGATCTTCTAGTTCCTCTGGTCCATACTAACTGAGATGATCTCTGCCTGAAGGTTTGTCCATTACATATTTAAACTTTATGAATTAACTTAACTACATTTTCTTTTCAATACAGATTCCAGTTGCTCCTGGACTCACTAAGACGGTACGAGGGTAACACAGTGATGATGGGTTGTAGAACCAAGAGCAAGGACATAAAACAGAGCAATAGGTATGTACTGAATATAGTTTATATATAGAATCATAGAATCATAGAATAGTTAGAGTTGGAAAGGACCTTAAGATCATCTAGTTCCAACCCCCCTGCCAGGGGCAGGGACATCTCCCATTAAACCATGCCAGCCAAGGCTATGTCCAGTCCAGCCTTGAACACCGCGAGCGATGGAGCATTCACAACTTCCCTGAGCAACCCATTCCAGTGCCTCACCACCCTTACAGTAAAGGATTTCTTCCTCATATCCAATCTAAACTTCCCCTGTTTAAGTTTGAACCCATTACCCCTTGTCCTATCACCACAGTCCCTAATGAAGAGTCCCTCCCCAGCATCCCTATAGGCCCCCTTCAGATATTGGAAGGTTACTATGAGGTCTCCACGCAGCCTTCTCTTCTCCAGGCTGAGCAGCCCCAACTTTCTCAGCCTGTCTTCATACGGGAGGTGCTCCAGTCCCCTGATCATCCTCATGGCCTTCCTTTGGACTTGTTCCAGCAGTTCCATGTCCCTTTTATGTTGAGGACACCAGAACTGCACACAATATTCCAAGTGTGGTCTCACGAGAGCAGAGTAGAGGGGCAGGATCACCTCCCTCGACCTGCTGGTCACGTTCCTTTTGATGCAGCCCAGCATACGCTTGGCTTTCTGGGCTGCAAGCGCACACTGCTGGCTCATGTTCATTTTTTAATCAACCAACACCCCCAATTCCTTCTCTGCAGGGCTGCTCTCAATCTCTTCTCTGCCCAACCTGGATCTGTGCCTCGAATTGCTCTGACCCAGGTGTAGGACCTTGCACTTGGCATGGTTAAACTTCGTCAGGTTGGCATCAGCCCACCTCACAAGCGTGTTATGGTCCCTCTGGATGGCATTCCTTCCCTCCAACGTGTCAACTGAACCACACAGCTCGGTGTCATCGGCAAATTGCTGAGGGCGCACTCAATCCCACTGTCCATGTCACCGACAAAGATGTTGAACAAGACCTGTCCCAACACTGATCCCTGAGGGACACCACTCGTTACTGGTCTCCAGCTGGACATTGAGCCATTGAGCACAAGTCTTTGTGTGTGGCCATCCAGCCAGTTCTTTATCCACCAAGTGGTCCACCTATCAAGTTGATGTCTCTCCAACTTAGAGACAAGGATGTCATGTGAGACAGTGTCAAACGCTTTGCACAAGTCTGGGTAGATGACATCAGCTGCTCTACCCCTGTCCATCAGTTCCGTAGCCCCATCATAGAAGGCCACCAGATTGGTCAGGCAGGATTTCCCCTCACTGAAGCCATGCTGGCTGTCACCAAGCACCTTGTTGTTTTTCATGTGCCTCAGCATGCTTTCCAGAAGAATCTGCTCCAAGATTTTGCCAGGCACAGAGGTGAGGCTGACTGGTCTGTAGTTCCCCAACTCATTCATTTTCCCCTTCTTGAAAATGGGGGTTATATTTCCCTTTTTCCAGTCATCGGGAACTTCACCTGACTGCCATGATTTTTCAGATATGATGGACATTGGCTTAGCAACTTCATTTGCCAGCTCCTTCAGGACCCGTGGATGGATTTCATCAGGTCCCATGGACTTGTGTACATTCAGGTTCCTAAGATGGTCTTGAACCAGATCCTCTCCTACAGTGGGCCCAGGATCTTCATTCTCACTGTCCCTGTGTCTGCCTTGTAGGACTTGGGTGGTATGGTCAGAGCATTTTCTGGTGAAGACTGAGGCAAAGAAGTCATTAAGAACCTCAGCCTTCTCCAAATCCAGGGTAGCCAGTTCTCCCGATAGGTTCTGGAGTGGGCCCACGTTGCCCCTACTCTGCCTTTTATTTGCAATGTACCTATAGAATCCCTTCCTGTCATCCTTAACATCCCTAGCCAAGTTTAATTCTAGGTGGGCCTTAGCTTTCCTAACCTGGTCCCTAGCTTCCCGGACAATATCCCTGTACTCTTCCCAGGCCGCCTGTCCTTGCTTCCACCTTTTAGAAGCCTCTTTTTTCCTTCGAAGTTTCCTCAGCAGCTCCTTATCCCTCCAAGGAGGTCTCCTGGCCCTCCTACAGCACTTCCTTCTAGTAGGGATGTATCGCTCCTGAGCTTGCAGCAGGTGATCCTTAAATATCAACCAAGAGTCTTGGGCCCCCCTGCCCTCTAGGGCTATATCCCATGGAACCTTACTGAGCAGGTTCCTGTGGAGGCCAAAGTCTGCTCTCTTGAAGTCCAGGGCAGTGAGCTTGCTGCACACTCTTCTCCCTGTCCTGAGGATCTCAAATTCAACCATCTCATGATCCCTGCAATCAAGGCTGCCCTGGAGCATCACATTTCCAACCAGCCCTTCCCTGTTGGTGAGGACGAGGTCTAGCATGGCACCTCTTCTTGTTGGCTCCTCTGTTACTTGCAGAAGGAAGCTGTCTTCCACACAATTGAGGAACTTCCTGGATTGCTTGTGCCGGGTTTGCTTTGATCTTTAAATGTAAACTTAATGCTTATTGCAAGTTAATAATTGCTTACCAGAAACAGATTTGCCTTTCACTGGGGCATCAAACTTGAGGTAACAATAGCAACATGACCAATAGCTTATATGATGGCAACATGAGAAATAGTTTGTAAGTGTTAATGCTTTGGACTCACTTGGCTTTTCTTTTCTTGCAGAAGCAGATATGAATGTATTATCCTTTCAAATTGCTTTGATAAATCTCATTTTGTTAGTTTTTAAATTGTAACATCACTTTTTAAACCAACTTTTCTTATGCAGATGTTTTCTTTGTATATTCCTGTCTTGCTTCCCCCCCTTTTGCTCCTTCACCCCTCTTTTTATCACTTTTTATTTAAAAACTTGCTACTTGCTGAAACTAAGATAATTCTCCGCAAAGGTGGCATCATGTTCTGAGCACTTTCATTAAATACTGTTTATCAACTGTAATTATATAGTTGTGTATTTCTGTCTCTGATGACATGGTTACTCATTTCACAATTAAAAGCTGCATGTTAAACACTGTGCTGCTTAAAGAGGAAGAGAAATTAAAATGAGAAATAAAAAAGGAATAAAAACACTGGCTCAGATGAACTTAGAAACATTGTTCAAGACATTTCTACTCTGCTAGATAGATACTTGCACTATACATCTGTGGTATCAAGTCAGCCCATCACACGGAGTTAAGATGTTGATTGGTTCGTAGGATACGTTATCATGTGATTATACAGCCCCTGGTGCTGGAAGTGCCTTGTTCCTGGCATGCTGGTGTCCACCTGCCCACTGCATGGTCCCATTTCCAATTCACTGTAATGATGCCTTCCTGCTAACATCCAGTTGCTGGTTCTGCTGCCAGTTCTTTCCTGCCCCTGGCTCTAAAATCCAGTGTTCTACCTCCTCTGCTTTAGTTGTCAGCTACCACTTGCTCCAGTTGGGCTCCTCTTCTGTTCTGTTCTTCCACCACCCTTTTGCCTTTCCATGTATTTCCCACTGTTGTTTACCTGCACCCTTTTCCCACCTCACAGGCTGCTCATCACCTGCTCCATCAGTAGGGCAAGAAGTCACCATTAGTGTGTCCAGTGAACTGGTGCAGCTGGCTTGCCTTTGTCTCTGGCCACCTCCATACACACATGCACACTTTCATTTCTCTTTGCTCCTGCCACACCAGGGAGATGGTTCTATCTGATGTTATGATCTGGAGCCTGTTAGTTGCACATGCTCCTGCATGGGATCTTAAGTGGGAGCTGTCTCTGCAGGTTTCCTTCATTTCAGTGTTTATTTTGTTTATCTCTTCCATTGACACGTGCCATAAAAATATATACTTGATCAAATTGACCTGTTATTTTAGCATAAAGACCCAATGTATGTGACATCTCCATAAAAGCTCTTTGTTTAACAAATGAATTTTTTCTCACTACTGCAGCAGGAGAACCATGCTGGTGGTGCAGGTGCTAGAAATGAGGTGGCTAATGGACACAAGTGCAGGTGATGCAGCAATATCTGGCCTGGTTTGCTGAAATTGCTTTTTTTGCCTTCTAAAGAGTACTTAGAAGGTGGAAATTCCTCACTGTGTGAATAATACTGTAGTGACAGAAGAAGGGGTAATGGGTTCAAACTTAAACAGGGGAAGTTGAGATTGGATATAAGGATGAAATTCTTTACTGTTAGGGTGGTGAGGCACTGGAATGGGTTGCCCAGGGAAGTTGTGAATGCTCCATCCCTGGCGGTGTTCAAGGCCAGGTTGGCCTTGGGTGACATGGTTTAGTGGGAGGTGTCCCTGCCCATGGCAGGGGGTTGGAACTAGATGATGTTAAGGTCCTTTCCAACCCTAACTATTCTATGATTCTATGATTCCCTTTAGGATTAAACATTCCTGAACATCTTTATGCCTTACTGAGCTCTTTCAAACAAACATAAATTAATTTTTTCACTCAACATTTATACACAAAGGACCTAATCCCCCTGGCCTTTAGCATTGTTCTGGTCATGCCCACCTGTGCAAAGTTACCACAATGTTACTCTTCTGATGTCTTACACACCTGCTCCGTGCACTCACAGAGGCACAAAGATCACACGTGGCACTGAGCAGTGCCAAGCAGAGACAAGACTCAGAGTTTGATCCTGCAGTGTCCTACTGGGGTAGGCTGGATGGTTAGATGTTGAACACCAATTTTAGATGCAAATCCAGGACACTTGTATGCTTTATGTGACTGCAAATGCAGACTTAACCACCAAGTACTAGCTCCTCTGTGATTCAGCATATCACAATTGAGTTCAGGTTAGGGTGAACACACATACAGAGAAGAATTCTTGCCTCATAACTACACATACACAAATATTTGGAAAATTGTTACTGGCAGATGACTCAGCTCTCTTGAAATAATTGAGCCACCTGATTTATACCACTAATTTTTCATTCACTGTGCTATAAACACCTGGAAGGTGACCCTGTTCACAGGAAGGTGATATAGAAAACAGAAATTTAGGTGTTTTTTCTGCAGAAAAGGTACCCCACAGAAAGCAGTATCAAAATACTACAAATCTCAACCAGAATGCCACAGTTCCATGCAGCCAAGTTTTCATTTGGTTTTATGAATATGGTAGGTATCTCAAGCCTTTTGGTTGTCTGGCCCTCAGTCTTGGCAAAGCAATTTTCTAAGGTAGTGGAGGTCAAAACACAGGAATTCTGTGAACCGCTCAGATTTTATATTGTAAGTTTGCTGTGAGATGTCTTATATGCAGCCATTCTCAATTTTTCCTGTCTGCATTTCTAACAGCTGACTATATCAAATCTGTATATTTACATAAGAACATCCCTATAAATGCTTCATGTGTAGTATTTAACATTTCTATAGTAAATTAGAGGAGGTAAGTAGCTCACAAAGTGCATGAAGGTTATAGAGACCTGAGATAAGGTGAGTTCTTGTCCCAGCAAATCCTTGTAAAGAAATCTCTGCTGAGGAAGAAGGAAAGAATGATCCATCCCAGCTAAGACCCTGAACCACCTATATATACTAATTCATTTTTTCATGTTTAATCATAAGTTTTATGTCCTGGTGATGTAGCAGTACTTGAATGAGATGGCACACCAGATAATATGGAAAAAAAAAGAAGTGAATAAACCCACAATGTGTGCTTCAGATTATGACTATTTTAGAATTCATGGGCTTTAGAAAAAATATCTTCTTTTTCCTTCATGTCTGTGGTATGTCATATAAATGGACTATGGATTCTCTAGTTCAGGAACAAGACTTTATATATGATACAGTACAGTTCTGAAGTACTGAAATGTAACAGACAAAAACAATCTACAGAGACATACATCTAATTTGTCTTTTACTTTGCATGTGACCTGATATTTGGCTGCTAAACAGTCATCCTGTTTAGGACTTATAAAATTACACTCTTTAGTGACAGGGAAACTGCTAAAGGAAGTCTCTGCCATACTCAGTTTAATTTAGATGATCATCCAAATGCACAGATGTTGATTCAAATCTCCTCTAGAAAAGGAAGTGGGACTCTTCCAGGCACACCACTGTGACATTTCTAATACTCTGGACAGGGCAGGATCCCTACAAAAATGTTCTCCCTTGCACTGAAGTGTTGCTACAGCACTGGTAATAAATAACTCAGCTTCGGTAAGGTGTAAAAAAATGGGGAAAAATGTTTTCCAGTAGCTGGCAAAATATTTTTTTTTCCAAGTGGCTTGATTTTATGATGAAAATGTAAAGTTTACATTACCTGATATTCTATTCAAACTGATGCATGCATTTCTAACTCGCATGCTGTTATTTTTTTATATTATGGAAGTAGTTAAATCTGGAAGCAGATAAATGTAATTCCAAATGAAACTAGACAGAGATGACCCATAATATTAAACTTTGGTACTTTCATGTACTGGCTTCCTATTAGATTTCATGCAGTAAGTTTAGAACTTTGCCAGTGCCATCATGTTTATTCTCAAAGAGTTATTCCTGCATTTGTGCACTTTTACTAGTTATAAATTCAATCATGTTCCTCTTATATCTGTTATCAACTGAATGCATTATATATTAAAAATTGACTTCCTAAAACTTTCCAGGTAAAAACCAACCAAAAAAAAAAAAAGTAGCAAGTAAATGTGATTTTAATAGCAGTGGGTTTGTGGCAATTTAATTCTGTTGATTTCAGAATTATACACTTGGTGGTATCATTGCCCTTTAAAAAAAAGGAGAAAAAAGGAACTATAAGGGATTGTTATCACTCCTATCTTTCTCACTAACCAATTCAGGCATCTCTAAAGCACCAAGAATTGAACAAAATGGTTATTTATAGGAATAACCAGGTACTCTAGGACTTTGGAAAATTATGGAATACTGTTAGTACTGTGGGAGTTCCTGTACATAAGCAAAGTTTTTTTGCTATTCTTCCCAAATAGTTATATTTACTTTGAGTGTGTGTGTTTATCCTGAAGTTTTCTACAATATTTGCACAACTCTCTTGAATTTTTTTCCAAGATTATTAACCAGTTAACATTCAGAAATCACTTTTGCATTGTGCATACAAGCTGACTGCAGAGAAGGCACTGTGGTGGTAAATCAAAGAAGAGGCATTTAATCTAATATTTCTGAAATTTACTCTTAGATCAAATTTTAACCAATCAAGTTTTAAAAGTTCAGCAAATCCAAACTTACAGTTAAGAACTATCAAGCCAGGAAAGCTCCTTATCTAAAATGGTTCAAGTGTCCCTTCAGAAACTCTGGCCCAGTGCCAACATACATTCCCCTCCACCTATAATATTATAACTGTATTTTGGAAAGCAAAAATTAATCACCATTTGGAAGCTGTATTTCCTCAGGTAACATAGGTAAAGCACGTAAAATTCTTCCTGCTGAAGCCAAAGTAAGCTTGTGAAATCTGCAGGCTTCTATGAAGCATTTGTAAAAATGTGATGGTGTTGCCCCCTGCCTGCAAAGGCCTTTCTGTGGTGAAGGCCAGAAGTACCATACACAGGACGTATTTTTAATACAAAAATGGAAAGAACAAGCTCAGCCAAATTTGTGCTTCAGGCTTGGACTGTGAACACCAACAAAGTGTCTCAGCTATGTCCCGCTGCGGAGGATGGGGAAGTGCACAGTCTATCAATGGCTCTTATGTGCCTCTTTCTGCCCTCATGTCTGAATGTCCCATGGTCACCTTCCAAATTCATGTGTGTGGTATAGGGATGGATAAAAATTCATGTTAACAGAGAAAACTGAGTTTCAAATACACCAGCACTTTCCTCACCATAGTTGGAGGAGTGATTCCGTCCTCAGCCCAGATTTCTTTCTTTTCCTCTTTCTACCCACTGAAAGCAGAGGGAGATGAGATGGCAGGTCAGAGCAGGTGCCTCTCTTTTATATGGTTAAATTAGGAAAAATAAAACTACAACGCACATAATGGTTAGCTTTGGCAATGACTGCTGGTATGCTTAGACAGAGACCATAACGATGAGTTTTGTCTTGATGTATGAGTATGGATGAAAAAGTCAAAGAAATTTAAGTTTAGTTGACCCACACATGAAGTTGTTTGTGTGTGTTTGGTGCGGTTTTCTTAACCTGTTAAATTGACATGTTCTGATTGTCTTGGAATATTCTTCTCAGACAAAGTCTTAAGTTTTGAAAATTATAAGTTGTTTAGGTCTATCTTCTAATTGTGTAATTTAGTTCAGTTTCAACTTGCAAATAATTTCCTCTTTAGACTTGTTTTCTTTACAAATTATATAAGGAAAAAGAAATCCTTCAGCCCTTTGCATTTAAACACCCTCCCTTGGTCCTGCTTCTCTTGCAGGCAGTGGCATCATTCGTGGAACAGAAGTAATGAATACATCTATTATCTTGATTTTATAACTAGCAGTATCTCACACTGATAAAATCCCTTGAGAAAGCATTAGGATAGGCTGGTACATATACCATAACATATATAATTAATATAGCCAGGATAAATACATAAAAGTGCCACTATATATGAAATGACTATCAGCAGTGAATTACTGCAATTCCCACCTCCTTAAATTTCAGGAAAGAACTTCCATTTTCCTGAAGGGCCACTCTTTTAATAAGGGGCAACTGAGAATTGATAAATAAGCACGCAAAACTGTAAGTCAAATGGTGCCAGGCTCCAGTATGCAGGTGATCCTGACAGGCTCGCACAGTCAGCAGGCAATTACAGTTTACAAGTGCAAGGTGTCTTTTGGGTGCTCAAGTCTGCTGTGGTCATTTATCAGCTCTGTGCTGAAAAATTCATCACTGTAAAAGAAATGCATATTTGGTTCTACTTCCCTGAAATGCAAGGTCAGCCTGTAACGTGAGGCTAGGAGCCCCACTCTCCACCATAACTTTACAAATCTTGCTCACTTCTTTCTTTGCCATTTTCTCAGAGTAATAATGTGCACTGAGCACATACATAATACAAGGAAGGTTAGTTCTGTCATACAACAAAGTTAATAAAAACCTCATGCAAAATTCTTACAGTATGTTACAAGTATCCATTCATATAAATTCATATGCATTTGTTGTGGTTCTTTAAAAATGCTAAAACATGTAGCATTTTAACATGCACCAACTGCTTATGGCACCTGAGCAGCACATCTCCACCGAGGTTTTGCTGGTTATCCCCAACAACATGGACATGGCGTGGCAAGTTGGCTGGGTATGAAAAGGGCTGTGTTGGAGAAAGTAACAAGGTCTGTTATGAAGAAATGGCTGTTTTCACTAACACAACTGAAAACTTGGACCTTATCAATACTTTCTTGATGAATACTTCTTCCTCTCTTAAACCCACATTGTAGTATGTACATGCATACACATGTAACTGCTATAAGGCTTTATGTTGAGATTCAAAGTTTTACAGTGATATAGGACGAAAACCTACTCTGCATACCGCACAGTCTACATGGAGTTTGTTTGAGGATGCTGTGATCAATACAAAATGGAGAGGTTTGGTATGTGAGGCAAAATTAAATCTTAACTATCTTTTTCACAGAACAGACTTTCCTCTTACTGCTAAAATTACTAGCTAGGCCAGACACACCACCACCAAGGAACAGAAATTCCTTAGATCTCCACTGGTGCTTCATTTACATCTGGCCTAACAAACAGAATGAAGTCTAGCCTGTAAAGTTGTTATTATAATGTCAATATAAATATAATCACATTTTCTCCAGCAATGGAATTAGTACCAGTAGGAAACAAAATCATTTTAGGTTTCTCCTGCAGCGTTTGTATGAGTTAGGGTCCAAACGGCAGTCAGGGAAATCTGGCCTTTGTGCTCAAATAATGTAATACTATGCTTTCCATTTCTAGATTAAATTATTACTAGTGGGATTTATGCCACTCAGGAAAAGGAATTTTTGTTGCTAAATCTTTTGGTTGTTCAGGCTGCTTTGTCTCACCACATAAACATAAAAAAATCTTTTACGTGACTTTGCATACACAGATATTCACCTAGAGGGGTGTGTGTGTGTTGGTTTGTGCCTTTTCAGGGAGGTTACTGTTAAAGATATGATGATGCGAGTCCTTATGATGAATGCAATTTTCATGGAAAATATGATGAACCTCATGGTACTATTCCGTGTATCCCTGAGCACACTCTGGAGGTGGAAGAGGGACCTCAGCTGGCAGCTCACCAGTTTTCACCCTCTCTGACATAACGTTCTACCGTTCTGAATACAAACTGCTCTGTCTCCACTGAAGCCCTGGGATGCTGTTCCCTACACCTCCTTACCGGGGAGCCCAACAGGATGTGCTAAAGATTTCCTGACAGGCCATGTCCCCACGTTTTTCCTGGTGAAAGCAAGGACCGTGAATAGGAGAGGGGAAGGGCTTAGTTAACCATAAGCTTGTATTCTCTGCTTTAATGTACAAGTCAATTAGGAAATAAATTGCTGCAAATTCCTGAAGCATTTCTTGTGCATCAGGAGATTCATTTTTCCCTCAGTATCACAGAAAATATGGTATTATCTTAGAGTGATAAAGAGCTAATTCTCCCTATTGAAAATTGTACCTCCTGTGCCAATATGCAGTGGACCATCAGTTCTTAAGAGTGTTCTCAAATGAGATAAAATCAACAAACTGAAGCCAATTTCTCTTACACATAGCCATAAGCCTCTTTCAAAAAAGTCTGAAATTACATTACATAGTATGTATTTCAGCTGCTGCTTTACCACTGTCAACTGCAGTGATTTAGAGCAAAGCTTTGCCTGCCTTTCAATGAAAGCAAGGGGAGATTTGTTCTCAGTCTTGCCTGGCCAGCTGGATTCTGTGTGCAGGTCAAGCCCTTGTACTGCCCTTATTCAGTGATAAGGGTACAAATAGGGTGAGGGGCGGTTGGCATTTTAGTTCAGATCAGTAGTGCTGGTCTGAAGTAAATCTCCTGATTGTTTCACTTACCATAGGTCAGAGCATATGAACCAGACTTGTGGGTGAAACCAGTGTCAGAAAGGTACTTCAGGAGGACAGTTCCTGTGCTCCAGGCAGATGGCACATGGGACCAGACCGAAAAACATAGCCACACATACAATATGGGTGTGGGGTCCTCATTTCTGACTTCAGCTCTGCTCCCATTTGGCTTTTTAGCTTTCAAACGTACATACAGCCATCTGACACCCAGCATCCACCAGCAGATAAGAAATTATCTCATTATAGACTATTGGTTTTACTACTAAAATTGTTTCAACTAAGTGCTGGAAGCCCTAAAATAATATAATGCTCATCCCAAATGAATTGTTCTCATGATTTAAACTCAAGGTTTTCAAATCCCTAGCACAGGCTTTTTTTCTTCCTAAGCCAAAGCAGCAACTCTACTTTTGAGACTCTCTGATAGCACATGCACACTAAAAAACAAAACACAACAAAAAATATTTATTTTCCGCTTTGACTTACATGTCAGATGTGCTTATTTGCTTGTAGGTAGAATGAATCTTGGGTTTAATTACTTTCATACTAATTACATGCTTTCAATCTATAGTTTAGTGAGTTATTAGTTACAGCTGCAGTAAACAAAATACACATAGGCTAGGAGAAACACATCCCTTTGTAGATGGCCGCTGTAGATCCTTTCTAAATCCTGCCAAGCCTTGTGAGTTAAGACCCAAGTAGTTTATAGGCTTTGAACATCGCTGTTTTTAAGAAAATCATTGCCATCTCCCTGTTAGGTGTGTAGCACTCCCACTGTTACTCAAACCACTTTAGATGTTCATAAACATGGGTGTCAAGTTACTTGGGTGTAAAGGCTGAAAAATTGTCACAGAAAACTTAAGAACCCAAGGCATTCAGACAGGATTTTGTTCAAACCTTTTGTACTGGTTTTTAATTTTCCTCTTGTCTTTCTGTCATTGCTATGAAATGGCAGGTGGTTCAGATTCCTTAAATCAAGCTAGGATAAATTAATTTACAAACTTTCTATAGGTATCCAGATTTAAAGTTTTAGCTGCACCCACTTCCAGTACATAAAAATCACACACTTGTATTGCTGTTCCCTTCTGAACATCTGAAAACTACAGCATTAAAGAATTAGTCCCCAGAGCATTATCCACTTCCAGCTGATGGGGTACAAAGAGGCTTGATGACTTCTTCAAGCTGTGGTAAAGCTGGGAAAGGAACCCAGATGTCCTGTTTCCTCATCCTGTTCCTGAACCACAAACCACATGTCCTTGCCTTATTAGCGACAATCACAGCACATGAAAACAGACTATTTATATCAAAACATTTCATCTGTTCTCACTCATTATTCCCTAACTCACCAATGTAATTATGTTGGCAAGGCGACAACGTATTTTCCCCAGTAAGCGCAAACAGATTGTTAGGTTTTCTGCTGAGATACAAGCTGCACAAGAAGAGTTCCCAAATGACTAAAATCAAAAGAACCATGTTTTCAGTGAAACATCCTTGGTAGTGCAGCAATGTGAGATAAAATTTCATAACATCTTCCTCGGTTGACTCTTGACAGCTGTATTAAAAGCACAGATGAAGAAAGGATTACATTGTAAATATCAACTAAGAATGAGGTAAGCCAAAGGAAAAGAAAAAAAAACCCAAAACAAAAACCCCAAACAAACAAACAAACAAACAAACAAAAACCAATAAAAATGGGCTTTGGAAAGTTCTGTTTTTTCAATCATTTCAATTCTTGCTCAGTATTCTCCAAGTGCAGGGATGAGCCTGTCCCTCCTGTGAATCCCCAGCGGGATAGCCCCTGTTGTGGATCAGGCTCCCTTTAAGCACAGGCGAGTGTGAAAAGCCCATTAGAAGGTGGCTACAGGTGGGGCTCAGGGGTGCTGGAGGCTTTGGCTGGGTGTCCCAGGTCTCACACACCACTGGGAATGCTACAACTGCACATCTGGAGCTAACTTGCTATGGACAGGCTCTCACAAGCCTGCAGATGGGAGACGGGATCTCTGCAAAGCACAGGTTTAATGATAACGGCACTGAAACAAGCAGGATATTTAGTTGAGAACTCTAGCTGAGTACATACTTGATAAAGCAAACAGAGTGCTGCTACCCATTTGATATGCTGGATGTTTCCTTTATACAAACAGGGAGAAAATGAAGGAGGCTTTAAGAACAAAACCTTGCAGGAGGGGTAGAAGGTGTTAAACTGGAAGAACAAATTGTTTAAAGTAAGTTAACAGATGTAAAGAAATGCATATTTACACATAAAATCTGGTGAATTGTATTAATTTGGAAGATTTGCTGTAGCACTTTAGCTAGATCTATTCCGAAGTCCTTTCCATACACACTATTCATAATATTGCATGCGAGTTAATAAAGCGATATTTAACAAGTCTTCAGAGTTGCTTAACAAACAGCATTGGACAGACAAAGAAGACCTGTGCAAAAGAAATCAGAGATGCACATTTCATCAATCTTGTTACAAATGGCCTAAGTGATTACATATTCCCTGATTAGCAAAAGTCATCCTTGTTCTGGTAAAATACTTGCTTCTATATATGGGGAATAACGATACATCTTGGGCAAAACACAAAAGTCATTAAGAATTTTGCTACTGAAGTCAGTGACACCACATTTCCCTCTATATAAGGCAAGGACCTCTCAGCTCTTGACACTGCTTGGGCTGCCTCATCCCAGGACTCAAGTGGCAGCTACAATCTGTCTCCCAGATGCAGACATTTCAACATTGTTTTGTATATATGCCACGTGTGCCAATCCTTTTATTTTTCAGTGACATGCAGAAGTATAGTTGTGTTTGTTAGGATGTAGACAACATGCACACTAGTCCTTCTCAATAGGACACTGGAGTATTTGCCATAAAACTTCGGGTGACTAATTCCAAGGAGACTCAGAGCTGAGAATACAACAGTGATTCACAATGATTAGGTTACAAAAACTGATCACAAATTAACAGGAACATTTGGGCTAGAATTTTTTGCCTGCTGACCATGTGCTCCCAAATGTAACCTTAAGAAATCACCCCAGTAGTGAAACACAACCAGTTGAATTTGAGAACTGTGGAGGGAGAAGGCAGCTAAAGAGCACTATATTTTCATCTGTTACTAAGTCAGAAGCACTCCACTGTACATGTACTTGGGTTCTTTTGTTTTTTCCCATCCCATGTTTGGTGACTCAGTACAGTCCCAGTACGATCCTGTAGCCCTCAGTTTAACACTGTGAGAGAAATGGGCACCATAACCTCTGCATGGCCCTGGAGCTGCATAGGAATTGTTTCCTGCTTTCTGCAAAGGAAGATGCCTTCAGATTTTGTTAAATGATAACAAATAAGGAAAAGCAGGCCTCCCCTAGTTGTAGGAATCCTATCCCTCCCACTGGGCTTTCCTAGAGGTGGCAGAGTTGAAACTCCCAGATTTTATTTTCAGAACATGTTCATTTCTCATTTTGATAATTTTAAAGTAAACAGTTCTTGGTTCCCATGTATTATTCAAGTGGAGAGAAATGGGTATCCAGTGTATACATAATCAAACATCCAGCCTGCACCAGACAGCCTTCTCAAATCACTTGAGAAATTTCCTTACTGCTTTTGTTATCATTCTTCATTCATCTCCTCCCCTATTTAACACTTTGAATATTGTATCCCACTTTACCCTACAGCTGTGGGGTGAAGTAAGCAAGAGCTGTGTCCCTTCAAGCTCCCCTGAACAGTGCCTACAGAACAGAAGAGAGGTAGCTGCACAGATGTTGATGGTATCACATTAATACAGAAATAACCTGTTGAAAGCAGATTTGCTTTCAATTCTTTCAGTGAGAAAGTATCCGTTTCAGAGAGAGGAATTACTGATTTTAACCTGCCTATCATCCTTTTTCATTGTCATGTAAAATAGCTATTGGTGTTTCAGTCTGGTGTTTCAATCAAAAAGAATATTTTTGTTACTGCCAAAATATTTACATGAAACTGCTATTCAGATCAAATTACCTTGAAACTGCAAAGCATGTGTGGATTCCAAATTTTTCATCTTGGAGAGGTGGTTGCATATTGAAATTACACAATAAAAATCAGCAAAACACCACCGCTGCTTCAGATTCATGGGAATGGCAAAAATAGCTGTTAAAAGAACTCCTCTCCTTAATTGCAGTACCATAACAGGCACAGGATTTTGCTTTATTTAAAAACATGGCTTTTCACTCTTTCAGGCAGACTGGTTGGTTCTGACTTTTGTTTCCACAACACTAAACATGAACAGCTCTGCACAAAGAGAACAGTGGCATAGATGCGATGCGTTAGGAAGCTGAAGCACAGGAGGTAAAAGAGTGATGACTGTTGGTAGAATGACAGACCAAAAATACAAAATCAAAATCACAGTAAACTGTCAGAACTGGTCAGTGCTGGTGAGATCCTATTAACTACTCTATTGTCTTTCTTTGTGTCTTACCTTTATCTTTCAGCAGCACACCCGTTAGTTATGGAAAAAAGACTCAAAAATATCACCAAAATGAGGACTGGACAGTACTATGAGTTTCCAGGTTTTGGTGAACCATCGTTCAAGGTGTTTTGATGTGTCTTCCTTTGCGTAATGTTGTAAATATCATTGCTGGTTTTTTATAAGGGTTCTATGTTGCAATGAAAAATTATATGGCCATATTAAAGATGTGAAGGGGGCCTATAGGGATGCTGGGGAGGGACTCCTCATTAGGGACTGTGGTGATAGGACAAGGGGTAACAGGTTAAAACTTAAACAGGGGAAGTTTAGATTGGAGATGAGGAAGAAATTCTTTACTGTCAGGGTGCAGAGGCACTGGAATGGGTTGCCCAGGGAAGTTGTGAATGCTCCATCGCTGGTGGTGTTCAAGGCCGGGTTGGACATAGCCTTGGGTGGCATGGTTTAGTGTGAGGTGTCCCTGCCCATGGCAGGGGGGTTGGAACTAGATGATGTTAAGGTCCTTTCCAACCCTAACTATTCTATAATTCTATGATTCTATGTTCCTAGGAGTACTGTGGCTCCCTAAAGGAACCACAAAAGTAAATTTCAAAGAATCACAGGAAGAGCTGTCTAATTTGGCAACAGACATGAGGGATCATTTCTCATTTTTATTTCTGGATAAATTATTCATCCAGACTTAGCAGATAGAAACAGTGAGGAGTGATGCTACAAAACACACAGGACAGCATGGCAATGTGTTTTTTAAAGTAATAAAAGTTTCTTTTCATTAAATCCTTCTGGCGCAAGAAGCTGGACATAAATAAAGCCATGGTTTTGATGAGAAATGTGCTAAGCTGAAATAGTCCCTTAAAACAAAGACTATCTTGCAACACAGAATTTCTTTCATAAGTTAGTTCAATTCTTTGAGATCAAGCCTGTTTTGTGAGGAAAGAATGGTAAGGAGCTATGTTTTTATCCCTGTCATCACCCTCAGGCAAAGCGCTGCACAGCTGAAAATATGACTTCCTGTGGTATTCTTAAGCAGGCTTGGTAGGTGTACATGCCATGTCCTGCAATACGGTAAAAGAAGGCCCATATTTTTCAATTTCCAGAATTGTACTGGTTTTCTTATTTCTTTCTTGAACTGTGCGTGTGGTGGTGTATCCTTCCCCCTACATCCTCTGGGCTGGACTAGGGTGGGACTAGGTGACTACAGAGGGTGGGAAGGCATGGGTCATACCAACAATGACTCCTGTTCCCTGGCTACAGTGGGAAGTGAGAGGAGGGATAATTGGTCATTCTGTGACACCCTTATACCACTCCTTCCTTTGATTGTAGCCCAAGTGGAATGGTATCATTGTTACTGGAGTTTTGAGAAGATTCTAGTAATTACCGACTTGGGTTGTGGCCAGGATGAAGATTTATTAATGACTAAAGCAAATCATCATATGACCCTAGTTGCCCCAAGTGAGGCCCTTTGAGCTCTCCTGGATCACAGCAAGTGGCAAACAGCATTTCCATTTGAATGGGACACCTCCCAGTGGTCAGAAACTCTCAGGTCTTCAATAATCAGAGGACCACCACTGGAAGATGGAACTTGGGCTGAAGTCCACTGCTCCTCAAGATTCAACCATCACCACCTGAACTGGTATGTATATGTATTTATTTTTGTATATGTGTGTATAGATGGTTATAGCAATGGTAGGAAATTCTGTTGACAAGGGAGGAAGGAAGGGAAGGAATGGAGAGAGGGAGGGAGGGGATGAATGGAGGGAGAGAGGGAGGAAAGAAGGGAGGGAGGAAAGGAAAGAATTAAGAGAGGGGAGGAAGGGAGGGAGGGAAGTAGCCATACACTATTGTTGTTGCACTCCTAATGTTCCAGGTGAGCAGAAGAGGAGCAGAGTCAGTCCCTGCAATGTCATTCACGGAGCTGTTAAGAGCAGAAATATACATTTGCATTAAGCTTGCCATTTTCAAAAGATACCTAATGTAATTTTTTTATTTATTTTCTCATAAGACAGACTCCACCTTACCATGGATTTTTTTTTCTGTCCGTGTTCAGGTCAAAATTGTCTAGATGAAGTTGCTGATAGATACCTTTTTTTTCCCCCCTAACTTTAATACTTAATCTCTAAACCTTCTGGGAGACTGGTGGAAATTGATTAAGTGGATAAAAATGGAACTTTACTCATTTTCCAATTAACTAATTAACTGGGTTTTTCCCTAACTCTTAGCAACTTTAACTTGAACCGTTTGTCAGTTATAGGTCTTCCTCTCTGGTATCTTTTGCCTCTCCCCAGTTTACTTTTAAACTATAACTTCTAGAAAAAAATCTTCCATTTTTATCTTCCTGTTACCAGGCTATCACAGGAATCTAACAGTGAGAAATCTGATTGATAAGAACAGGATGAGCAAAATCCCTGTAATTGTCTTGTAGCACAGGTTAGCCATTTGATGGGCTAGAAGCTTTTTGTCCTTTGCCTGACCTGGTTGTTAGGCTCCCAAGGCTGACAACAGGCACCCCTGAAGCCTTCTGCAAGAAGAGATGACCATAGCTCTGAAGAACTGGCCAAAACCAGAACTGGGATACTGAGACTTCTGGTTTTGGTGTTGTTTTTTTTTATTCCTAAACACTTCCACCATGGTTTGCTCGGTAAAACAGTGACCTTTTGCCAGCAACATAGAAAAGCTACTAAATAAACATGTGGTGGGATATTTGAGAAGCTGTATTAACTTTGGCAGGACTAGTACTGCTAGACTTTAAGTACTTGCTTTGGGGTGCTGAGTGAGGATATCACTGTGCCTGGTTCCTGAAAAGGAAAATATATACATACATACATACAGAAATATCTATGCAGCAATGAAGATAAGGTGTAGTGAACTCATCTTTTGTTCTGCTCTGAAAGAGAATAAACACAACATCACAAGACTGCCTACAGAAGCTAGCAATGATTTCAAACTGGCTCCATGCTATTTATTCATCATGAACCTTATGGGCATTTTTTATCTTTCATGGATGCAATTGGTACTAAAACTTAAGAAATGAGATAGCCCTGGATATGGTTATGATGCTACAGGTACATCAGTAAGCATTTGCGTCCACCAGGTCTTTGTAAGTGGTAAATGTACAAAAGCCAATCTGAATTTCTCTCTTAAGAGAATAATTTATACTGAAATAGCATCAGTTGCAAGATTAACACAATGGGCTCATCCAGTAATGTATTTGTACGCATGGTCTTTTCTCTTTCTATGGCTAACTGTAATCAAATTGCCCATCACTTCTTTTTCTGACCTACCTTGTCATTCACTGAAGTCTCCAATACTGCTGTCCTGAAGTCCTTGCACCTCTGATACCCACTTTCAGCACTTAGAATATCTTCTGTGTAAATGACAAGTTTTGCGTTATGGAAGTGATACTTATGCATTGTACTTCAGTAATCCACAATTTTGTGGAAAAAAATAATCTGAAAATAAACCCTACTTTTGCTTTTCTGTACTTTTTGTTCAAATACATTGTAGGTAGACTTTTATCCTTTACCTGAATCAAGAAATCTCCTCTGATATTTAGCAAAACTGTTCCTGCCAATTTATGTGACATTTCTCAGAAAAAAAAAAGGACTACTAATTAGTAAAAGAATTTTCCTAACTTTAAATTATTAAGCACTTGAAACTAATTCAAATGCATTTAGTGAATGCCACAGTTTGTAATATTTGAGGAAATGAAAGAGCACAGAAAAATAAAAATAAAACAGCAAGCAGCAGCATATAGGTCAGAGTACCAATGCTAAAGGTGGAAGCTTGTATTTAAATACAAGAAAAAAAATAAGAGGCTTGACCATCTACAATTTTGAACAGTCATAAAAACCTCCAAGTCTGAAGGTTCATATGGCCTTGTTTGTGATGTGACCAGTAACATTGCAGATGTTTGCATGGAATTACAGCTGAATAATTCTCCCTCCATTTTAGTTGCTTCGCAAGCTGAGTTTATGGTGTTGGCACAGAAGTCTGAGAAATGGGCAAATGTAGGATAGGAATCTATGCAAACTTGATGTAGTCTTACTGACAAAACATAGCAAATGAAGCCTTTCCTGCAAAGGCAGATACTAGTATTGTATTTATCAATGTTATTTAACCCTGACAGTTCTGGCTGGCTTCAGTAGCTTCATATGGCTTTTTAACAAGATTTTGTATCATGCTGTGTTGTGGTTTAAGACTAACTCACACAGTCTCTCTCTCTCACTCACTTCCCCCTCTTTCTTCCCCCCGCTCCTGGAGGGATGAGAAGGAGAATCGAAAAGAATGCAACTCCCACAGGTTGAGATAAGAACAGTTTAGTAACTAAAGTACAACACAAATCACTACTGCTACCACCAATAATAATAATGACAAGAGAAATACAAGGAAAGAATACAATTCTCACCACCTAATACCAAGCCCGACCACGCAGTGCACCCCCCCCACCCTTCTGGGTCTCTGCTCTCTGCTTTTACTTCCTGGGCATGACGTGCTGTGGTATGGAATAACCTCTTTGGTAAGTTTGGGTCAGGTGTCCTGTCTCTGCTTCCTCCCGGCTTCCCCTCGTCCCTGGCAGAGCATGAAACTCAGAAAGTCCTTGGCCAGACCAAAACATCACTAAGCAGTAATCGAAACACTGGTGTTATCAGCACTGTTCCCAGGCCCAAAATCAAAAACACAGTGCTGCACCAGCTACCAAGAAGCAGAAAAATGACTGCTGCTGCTGAACCCAGGACATGCTGTTATGCTAAATGGTGATTCAATGGGATTAACATTGATTTCTACCTTTCTCTCTGAGCTGGCCATATGATGCCATCATACAAGGTTCCTGCCCAGACAGCCAAAGGCAGCCTGAGATGTGTCAGCATGCCAGCAAATCCCTCCTGCAGTATTTGGACTCCTCTAGCAAGATCCTCTGACTGATTTCTCTGTCACTGTCAAGGACAGATGCTGCTGTGAGAATAGATTGATGAGATAACAAAAAAATTCTGGAAGCTGCTTTTTGACTCTTTACCAAAGATTACCAAGGAGGCATGTTTGTTTCTCAGTCCTGATGCCCATGTCTGAACTTGAACTTGTCACACTGTGTTAATGTGAAGCATATTTGGGCTAAATTATGTGTTTAGGCCTATATCCAAAACCCAACTCGTAAGTACTGCTGGTAATAACTCATGTAACACACTCACAAGGATATTATGGATTATCTAAGGCAATTCTGGGCTAAGTGGTACGAGGAAGAGATTGAATGAGTAAAGATGGTCACACACTCGCTTTCACTTCCTCAAGCATCTTTCTGAACCAAGCAATCTGGACACTTACAGGAACAGGAAATCTGGATTTGATTTACCATAGCAATACTTCCAAATAAGTTATATTTTTAGTATTCTTGCATATGAGTAGCTCAGTAGTAAGCATGAAAAGAGAATAAAGAAGCATTGTTGTGGTCTAATTGTTTCAACTCTTCCATCCATAATTCATCTAATTGTGTTAATCATTTTATGCTGTACCTGTAAGTCTTGCTTCTCAGACAATATGGAAACTCTCAACTCAAAAAGCAAAAGCCTGCTGTATGTATAAAATAATCAGTATTGCTCCTTTTCAAAGACACAAGTTTCAACAGGAGATGAATGTATGCAGTAAGGGAAATAGCTGCACATTTTCCCTCTCCTCTTTCTGAGGAAATAGCTGCATTGATTCATCACTGTTTCACCTAGCTTTCAATTTTCACTCATATCCCCTAACTTAGTAAAAACTGTTTCACCAAAGAAAGAAAAGGAAAATAAAAAACAAATGAAAAATAACATTTCCCCAGTGCCAACTTCATTGCTGATCCTTTATATGAGTTTTATCTAACTGCTTTCTATTCAGAATAAAATCAGTAATCTTATTTTGCCTGAAGCAATCAGATAAACACAATGCCAAAAGCAAGGTGAATATTCTGCAAAGATTATAGGTAGAAGATGTAAGTCAGTCATTCAGGGCTGGAAATAGCTCAACCAGGGACTTACAAAAAAAGCTTTCAAATCCTTTGCAGACTCTCCCCAGCTCTTGAAATATCAAAGATTATGCTAAATACCAACATAGATTTTTTTTCCTGTCATGACTTTCTCAATCCAGTCTGGAAAATTCATTGTAATTAAATTATCTGGGAAAAAAAAAAATCACAACTCTCTCTTCAAAGACAATAAGGGTTGATTAAACATTGGGAATCCGAATGAAACATCTGCATGTAATGGATTCTCTTTGGCAATGAAGTTTAAGGGCTATGAATGAAATATGTACCTATTAATATGTCTATGAATGTGTAAAATTGTTGCGGGTGGGAACCACAGGCTCCTCTGCCTGTGCGGTATGTGAGGACCGCAGGCCCTTATTGCCCGCCGCAGGCCCCTCTTGCCTGCACCCCTGGTGGGAGAATGAAGACAATCAATGTGATCGTTCAACAGACTCAGTTTATTTCATCTGAGGGTTCCAGTTATATACTCTATGCAGGCACACTTGCTAATATATAATTGGCTACTTATGCTTACTAGTCAATATGTGATTGGTTACAGCTCAAAAGTTACATTCGCACCCTACTCCCCTGTGCGGTTTTCTTCTTGGTTATGTTCCGGAGGGTTTCCAGCTTGCAGCTGTGCTTCAAGGTTACAGCTATCAGTTCCTCCCTACATATTCTCCTCAGCAACTTTTCCGTGCCGCCTTGCTTGGACTTCTGCACATACGCACCCTTTAGTAACCTCTAAATGAGGGCTGCAAAGTCTGTGGTTCATTACTGCTGGGTCTCTTTCATCCACTGATCCATGGTCTCGTCGTGTCCGTTCTCCAGCAGCCATTCCCCAACATAAAATATGTCTGCATTTAAATCTATGAGAGGAGTTAGTTAACAGAAAGTTGTTTTCTATTTTTAGCAATGCTCTTCATGTATTCCTTTCTCCTATAACTTTATCCAAATCAAGTACACCCAAAGAGGGGTCAGTGAGCATGTTTCATTAGCTTAAGAGAATGTTAGATAAAGAAAATAGCTAAAGAATATTCCTAACACGTTATTGTTCAGTGATTAGTTGTAATTTCAAGCAAAGAATATGCATTCCTAATAGGTAAAAGCGTAGATCCTATTTTTAAACTTATAAACACATCACAGACTGCTTGACAGCGACAACAGATTTCCATCAGTGTCACATACCTGACCTGTCTTAGAATCCAGGGCCGGACTTAGCTCTTCATCAATAGAGTCAATGAGGATGGAAACTTCCAGCAGCTCATACTCCACATTCATTGCCTTATTGTGAATTTTGAGATGCCTTTGAAAATGAAGCATCCCAGATAACTGTTTTACAACCAAGCACACAATTTTTAAAGGAGTCCTGAGCCTGGCACGTTCAGATTAATAACACTGGGTAACTACACACCTATAAAAACACCTTCATAGGCACCTAAATACTCAACAACAGTAGAAATGGGTTTCTTAGTTATTTGACTCATAATTCATCCTGGGTTTAGTGCACCACTCAGGATTTTGTATTCCCTTGTTACCAAAACTATACTAACAGCTCCAAAAGTTGATCCCTTGCCTATGGTCTAGTAGTCTGAGCTAAACGGCTGTGGAAGTGTGATGCTCAGCCAGTTAGTTATCAAGTTCATACCCTTTATTATTTGTCACTTGATGGTTTGTTGATGCATTCTGTGGTGGAAGTGCCCTTCTCTACATAATCCCCACTTTACAATTCTAAAAACCAAAATAAATAAAGCTGGAGGTACTTTGAAATTACCACTATGGTTTTCATATCATTTCAGCATATAATTTCTTTGCAATTTCACTAATAGCCAACATTATTATTTAATGAGGGTGGCTTTGTAATGATCTAAAGCTACATGCTTATGTGGAGTGTTCATTACAATTAATAATCATTATTGGTTTAGGCTATGCTACAATTCACTAATTAGACTCAGATACCTCCTATTTGTTGGAAGGCACTAATGAAACACAATTTATGATCTGTAAATACCTTTTTTTTTTCTCTAGAAGGTCCTGAAGCAACTCTAAATAATTAAGAGGAAATTAAGTCTGAATAAGTTCAGCTCAGATTGCTGGATTTATCAGACTGAATTTCATGATTTCTGTGTTCCTCCTCCCAAGAAAAAAAAAAAAACAAAACAAACAAAATCCTAGCAGCAGCACTGCAAATAGCAATTTGACCTCTGAAAGAAGAATCAGTACTCAAGCATTTGTCGTCTGAAAGAAGAATCAGTACTCAAGCATAGGCTTTATGTCTTTCTAATCAAATAGTATGTATAATTATGGTACATATACTTCCTTATAAGATTAAAGAAGACAGTAACTGTGCAGGTGCTTGGCCTAGGTACAGAATGAAAGCATTATTAAGACAAAGGTAAAATGCAGGAAATTAAGTCTGTCCATCATTACTTTTAAAATCTAAACAATGCTTCAAACCACAAGAATGGTTATTTGAGCAGCATGCGTTATATTCTGGTCACTGATTTCCTAGTACTTTATGGAATAACTCAATATCATCAGCTGAATGTTATTTAATCCTTTCTTCTCCTTCCTCCCCCCCTTTTTTTTTTCATAACTAAACTTTTCTGATACTTGTTTTTCCGTCCTTTATGTCATGAGTGATCAGGACATTGTGCATGTTCCTGATCTTGCCTCTACCTCCTGCACAGCTGAAACAGTAAATAAATCATGGGTGGCAAAGGCAATACCTGAGAACTATCAGACAGGGATCACTGCCACAGAAATTACGCTCCACTCTCTGCAGGTTCAGTGAGTTTCATTTAATTTCTTACTGTCTGAAAAAGGTGGAATTCCTCTCCTGAAAAATTAAAACCCCCTAAGCAATGGGAAAGTAACAAAGGAGGAAACAACCTAGACACCTGCCATGCCTTTTCATTAGACACAGGACTGTCTAGTCCCATGGGCTCTGAGACTGATGGTGTGGAATATCTCCATTTTCACTGCACCAGGAAAACTGTATTTTCTTTTATCTGTTGTCCCTTTTCAGTAAGTGTGTCATTAAGTAGCCTTTTCAGACATAGTTTCAGCCATAGTTTCAAAGCTGAATGCTTTTTCTAGTCCTAGTGATGTTGAAAACAAACCTGATACCACATCATTGCATCCACAAGTCTCTCTAGAACCCCCAAACAGCTGACATGCCACACAGTAACATTGGAAACCTCATTATTTTGTAATTATTCATTTAATAAAAGCTTTAAGTAGCTGAAAGGAAATGTCAGGCAAAAGAGCACTTACTGCACTGAAAACAGACAGATGACAAACCAGAGCCATGGACATTAAGGCGGCACTTGATTCTGATGGTGTGAGCAAATGCAGAATTAGACAGGAAAAGATCTTATGCTTTCTTTCACAAAATGAGACTCCAACTTCATACACATTTGCATTGCTGCTTAGAGAAACAGACCTCTTTTTGTGATGCAAGAGAGAAAAATTAAGTGATTAGGGTAGATGCAAAAGAAAAATATTAAATGAGAAAATTATTTATTTTTCACTGTCTCATATTCTATATTCTTAAATCAAACTAATTTCATCTTTGTACTCTGCAAGGCTTTGCAGAAGTTCTGTGCTATAAAATCTCCTGTGCAATCATAAAACATTCAAGTTAAAAACATACCATAGAAAATAGCAAAAGAAGTTATTAAATGGTGCAAAGGCCTAAACCCATTTTTCTTCTTCTGACACAAGTGTGCTTTCCACCTGTTGTTTCTTATGATGATCAATATTACTGCAGTCATTATGGCCATCCTTTCAGTGAAGATGATTATTTTTAATGAAAAGGAAAAAAAATCTTTGTTATTTAAAATGCTAAAAAAGTCAGATAGTTTTAGTAAATGTCCAGTAACATTATAAAAAATTATGTCTTGCATTATTAAACAAATTGTTGAGGTTTGCAGATTAATTCATTACAGTGCCCTTATTTTCATCTTAACAACATAGATTGAAAACTTTGCATTGTGTGTGCGTGTGTAAAACCCAAACAAAACCATGAGCAGTCTTCGCTGATCTCCTGAAATAACAGCCTATCATTAAGATTAATAACAGGCAAGAACCACTGATGAATTTTGGCATTCTCATATTTCTAAACTGCCCCTGAGCTGACTATCGTGGACATTAGGTTCTAAACTGGAGGACCAAAACACAGCTCTCGGGGTGCTTCACTGTCACGTCTTAACACCAAACTGAGGCAAGACTGTGCTTAAACTTGCTCTTTGTTATGCCTGGCATGGAAGGAACTGTGATGGCTGGGCCTGTCTGCATGGGTCATCAGTCTGGTTGATCGGGAGATGAGGCGTCATGGGGTGCATGACACATTTCTTTCTCAGTTTCACCAAAAGGCTATAAAATAAGCCTAAAAAATAAAACATAAAATAAGCCTAAATTATAAAATATAAAATAAACATAAAATATAAAATATAAAGTATAAAATATAATATATAAAATATATAAAATGTAAAATAGCCTAGCTCCTATAAAATAAGACACATGTTTGATTTCCTGAATTGTATAATGAAGGACAAACTTTGGCATTTGTAGTATCCAAAAAGAATTACATTGCAGGACAATGGAATTTCAATTGCAACTAAAATTAAATTCTGTGTGCGTTGACAAATCACAATCTGTGTGTACCAAAATAAAATTACTCAAAAGAAACAACACAAATTAATATAACCAAGTTTTCAAGATCATGCATTTAAATAATGAATTATTGTTAAAACTGATACTGAAGTTTAATAAAAATACTGGAGATAAGAACAGCTGCTTGGTAATTATTAAAAGAAGCTTACTCTAAAAATGAATCAATATTATTAGTTTATTAAACACTATTCTAGCCTTTAAAGAAAGCAGCTAAACAGCTATGAGGAAATTCATTAGGTATTAGTTAAGTACCAAACAAAGTAATTGGCATTTAATAACTATTTTGATTGATATCTTTGTTGGCCTAGTTCTAATCCACTATTCCATTCATGTGTTTTATACACAGGATTACAGCTGGATTTTAGAATATAGCTCTTTCCCTACAAAAGTGCAGTGGTCTGTCATCCCTGACCAGGAACAACATGGGCATGAGGAGTTTTAACATACATACAGAAATGATGCTGTGAGAGAGGGAATATGACAGCAGACACTGATCCTGGGGCTGAGCCTAGCAATTGGGGCACTTGGAGGGAGGCAGAGCTGATTGGTTTATTATAAACTTAACATGGCACAATCTTTGGCAATCAGCCTGTAGCACAGCTATTACTTGCTAGGAAGTGCTCCTGCTCTGGGACTTAAAGGAAGTCACTTCTCTTTCAAGAAAACAACATAGCTTTCAGCTCTAGGAGTTGAGTATAAGACCTGAACCTGCTTCTCACAGGAGGGAAGATCAGCATCAGGAGGGATGGCAGATACCCCTGGATTTCCTCAGCCTAAATGAAAGATTGAACCTTCTTTATACTGCCTTGCCATACTGGTACATTTCTGGGCATGCACGGGATCATGAAGTATCTATGGGAATGAGAACTAACACACTTTGTGAGGGATTTTCAAGCTTAAGTTCTAGGTCAGGTTGCATTCTGCCAAGAATCTGCTTTATGTTTCCTTTTGTAGAACTGTGTCTGTGTAATACATGAACTCTTCTTTTTTCCCAGAATGATTACAGAAATTACAAATAATGTAACAACATCTCAAAATTGACATAAATTTTGCAAAATCACCTTCGAATACTTTTAAAAAGCAGTATCAAACTGCAAGCAAGTAGTGTGAAAACTATAGGTTCTGGAAGCATCATATTCAAAAACAGAAAAAAGAATTGTATAAAAATTGTACGCAATTAGTACTAACACTACAAATGTTTTGATTTGAAAAGCTCTTTGAAAAGAGCTCTTCCAAATCTTGTCCAAATTTCCTTTTGCCTGTAAAGAAACAAAATAATCTGCTTCTTAGACAATCTATTCCATTGCAAAGCTCAAACTGAAAAAAAGAGCAAACTACAGTGCCATCTATTAATGCCACTAAAATTAAATGTAAAGCTTGCAGCTCAGAAAACATTTGAGTCTTTTCACATGACCGTGTCCCCAGTAAGTATGGACAGAACCATTTCTCTTCCTTAATTCATGTATTATATAGCATTTCAAAATAGTAACATGGCACTCAGACTGAAACACTGCACAGAGGTTTCTGAAGTTCTTGTGTGATTATAGTCATTTGGCTTAGTATCAGCTAACACCAGCTGAGGTATAGTATAATTGCCCAAAACTGCAGTGCCTGTCGTGTTTTATTTGTTAAGGCTCTATCAACATGATCACTATAAATCCTAATTAACAATGATAGAAAAGTGACACTCATACATATGAATATGTGTAGGTATATACACTTGCATAAAGATGTGTGTGGTGTATGTAATATGTAGGTGTACATATATGGAGCTTATTTCTGTATGTAATATATATATAGTTTTATATTACTCAAATACATACCATACATAAACCTATGTATAAAATATTTGACAAAATTCATATAGGCAGAAAGAGATTTTTCATATGTATATATACCTTTCTAAATGTTACAAATATGTGAATGTATATTATATTTATGTCTGTAAATAAACTGCAGCCTGTTTGTACTTTGATATGACATAACAAGCATGTGGCAGCTGAAGTCGAGCAATAAGAATAGCACTGTCTTTAGACTATGCTGGGACCTCACCCTGATCATGTGTCACTTCAAAATCATCTCTCTGAATGTCATGCAGGCCCACAAGTGTCACTGTTGATATCCAGAGGATGGATAGTCCAGATGACAGTGAATAACCTCAATTACTGTGAATAATTTGGCCCACTTGGGTGGGTGCAGTGCTAAGATTTGAAAAACAGAAGATAGGGTGGATCTTGCGATGAGAGGGTTTGGAAAGTGTGTACAATTGATGAAGCAGTGGACTGAAAAATACCACAGGCACATTCGGATTGATGGATTTGGATTGGTAATACATGTTAAAGGCATTCATCTTTTTTGCTGGAAGAAATACTTTTTTTCAGGAAGAAAACTTTCAGGAAGAGCAATTATTTGAACAGGAAGCTGAGCCTTAATGATTGAAGAGCAATACCTATATGAAGATGTGTTACTATTTATTGTTAAAATGTATTTTATTTTTACTAAACAGAACTACACAAAACAAACTTTTCACCTATTGCTTCAATGCTTTTTACACTTTACCAAGCAGGGTATTTGTGCTACTTCAGGAATGTCAAGCTGAAACATAGAATCATAGAATCATAGAATAGTTAGAGTTGGAAAGGACCTTAAGATCATCTAGTTCCAACCCCCCTGCCAGGGGCAGGGACACCTCACCCTAAACCATGCCACCCAAGGCTATGTCCAATCCAGCCTTGAACACTGCCAGCGATGGAGCATTCACAACTTCCCTGGGCAACCCATTCCAGTGCCTCACCACCCTTACAGTAAAGAATTTCTTCCTCATATCCAATCTTAACTTCCCCTGTTTAAGTTTTAACCCATTACCCCTTGTCCTATCACTACAGTCTCTAATGAACAGCCCCTCCCCAGCATCCCTATAGGCCCCCTTCAGATACTGAAGGCTGCTATGAGGTCTCCACGCAGCTTTCTCTTCTCCAGGCTGAACAGCCCAAACTTTGTCAGCCTGTCTTCATATGGGAGGTGCTCCAGTTCCCTGATCATCCTCGTGGCCCTCCTTTGGACTTGCTTCAACAGTTCCATGTCCTTTTTATGTTGAGGACACCAGAACTGCACACAATACTCCAAGTGAGGTCTCATGAGAGCAGAGTAGAGGGGCAGGATCACCTCCCTCAACGTGCTGGTCATGTTCCTTTTGATGCAGCCCAGGACACAGTTGGCTTTCTGGGCTGCAAGCACATTTTTTCATTGACCAGCATCCCCAAGTCCTTCTCCGCAGGGCTGCTCTGAATCTCTTCTCTGCCCAACCTGTAGCTGTGCCTGGGATTGTTCCGACCGAGGTGTAGGACCTTGCACTTGGCATGGTTAAACTTCATCAGGTTGGCATCAGTCCACCTCACAAGCGTGTCAAGGTCCCTCTGGATGGCATTCCTTCCCTCCAAAGTATCAACTAAACCACACAGCTCAGTGTCATCGGCAAATTGCTGAGGGCACACTCAATCCCACTGTCCATGTCACTGACAAAGATGTTGAACAAGACCTGTCCCAACACTAATCCCTGAGGGACACCACTCGTTACTGGTCTCCAGCTGGACATTGAGCCATTGACCACAATTCTGCATGCAGCCATCCAGCCAGTTCTTTATCCACTAAGTGGTCCACCTATCAAATTGATGTCTCTCCAACTTAGAGACAAGGATGTCATGTGAGACAGTGTCAAACGCTTTGCACAAGTCTGGGTAGATGACATCAGCTGCTCTACCCCTGTCCATCAGTTCCGTAGCTCCATCATAGAAGGCCACCAGATTGGTCAGGCAGGATTTCCCCTCACTGAAGCCATGCTGGCTGTCACCAAGCACCTTGTTGTTTTTCATGTGCCTCAGCATGCTTTCCAGAAGAATCCGCTCCAAGATTTTGCCAGGCACGGAGGTGAGGCTGACTGGTCTGTAGTTCCCCAACTCATTCATTTTCCCCTTCTTGAAAATGGGGGTTATATTTCCCTTTTTCCAGTCATCGGGAACTTCACCTGACTGCCATGATTTTTCAAATATGATGGACAGTGGCTTAGCAACTTCATTTGTCAGCTCCTTCAGGACCCGCAGATGGATTTCATCAGGTCCCATGAACTTGTATACGATCAGGTTCCTAAGATGGTCTCGAACCAGATCCTCTCCTACAGTGGGCCCAGGGTCTTCATTCTCACAGTCCCTGCTTCTGCCTTCCAAGACTTGGGTGGTGTGGTCAGAGCATTTGCAAGGGTCTTCATTCTCACAGTCCCTGCGTCTGCCTTCTAGGACTTGGGTGGTGTGGTGAGAGCATTTGCCAGTGAAGACTGAGGCAAAGAAGTCGTTAAGAACCTCAGCCTTCTCCAAATCCAGGGTAGCCAGCTCTCCCAGTAGGTTCTGGAGAGGGCCCATGTTGTCCCTAGCCTGTCTTTTATTTGCAATGTACCTATAGAATCCCTTCCTGTTATCTTTAACGTCCCTAGCAAAGTTTAATTCTAAGTGGGCATTAGCTTTCCTAACCTTGTCCCTAGCTTCCCGGACAACATCCCTGTATTCTTCCCAGGCCGCCTGTCCTTGCTTCCACCTTTTAGAAGCCTCTTTTTTCCTTCGAGTTTTCCTCAGCAGCTCTTTATCCCTCCAAGGAGGTCTCCTCGCCCTCCTGCAGCACTTCCTTCTGGTAGGGATGTATCGCTCCTGAGCTTGCAGCAGGTGATCCTTGAATATGACAGAAGGCTGATGTCCTCTTTATTTGAATGTACTCTGTAAAGTCTGGGACTACATTAAAGAATCTTGATATCAGCAATGCTGAGTATTCTGCGCTGTTTACAGCCTGAACTGTAACAGTGTTATGAGGTATTAGCATGGGAAAAAGGAAAGAACTTGAATCAAAGAGCAGATGTTGGCTGATGAAAGAGCTGCAGGTAATAAAAAGACATATACAGAAACAGACATTGTTTTTCAGGAAGCGCTATTACTCATTTGCAAACATCATTCATATCAGCTGTGTGTCTTGCTCTCTTCTGGAAGCCTCTGAAATTGTTTCACAGTACACATTTGGTTATAAGATTTTGAACCATGCAGGCTGTGAAGTGTGAAATAGACAGTTTCATGTTTGCACTCCTTACTTTGGGAGAAAAAAACCCGGAAACAATGAAACCATACTCCCTCTTCCCTCCGCTCTGCCCCCGCCTTCTTCTTCTCTAGCCAAACTAAGCCCCAAACCCTTTTCAGCTTCTAAGCAAGCAATTAGCAAAGGACTCCATGGGACTATGAAACTGCTGTTACTTTAAGTCCATAAGGAATGGGCATATAATACAGTAGCATATGAAAGCTTCAGATTTTTTTACGTTGTCAGGGGACAGATTAAGCCATTTTAATTTACAGTTGCTAGGGATCTGGCCACTTATTTGTTTATTTTTTTATATAAATACTTACTCCTCTTCTGCTCCATTGAGTTTTCTGTGTCTCTGTAGAGGTGAGAGGCCACCCCAGGAGCATTCACTGCTTCTCACCTGAAACACCTGCTGGGATTCCACTGCCTATGACCCTTGACAGCTAATGTTTTATTTTTAAGAGACTTTAAAGGGCATTTAAAATTACCATGTGCAAAATGATGCTGTATTTCACTGCTACTGTCCAATGGTGGCTACTCAATGCAGTACAATATTCTTACATAATAACAAAAAATACATGATCAACAAGGCAGCCCCTAAGTTATTATGATTTATAGGAGCTGTACTAACCTGTCTGGTTTGAATAGTTCACAAGGCAGATGCTTCCCCCAGTAGATGATAATGTTGCTCTACTTTCTTCTAATTCACACTGACCACAAAGAGTCACTGGGGCCAGTGGAGCAGATGCTGGGACATCACCTGGGTACTCCCTCCTGGCAGTGATTTCCTTCTGTCAGTACCAGGCTTGGTGCCCTGTGAAAGGAAGTCATTTCAGACACTGTGAGCATGTTCTTTACCTGGATAAGGAAACAAAGAAGGGCTATGTTTTGTTTTGCTTTGCATTGTTTTTTCTCCACATGACTAAGAATACCTTGCTTCTGCCACAGAAGTGTCATAAAATTTCTACCCTGCAGATTTGAGCAAATTCCTACTGTGCTTGCAAATTACCTCCATTAATAAGACTACACCCTTTTTCAGTCTGTTGTGCTGTATTTTAGATTCCTTCAGATGTGAAAGGCAAGAAATATCTACTGGGACACATACTGCAACAAAATTAAACGAATAAAATTATAGAGGGACACCAGAGCATTAAATCTGAGGTTGAAGAGTATTTTTGTGTCATTTCCGTAAAAAGGATAATTTTGTGGACATCTGAAGTTCTGTATCAGATTTTTATGATATTTTACCAATAATGGAAAGAGGATCATTTGAGCTAAACCCCACCTACATATAAGAACAAAATCAACTGCACGAAGTATTACAGAGAAATGGATGGCTATAATAAAGCCAAGATAAATAAACTGTAGCATGCTTTTACTGAAAACGCAAAGTTGCAAACCGTGTAAACCGTTTCCCAAATACACTGAAGTTTATAAATTAATAATATAGCATTTATGTTCATTATATTCTTCTTGCATTGTAACTGGAGTATACATCTAGAAAGAGCAAACCAAATAATAAAAAGACAATATGGTATCATGTTTGGAAGCCTTTAGTCATGCAGTGTTCAACTCAAGTTTACCATAAATAGCCATGAGTGCCAGGAAAGTGCTATGAAGACAGGAAGGGAGAGGGAATTTGTCTTTACATTTTTATATCAACTCTACACTGCCAAAAATATCAGCTCCTCTGTATTACAGCACCTTACACATGGCCCATAGGTGTCAAAAGACTTCTTCAAGCAGAAGTGATCTCTTTATTTAAAAGAAATGCTCCCTCATTCCCCAATTTAAGGCTATCAATCAGACTATATAATCTTGGCATACTTACTTAAACTAATTTTTCAATTACTAATCTCCAAAGGCTTGGGTGACAGTCTTTGCCATCCCTAACCACACTGAGTAATGCAGTATACCTTGAGTAGACCAACTAGTCAATATATACTCAGAGGGTGAACTATTTGCTAGAAGGGTGTCAGCAACTGGCCGTACATGAGCAGCATAAAAATATCCCACTGTAGTATTTTTCCACACTTTTTCCAGTTCACTAAAGCTTTCAATTTTTCTTTTCAAGAAATAAGAAAATTCAGAAAGTGGATTTTTTGTATCAGTTTCATGGATACTTGTTTTCCCAAATCAGGTCATAAATTTTTAAGGCTACACAGGCTGAAAATATCTTGAGGTAATACACAGTGAATGTGTGAAGCAGAGAATATGAATAACAAAATATTATGAATATAGAGGTCTGATAGGCAAAGAATGGATTTCATTCTGTGTGATCAACAAAGCACAAAGCCTGATTCAGTATGAATAGGCATGAGTGAAACAGTGTAAATGGAAGTCAGGATGACTATCAACAGATATTAGGAATGTGCAAGGCAGAATGTGACAGGGTGACTTATAAGCATGTCAGATTTACAGATTACAATGAGAAAGAATTTTAACTTCCCTAATACAAAAAGCAAACACATTCCACTTCTTTAGAATATAAAACTCCATTTTATGAACAGCCCTTTCTCCCAAATCAGAAGTGTGCAGGAAAAATGAAAAG
Source organism: Ara ararauna (assembly GCA_028858755.1). Lineage (NCBI taxonomy): Eukaryota > Metazoa > Chordata > Aves > Psittaciformes > Psittacidae > Ara > Ara ararauna. The sequence continues at coordinate 77,573,851 of CM054376.1, forward strand.
TATTTGTAGGTATGTGTCACTGTCTACCACACACTTGTTTCAAATATAATATGTGAATGTCACATAAATTTTTGTAAAACATAATTTAATGTGAGCAATGATTGTATGTGAATAATATAATCTATGAATTGACAAGTAAATTACATGGATAAAATTTTACTTTTTTTTTTCTAAACAATGGAAAAAAAAGAACGGTAAACAGACACATTGGCAATAATTCAATTGCAACTGGATTTTACACTGCTAATGAGTTTAATATTTATTTCTAACACTCAGTATAAATTTAATGGCTCTTGGTCTTACCTGGGCAGAGTGAGAAATCCTAAGTGTCCAAGACCCTGCAAAAGTGCTCATATATTAAACTGGTAGTGTTTGGAGATGTCTTTGACAAAGAAATCTGGAACTGCGAAGCCCCAGAGGACTAAGGGGCTCCTCACTTGTAACAACATGCATACCCTCACATTTTGGGTAGTGTATCAAACATAGGTGTGGTCTTCCAGCTTCTAAAGAGAAAAGATTTTTTTAAAAATAAACAGTGTTAGTGAAGATGCTTTTGCTATTATATATGCATTCTTAGTCATATAAAATGGAATTCTTTCACTTCTGAAGATTAATTGTACATATTGTTTTTTCACTCCTGGGCTTTTGCAAATAATCACTAGGTGAGACTTCACAGACTTAGGGCCAGAAAACATTTATATGATACTTTTTGCAAAGGTATTATTATTACTTTATTCCCAGTAACACAAGGCAATCATATTTCTTCAGTATGAATAATATTCCTAGCAAATTTAGGGTCTTACAGACGTTAAGACACTTAATTGTTATTCAACTACACTACAGGGAGTACACCTGAAGAGGGGAAAACCTGTACTGAAGTTCACATAATTATATGTCTAATTTTATACATGCATACATATATATATATATATGTGTGTACATAGCTGCCCTATGATAACTGATTTTAGTGGTTAACAATTAGAGGATACAATTGATAACCTGTACTTTGCTTGTTTGCTAGTTACAGATCTTCCTCTCTGGTATCTTTTGCCTCTCCCCATTTTACTTTTAAACTATAATGGAAGGAAGGACTTCTGACATGGTAGGTTGGCCATGCTCTTAACATCACTCAGGAGAACAGAGGCACAAGGTTTCCCACATCATCTCCTTTCTTTTATGAACTCTTGTGGCTTTTAGGAGTAAGAGTTAGCTCTTTGTTCTCCACCTTAAAGAAATCCAAGTTATGGTTCTGATTCAGGAGGGCATTTCAACACCTAGTTGAAAGCATCAGATGAGTTTCTGTGAGTATAGAAAGTGTAGGCAGTCTGAATGACATAGGCACATCTGTAAATATTCTGCTGAATGGGGCATTTGGGAAAGCATGCAGTTAGATAAAAAAGAACAAATTAATTTCTTTCCTTATTTTTCAACAGTATTTAACAATATTTTTCTTAAAATTGGAATGTGCAAAAAGCTGCACTCTTGTAGGTAAAAATATATAAAATGTGGTAGCATAATGATTTTAAAATTGATTTCTCGGGGTTCCTTTTTCAGTCTAGACTCTATCCTGCCAATTTGTTTGTCTGGTCTCCCTGTAAACATTACATTTGATACTGTAGGCAACATAAAGATCTTTTATAAGCTTGCAACTTCCTGCAGCACTCTTGTGCTCACATACTTGTAACTTTCCTTCAATTTTACTCAACCATTTTCTATAAACACATTAGTAAAAATGTGATTTTTAAATGCTGCTGGATGCTTCCTCAACAGGAGTGTCCTAGAAGGTGCAGAGCATTTCTGCAGCAGTCTTTAACAAATTACCCTTCTGTCATGTGTTCAGCAGTAGCAGTCATTTTTCTCCTCCTTGGTAGCTGGTGTAGCACTGTGTTTTTGACTTTTGGCCTGGGAACAGTGCTGATAACACTAGTGTTTCGGTTACTGCTTAGTGATGTTTTGGTCTGACCAAGGACTTTCTAAGTCTCATGCTCTGCCAGGGAGGAGGGGAAGCCGGGAGGAAGCAGAGACAGGACACCTGACCCAAACTGACCAAGGAGGTATTCCATGCCACAGTGTGTCATGCCCAGGATGTAAAGACAGAGAGCAGAGACCTGGAAGAGTGGGGGTGCACTGCGTGGTCGGGCTTGGTATCAGGTGGTGAGCGATTGTATTCTTTCCTTGCATTTGACTTGTCATTATTACTGGTGGTAGCAGTAGTGATTTGTGTTATACTTTAGTTACTAAACTGTTCTTATCTCAACCTGTGGGAGTTACATTCTTTTGATTCTCCTTCCCATCCCTCTGGGAGCGGGGGAAAGAAAGCGGGGGGAGTGAGTGAGAGAGCGACTGCGTGAGTTATAGAGGCTTAAACCACGGCACCTGCCTTCAGGGAAGGCTTGCTTTCAACTTCCAAAAGTTAAAATTGGCCAAGTCCTAAGTCTTTGAAGAGGTAGTAGAATGATAATTACCTTGAGAACATCTAATATCCTGAAATCTCTCATAGCAAGAAGCTCCAGGATATCATACACGTAATTCAGTGCCATAGTAAACTATTCTCAATTTTAATATCTCCTTTTAAGACACAGCATCTTTGCACTGTTAGCTCTGTGCTAATATCCTTTCATCAAGTTTCCCCTCTGCATGGTAGACACATACTGCTGAACTGATAGGATTTGATTGTGATCTTGATCATTACCTTACTCTTTACCCTTTGGTAGCTATTTACACCAGTACCAACAAACTGGGGACTTCTGGATGTGGACTGCTGGAGACAAAGCTGAACATAAGAAATAAAAGGCATTTCCACCAGAAAGATTCCAGAAACTAAGCTGATCTTCAGGGGGTGATGCTGACCCATTAATGGTTCTTTACTGCTTTTCAGCTAAGCACACAATGCAGCTGTATAATTAAGCCACAGGCATAATATGGGACAAAAGACACATTTGGCTATTTTGCTGGTTTTAATTTTCTTCCTTCTAGTTATTACTGGGCCCATTCCAGTGGCAAGAACTAGACATGAAGAAGAGTTGTGCTTGAATTTTGCCATTTTTGATTAATTTTTAAAATTTATGCTTTTTTCTGAAAATACTAATTTTTACTACAAGAAGTCAGATAAAGCACTTTTGCTTTTTTTCTAAATACCTTTACTAGTTCAGATATTTTGGATTGAAAAACAAAGGCAAGAGTATTTGGAATCCAAATGAAGAAGTTAGCTGGAGATAGGAGAAATCTAGGAAAACTGATTTCTGTTCTCCCCATCAGATAAATCAAATGTTGTTCTAAAAAGTTATTCAAACCAGCTCATAATTTGCACAGGGAAGCACAGCTAGCTAATTATTTAAGATCTTCTGAGAAGCTGTCACGAGGAGCAAAGGTACAGGAGAAAGACGATTTTAAAGAGAACTTACTGAAAGCTGAGGACCAATCTGACCCTTGTGCAGGAGGACAGGGAATTATGGCAGAACTCCTCTTGGATAAGCAAAGAGATTCTTCTGAAATGGCAATGAGACCATACAAGAAGCAGAAACAAAGACAGACAAGTAAGGAGCCATACATAAGAATGTGTAAATAATATTATATATTTATAAAATTATTGCTTGGGTACTTACTAGTGGAATAGGGAGGTAAAATGGGGAAGGCCAAAGCCAAGTTTGAGCTAAAAATAAGTAATATAAAAAAAATTTTTACTAGCAGCAAAAAGACCATGAGCTTTCCCTGCAGACGGATTAGAAGTTTACTGAGTTTGTGTTCCAAAGAAGATCTAAACTCTGTTTTGCAGACTCTACCTGGGCTCTCTACTACCCAGGCTCTGGTGCATGGACTTGTTTCTGCTCAGAGAAGCACATGAGAAGAATAGATGAAAAGGGAGTTAGCTTATTTTGTTCTGTGTGTTTCTGAAGTATCTCACATATATGTAGTGAATGAAATTGGGTTCAAAGATATCATACAGCTGTAACCCAATTGTGGCAACCATTCTTCAGCTGAAATATCCAGACCTCATTAGGCTGGCTTTCTGTGAAGAACCTGTGACAGTGTGCTAGTGTATTAATGTGGCACTTGCCAAGCAATACCATCTCAGCTTTGAAACTGTTCTGCAACAGTGAAAAAAAAAAATCTTTCTCTTCCTATACATCTCTAAATACTGCACTAATTTTGTTAACATTGTCTGTAAATGGGCAATACTTCAAATTTTGCTATGGGGTAAAGGCGTAGTGTGAAATAGCTTTCATGGAAGTTCTGTAATTTAGACTACCTGTGGTCTCATTAACCATAATTACTTTGGACAAGATGAGTAATGTTTGAGCCTATAACCTGGCAAAGAAATGAATGTTGTCTATTCAAAGTCCATTAAGAAGTTCTGTTTTGCCTCAGTCTCTGCCTCTCCCAAATGGAAAGTGAGATGTGGGGACCTGTGGATTTTGTGGCATGCTTTTTAGGATATTTTTCATACTCTGTGCATTGTGTAACAGCACAAAAAGCATCCTGGTTTGTAACTGCATTCTGTCTTTTTTTATAGAGAGTTAGAGAAATACCAGAGCAGTAGCTACTGGCCCAGTCATGTACAAAAAGGCTGGACTCTCCATGGCCCCGTAGACATCTTTACCTGTCAGTCTAAGTTCCTTCAAGTCTTATTAAGTTTAGTTTACATTTCCTTCTGCTGTATATCTCCGCAGAACCTCTGAGGCCAGAGACTACCCACAACATCTTGCCACGGTGGACTGGTAAGCTTCATCGTTCTTCAGGTGTTTTATTGTGTGGGGTTGGGTTGGGGTTGGATGAAAGAGGATTCTTCTAGGCTGCTGCTTGCTTCATTTCACAGCCAATTCCCAGCTGGCACTCTGTTGCTCACCTACCACAGTTTCATTTATGAGGCTTACAGCTGAGGCTTGTCATGTTGCTTTCTAGTGCTACTTTCGGCCTTTCATAAGCATTTGTATGTCCTTGCTTCCTTGCAGTCCTCTTCCATTTCCCTTTCACTCTGCTTCCAAGAATACAGTTCCCTTGCACTGCCTAGATCATCCCACCACTGCCTGCCTCCCATCTTCTCTCAGGTGGCTTTTATGTGGCTGAACCAAACCCTATCAGTATCCAAATTGTGTCACTGGTTTTCCTTTGCTGACCCAACTTCCCTCTGGTCAATAAGACTCTCTTTTATCACTTCAGATAGGCAGACCTGCCTCTTAGAGAACCTGTCATGTGGTCACTCACCTCAAAACAAAACACCAAAACACCAAAAAACCCCATTCTTCTAGAAATACATGTTTCTGTACCTGGACACCATGATCTCATCAAGTAGTAATGTACAAATTCTCTTTAGCAAGAATGTCATATGGCTTGCTAGAAATAACCTTTATGTAGCCTTGTGTATATTTAGCATTAACACACTAATAACTGCTTCACACCTTAAAAAGCTTCTCTGGCTGACAGCAAGTTTCCCGTAAAATCAGTTTGTACCATAGATGCTGAGGAGTAAAAAAAAAAATTCCTTCCAAACCACAGATAATCATTATCCACTCTGAATTATCTAATTATCTTTTGGGATTTTTTTATGGTGTGGAAAACAAACAAGAAATTTTTTTGCCAAATCCCTTAGAAATGGCCTGAATGCTCATTGTCTAAGAGAGATCACAGATTCAGACTGCTGTCCCATTGTCCAGCACTGGTGCATGCAAAAGCCTGGCCTCATAAAAAAGACATTTAACTGAACAGAACCAATTAGCCCTCCATCGTGGCTCCTGCTCACAACAGAAAAAACAGCTGATGTTCCCTTAACTTGAAACAATGGGAGGAGATGCATGGGCTGTGTAACTCTTACAAGCAGAGTAACTCATTCCAGAGTGGGACCGTGAGAAAGTAAAGCCCATAAATAGCCTTTCAGTGGATGAACTCCTGAACAGTCTTTTATAATGTGAACTCATCACTCAGTTGTCTGTGGATGTAGTTTTCTTTAGAAAATCTCAGTTCAACATACCAGTTTTTAGTGATAAGCCATCCTGCTGAATGACATTCTGTCTCAGCACTGTATTCATCCTTGTATGGATTTATTCAGCAGCATCTTTTCCCTCCAACCCTCTTTTACATTCCTTACCGTGCTTGTACCTCTTCCTAATAGCAATCTCGGAATAGCAATGACCACTGATGAAAGCATGGCAAGAACTGAATGCTGCTACTAACAGTGGCAATGAGGCTGAGAAAACTGAAGCAAAGAAGCTGACAAGCTCAGAAATTCAGCCCTTCTAATTGAAGCCAATAATATACTTTGTTTTGACTATTTTTCCTCCAGCTAGTTGGGATCTTGCTACCACATCTAATCACTGAATACCTAGGACTCAGCTAGAACTTCTGCTAGCAACAAGACAGTGTTCAAAAAATGACCCCTCTTTAAAATCCATGTACAACATTCTGTTCAGTTACAGCATACAGCATACATCTCTTCCCACCCAGAATGGTTTCCAAGCACCTTCAGGCAATAGTTCATCACTTACAAGTATGAAACACTTTGAAACCAAGAGGCCTTCGCTAATGGCAAGGCAAAGATACCATTAACTTTGTGAAAATGATGCCCAATAAGTAACACCACCTACTTCATTCAATACCTTTGGCAATGGTCCACTGACTTGGTTGCCAGCAGATGCTGTGCATTTCCTGTAGGCTATATTCTTTCTGAGCTTTGTTTCTCCTTCCCTATCTGCTACATTTCCCTACAGTTCAGTACTTTCTGGACACTGCCTGACTCTGGCCTGGACAGGCTCGTTTCCAGCCTCCTGCAAATCAGCATTCTGTCATTTTCTGAATTTCCTTCCTAAAAACCAGTCTGAAGGTTTTATTTTATTTCACGACTGAGTAAAAGAGTTTTCACTGAATAGTTTGGGTTGGAAGGGACCTTTAAAGATCATCTAGTCCAACCTTCAAGATGGCTTACTTCTGTTGCTGTTACTATAGTTTGTGTGGAAAAACCTTTCCCTTCCCATGATGAAAAACTTCATCATGTCTACCCATTAAATCCTCTGCAAGAGCTTCCACAGAGAAGTCAGCCCAGTACACGATGCTAAGAAGACTCGTAGGACTTTGTGGTCACTGAAATGTAACTACGATGGCTCCCCAAGGAGCCACTGGAAGAATGAGGAGTGAAAGACAAAGAAGGGACATATTTTTTACTAACAAAAAGATGGTATCAGAGAGCCCCTACCTCTCTGGATTATCTGCCCACCCCAAGATCTGGGTAAAACAGCTAAACAGATTAACTAGTTTTATGGGCATTCTTCTCTTGATCACGGATAGGAAGGAGTGGAGATTTCTCTGCTCATCAAATTTTCAGGCTACAGTGCTTGCTGTAGTTTTTTGAAGTCCACAATGGTAAAAAAAAATAAAACCAAGTAATAATTATAGTAGCAAGAAAAAAGAGGTTTGTAATGGGAGTCAAATTGGAACCAGGAGTCAGCACTCGAATTCTTTAACCTTGGAAACCTCTGTTTTGGTGTCTCACATTGGTCAAAGGTATTTCCTACATTCACAACCTCTCATTGTTATTTCCTAGATCTAAGTGTGCTTTGCTTGGATCCAAGCCTTTAAAAAAGCAAATAAACATGTCCTGAACTTCTATTCATTTTTCTTAAAAGATCAAAGAGGAAAAGCTGTCCCAATGCAAATAGCTAAGCCTATAATGAGATGATCAGTGAATTGTTTCTGTAAGCATTTAAATTAAAATATTGCACATAGGGTACTCTGCACTTCTAACCTGTATAGCAGGATCTAAGCACTTAACACAAGCCAGACAAATAACTTCAGCAGTTAGTTTTCAACATAGGTCCAGAGCCTCTGATCTTTCTTTTTCATCAGAGGCAAGCCAAATGCATTGTTAACAATCCTAATCATGCCTGGCACTTCTCTAGCACCAGAGACGTCACAAATAGTTTTCTACTAGCATGAAGCTGTTTGTTTGTGAAAAACAATCTATCTCGTGTATTTTCTGTTCAGCAGGAAGCTGACTCAGTCATACTGAAGGCAAAGTCTGATCTGATTCTCTCAGTGACAAATTTGGAAACAGCAGTGGAGCTGATACCCCTGCATGACACAGTACTGTGTTGTTCTTCACCACTTTGGGCGCAGCAGCTCCACTAGCTCAGGAGCAAACCCACTGCATTCCACTACAACCTGCACTTCCCAGCCCCTGCAAGCATCATATCTAACTTCATGTGTTTAACAGAAGCACCCAGATTAGATCTCCTTTGAACTGTCACTGAGAGGAAGAGGTGTCTGGAGAGACACGCTTTCACTGTCCTGAGCTGCCTTGTGGCTCTGGCTCTTTGCCCTGGGTACAGGTAAGGTCTGGGGGTAGAAGATGCTTAGAGCTTAGCTGCAAAGTAAGCCACGGTGAGGCAGAATGAACCTGGGCCAGAAGGCTTAATTTCTTCATGTATTTGAAGACAGAAAGCTGCAGCTACACTTGCGGGGAATTTTTTTTAAGAAATCTCAGAATTTACTAGATTCACGGAGGTCCTGAGTCACCGACATGGGAAGCTGTGAAACCTTTCCATGATAGTGTGCTATTTAACTAGAAAATCCTTTTTTAAAACTTATTTACTAAGATAAATTTGAATAGCTATGGATTTGTTTGTTAGGGGGATTTTTGGTTCATCCTCTCCATTCCCATCTAAGTAACTTGTGCAAACATAGTGGGAACAGAAGTTAAGTGCCCCTGAGGCTGTTTGTAAAGACAAGGATTGATGGGACAGACTCTAAATTTATCCCGTCATTTTCCCTACCATCCTTTATTCTTAGCCCATCTTTCAGCCTCCAGATGAGCTACAAGCAAATTAAATGTTATCCTAAGCAAGAAGAAATGGTCTCCTGTTAAATGGAGTCCTGAAGCAACTTTCTAATTACAAGGCTTTAAAGATGACATAACTCAAACTAGTGCCAAGCTACTGTAATTCCAGTGACCTCCACAGACCTTCTCCTCTTCTGCAACATGGTAAAGTTTAAGCTCTTCAACCCATCTTAAAATCATTTTTTTCATTCATTTCTGTGCTCTCCTCTTCTTAGACACAAAATGCCAAAAAGGTAATCACAGCCCATAGTACAACCTACCTGTACTTGATTGCCACTTACAAACTGACTAGTTCTGCTATCCTGAGTTCTGAAAAAAGCATTTAAATTCAGAATGTGAAGAAATGGGCCTCTCATTTACAGCAAAGAAGTAACTGGTATTATCATTTGTGCTGATCCAAGCTGACATTTTAAAGTAGGCAGCAGCATTTGCTTTGGCTTCATGGATTTCACACTTTTCTAGCTCTACATGTAGAAGAATATCAGCAGCTCAGCTCATTTCACCACATACGGGCTTAGGAAAAGTTTGGGTTGATACATGCTGGTCAGAATCGTAATGTGAGTTCTCCTGTTTCAGCTTGGCCAACAACAAATGTATTGGAAATGCCTCAAGAGAAAGAAAACTTCTCTCCTGCTAGCTGGTGAATAGGTGCTTTGGAACATGGACTGATGCTTACAGTACGTCAGCACTTTTGACTGGTTCCCAGTCAAATCCTTAACTGCTTATTTGTTTTATTTCCATTGTCTATTTTAAGTTGGAAAAATGTTAAAAAGGAAGCTACAAGATTGAAAAAAGTTAGAAATTTTTATGAGGTTAAACCACATTTCTCATTCCATAATAAGGAATTACAGTCATAACTGTAAATTGTAACAGCTAAGATATACTTCAGTGATAAGGGCTTTGTATCAGAAAAACAATTCATTTACTCTACTCTTGATAGGACCTATGATTTATTTATTTCAAAAATAAAAGTTTGGTTGATACTGGCCAGGAACATAGATGGCAGTGATCTCCATGACTTGCAGAGGTTAGAGCGAGTTGGCAGTGAAAAGATCACCTTTTTTTATAGGAAGCTGGTCACAACCACATGCTCACAAAAAGGGCTACCCACCTTGATCTATCCATTATCTACCATACTGAAAGAATGAATCTAGGAACTGAGAAGCTGAGACTTCAAATCTGCTCCTTCTGAGATGCTGCCAACCAGACCATAATCAGGAGTCATAGAAAAACAGGTATTTCCAAGCCTGCAGGCTATCTGGTGAGCATTTTTTGACATTGCAGTTTTTGTAAAACACTTGCATTAATAAAGACAAAGACTTGGCTGGATGGCAGCTCTTTCACTTCGATCAGCATGCTGTTTACTCATCATGGTACATCTGCCTGTGGGCTCCACATACTTTTCATCTTCTTCCTCAGCTTAAGCCCCTCTGCCTTATTTCCTCCTGGCCCTAATGAATCAAAGGGTGCCAGACCTTAATTCGGCTTGTTTTTTTCTATCATAGAATCATAGAATAGTTAGGGTTGGAAAGGACCTTAAGATCATCAAGTTCCAACCCCCCTGCCAGGGGCAGGGGCACCTCACCCTAAACCATGCCACCCAAGCCTATGTCCAATCCAGCCTTGAACACTGCCAGCGATGGAGCATTCACAACTTCCCTGGGCAATCCATTCCAGTGCCTCACCACCCTTACAGTAAAGAATTTCTTCCTCATATCCAATCTAAACTTCCCCTGCTTAAGTTTGAACCCGTTACCCCTTGTCCTCTCACTACAGTCCCTAATGAAGAGTCCCTCCCCAGCATCCCTATAGGCCCCCTTCAGATATTGGAAGGATGCTATGAGGTCTCCACGCAGTCTTCTCCAGGCTGAACAGTCCCAACTTTGTCAGCCTGTCTTCATACGGGAGGTGCTCCAGTCCCCTGATCATCCTCGTGGCCCTCCTCTGGACTTGTTCCAACAGTTCCATGTCCTTTTTATGTTGAGGACACCAGAACTCCACACAATGCTCCAAGTGAGGTCTCACAAGAGCAGAGTAGAGGGGCAGGATCACCTCCCTCGACCTGCTGGTCATGCACCTTTTGATGCAGCCCAGGACACAGATGTCATAGTCTTCTTTCACTAAAAGGCAATGAAAGAGCATAAACCTCAATCTAACATGGCATTTTCCTGGGAAAGTGGTTTCCTCTTCACGTAATTATAAATAACTACAGCTCTTTGAAGACATTTCTTTTTCAGAAAAGGTTTTGAGATACTGATGAATACTGTTCAGTTGACAATTATGATGCATTAATTTTACCTTGATAGCTTATCTGCAGAAAATACAGATTTAAGTTAATGGCTGTATATTCAGAGCAATGTGCAAGATCAAATGGTCTCCACAGAACTGCAGCTGGGGATCTCTACCATCCCATATCTGTTTCCTAGACATTTACTGATGCAGATCAGAGTGTCCAGCAGAAGGCAGGCCACCATGGGTGTGTGATGTAGGTGCCCAAAAACACAATTCTGGCACACCACCAAGTGCTCCAACTGAGGCATTGAAACCACCAGTGAACATAGGATGCATGAGCTTGTGTGGTTGTGCCCTGGTTGGCTTGAAGCCGTCATACAGCCAGGCGTCACCTGCCAGCTGGAAACAGCCGACTGACAGTGGAGGGAGCAGAAGGTTTTTGCTGGCCTCTCTGCAAAGCCCTGTCTTTCTGAGCAGTCAAACAGGCACATTTAACCCACTCTCATGGTGAATGCTTACACAGTAAGGCCAATATAATTTTTAATTTTTTTTTTTGCTCTCCTTAGGATTTTCTACAAGGCATTTCTAATATTTATTCTGTACTTACCTAAACTCATTCACTCCCCATTTTTAGGAGATCATTTCTTTAAATTGGAAGTGGGTTTGCCACCTGTCCTAGGAACCCAATTTTCTAAGATCCAGAAACCTTCCAGAGTTCTGATCTTGTCCCAGGGTGTGATGTTGGCTTTGAACTGCATTTCTCAGCTTTTTTCATGTCAGTTGCTTTACTCCAGGGGAAAGAGAAAGATCCCTCCATCTCCCTTTCAGCAAAGGCCTTCTCTGAAGCAGGGTTCTAAAATGAATTTTTGGGGGTTTTTCTTCTGGCAGTAATCCTACAGATGCCATTGGTCTTAACTAGCACAGCTAGTGTAGAAGTTGCCAAGAGTTCTGCAAAAAAATAAAGAAAATCAAAGTCAGCTACTGTATGCCAGGAGAGGATTTTTTGGAAGTTAACAAAAACTTGGATTAGTAGTTTGGGTGTGTTCCCAATTTATCAAAGCCACATCTTCATCCTAGTAATAAGCAATACTAAAAACCAAAATCTTCTATCCCAAACTGACTTTTGACTTCCTAATTTAACAATAATAGCAGCTTTTCTGAAATTACAGTTTATGTTACTGATGATTCAAAATTAAAATGAAAGCCTTATCACGCAAAAGGGAGCAGTTTTACACATTTTTATACCACTTTATAATAAGATGAGGGGATGAGTTTCACCCAACAAAACATCAGATTAAAATGTTGTGGTGATTCAGTAGTTAAGATCATAATAAAGGGAAATGCACAGCTTCAGCTGATTAGGAGTCAAGGATTGACTATTTGTCCTACACCAGCAGAAGTAGAAAATTAGGTGCCTCTGCTGGCCTCCCCATGTGACAGCTGTGCCCTGGAGGGAACTTTTGCCTTGTGGAGAAATATCTGTGTTTCCAAATTCATTATAGATAAAGCTAAAACAAGCAACTTAGACTCAATGCTCAAGTTTTAGACACGTAAACTGAGGTAAGTTGAATCCTCTTCCTGGTTATGTATTAACAACTTTTTTTGAGTAAGAGTTGCTATTGAAATTATCCATGGAAGTCCTAAACTGGAATATAAGGCAAAGGAGTGAAGACAGCTCCCTTTGCCATGGTGTAAAAATCAGTTTGTGGATATCGACAGCGTGCCTGCATTCAGAGAATGCAGAAAGAAAAAGAATCCACTTAATCGTATGTTCATTTATATATATATATAAATATGATTTATGAGACAGAAAGCTAAAGTATAAAATTCAAACCCTTAGCAAAACTCTTTTGTTTTTCCTGGGCTACAAGTTATTCAGCACTGCATAGGAGCATGGCTTCTATTACACATTTAAAGTCTTTTGCAGGGAAATATTTGGCTCCAGCCTGTTTCTATTAAAGCCACATATATTCAGCTGTATAGTGCTCCCTATCATGTGTGCCCCTCCTATCTAGTAGCAAGTGATGCACAAAAGCAATTGCAAAACTCATGCAAAGGCTGGCCCATTCCTGTGAATAAGGAACTCAAAGGGAGCTAGCTGCACTCTGGCTGAGCTGCACTGCTTGGCAGCATGCGTTTCCACTCCACGTCCACAAAGGCGTTCCTCTTGCTCCACAATCCAGCTGCTGGCTCAGGCCCCGGCTGGGATTTTTGGTGAGCATATTTTGCTTTGACAGCCCTATGTCACTTTGTTTCTACATAATCAGCCTTTTTTGTTATAATCCGTGGTCTTCAGGTAGCAGCAGTTGAAAAACAATTTCAAGTGGAAGCAGCAGCACCCTGGGAACAGGCTGAAACAGAAAACATTCGAAAAAAGCAAAGATTTCTCCTTTTTTGTAATCACCTGCATTACAGCAATCAAATGTTGACAAGTGTTTGCTGATAACTTGCTTTGCTGGGAAGATGAAGTGAAGAGGACAGGAAGAGAAGTTATTTTGCATTTCTGATAATCCTCTAGTTATGCCCTTCAAGGACAGATTTACCAACAGCAAAAGGTAAGATAAATATCTAAGAACTGAAGTGGCTGGAAGCAAACTCACACATAACTTCACTGTACTAGGCTTCTGTTTGGAGAACCTTTCCATCCGGATGAGTAGCAGGGAAGCATTTGAAGCTGGGATAACTACCATGCCATTGTCTATAAACCACTGATACGATTTTTACGTGAAGCCCTAAAGAGAATGACATGCAGTATTGGGGGTTTTTGCCTATCCAAGAGCTCAGATGTTTGCAAGCAAAATAAAATAAACTCAGGCATTGAGACTCATTCCTAAAATCGTCCTGGTGGCTGATCCCACGGCACATACTCCAAACACAGGCATTATGCAAGCTTTGCCTCATGTATGCCCTTGGACTGTCATGGGTACAGCAGCTCTACTGTTATGATACTGCTAATGGCACACACTTCATAAAAGGGAAGGTAATTAGCAGAGAAATGACTACTGGTGCAGCTAGAAAATAGACAAGTAATCTTTTGGGTTTCAGCTCATTGCAGTGTTGTTTTCAAACCAGTGCCTAATCTTCTCAGACCCCACTTGGTGGCTGTTCCTTTATTCCTTTTTTTTCTTCTTCTCCATTTTTGCAGGGACTAAGGGCTTATTCTGATTCACTCCATTTCTTTCTTCTTAAATGGCCATAGGGCAGCCTTGCTGTTGCCAAGGATATAGTAAATGCATGCAACATGATGCCACTGAAAACAATTGAGCAAGTTGCATTCATTCTTAGTGTAATGGTGCTGAAATCAGTAAAGCTAGACAGGGAGCAGAATGTCTAAGCTATGAAATTATAAGAAGAATTTTCTTTAAAGAAAGTGTTTTTAAAAACAAGTTTCAGGGAGAAATGTGCAGGGTTTTTTTAATGGCTGTTGGAAGATTTCCAAACTCAAGTGAGAGTGTCAATGAGAAGTGGTAAACATACACCATTTTGACAAGACATTTGTAGGTGACATAGCCCTCTGGAGAATACTAGACTTTTTTTCCACTAACCACAAAGAGCCTGTTAGGAGATGAAGAATCTCCAGCTCTCAAAGATATCACTGTTTTACCAAAATGTAATTAATGAAGAATAATATTTAGGGAACAAGAGAAAACACCTCTGTAGGATGTGGAGTGTTAGGAATAGATGGAAAATTGCCTGTATAAACAGTTCAACAACTCTGGGTTAAATTATAGGAGCATTTGTATGCATGACTGCCCATCTGTTTAAAACAAGACATGCAGCCACACACAGCAATGATGTGCAAGTCACACATGTGGGACTGATATCAAGTTGATCCAGGACAACAAATCTGTCCATCACATCTGAGTTTGACCCAAGGAAGTTTAAATAATTCTAAATGAGGAAATAAATAGAGGAGGAAATCTCACGGAGAGCACTAAAAGGAAATTCAAGGTATGCTATCTATGCATCTATTTCTGGGTTTGGGGTTTATTTAGACTCAGCTCAGATTTTGGATTGTTATTTCTCCATTTGAAAATTTTTAGGCAGTTTTGGGAAGAATGAAGGCTCAGGTCCAGCGTGTTTCAGCTGCTTGGCCCAACATAGTCCACGGGCACTGGCAGGTGAATTGGGAGCTGGAGGACTTCAAACCAGGTATGCTGTCAGGAACTTCGCCTTCCACAGCTACCCTCTCAAGTACGAGCTGCAAAATGTCAACACTACCTTCCTCAGAGAACATTTAATTAAATGAGGCTAATTAATTACTGTCAATAAAGCAGATGTAGCAATTACAGCAAAAATAAATAAATATACATATTGTCAATTACTATCTTGTATGAGAAGGATTTGTTCCAAAATTCATGTGACCATTTCACTCCTCTCCACATTGCTACTAGGAACACCACTGGGGAACATTCAGAGATAAACCGTGAATTGACGAGGAACTAATGTACTTTAATAACTTTTTATCACAGAAAAACAAACAGCAAGCAGACTTCTCTATTAACCTCTTGTGGACTTGGTGAACTACAACAACAATATCATGTGCCACGAATAAGTCAATTGCTTAAAGTTTTGGGGCATTATTTGAAACATTTGACACCTGACAATTCCACTGAGGCTCTGTATTCTTTGATAGCACAGAAGTAGAAAATAAGGAGGCTATGGCAATCTAAGCTGTTTCATATGCAGATAATAATCAACTGTCTATCTTATTCTGAGCATGTACTCACTGGAGCAGATTTTCATTTCATTTGTTGTGCTGAGAATAAGGAATAACAATGTTAAACTTGGGTTAGTTACACTGAATATAGTTTGACATCAGTAAAGGAGAGCATCAGAACCCCACTAACTGAATATACCTCCCCCTGAGGTAAATGGGATATCTTTTATAATGCTAGTAGGTACTGATGCAAAGTAATCACTCATTCCTGGGTCAGAGGTTGAAGTCAAAGGAAAGAAAAGCAGAAAAAATGGTGGGGAAATGGAAAAACAAAACCTAGTAATTGTGAAGTTATTTACTGCATGTGCCTGTATAGTTGGTATTCAGCAAAAACTGAATGTGAATCTGAAAATGCAAATCAGGAGCCACACCAGACTGGTAGTTGTGTGAAGCCTTTGGCAGCTTTGAAATGCAGGCTTATTAGTAATGAAATGTACTGCCAATCTATTCAAGAAATTTAGACTATTATAAAGATTTGCAATGAATGAAATCTCATACCCTGTAGAAAAGAGGATGATGCTAACTCAATATAATAGCCACTGTAATAGTGAAATACACTTGGAAAAAGGCAGATGGAGAAGTTTCTGAGTTGCCTTTCAAAATTTTTTCAAAATAATGAAGAGGACAAATTAAGCTGGTTAGAGATCCTCACTATCAAACAAATGGGACTAATGTACTGTAAGAAGCAGTCAAAATATTAAGAAATGAAGTGTATTAGCTGTACTACTAGTTAAGAAACTAGTAGTAGTAGCATGTAGAGTAAGCACGGTGCTGAGGGGAATAGCTAGGCTGACATAACGCGCAGAGGCAGCCAGAGAGAATCACTTTGTAGTTATCAAAAGCTCACACATGGGATTTCTTTCACCCTATGCTCTTTTTGTTCTGCAGATAAAGCCAGTTTTGGCAGACAGAGGATGGGAGCTGGGATATATGTTACTAGAGTGCATCCGTCTCACTAATTCATGCTGTACAGAAGCCATGAAGAGGATAAAATGCTTGCCTCACTGAAGAAATAATGGATTAAGGTATGTTGCAGCATATGGCCAGTGTGCCCTGAGAGGTAAATCACAATCAGAGGCCACTGCTCTTCCTGCCTCTGAGCCTATGTGCTTTTCCCCCCTGCTGCTATATGATATTGTTATCAGTTGGCCTTTGTGAAAAGAAAAGTTTCCACAGCCTATGGCAAGGTATCATCTCCTTCACTTTTTCAGGTGACAGCATTTCCTCTGTACAGGACTGCCAAGTAATGAGCTATTTATGAATGCATCTTCAGGGGTATGGGCTGTTCCTCGCCAGGGACTACACTGTGAGAGTATTGCCCTACTAGTATGAGACATTTGCTGATTTTCAGTTGTATGTTCAGCGCTCTGGGCTTACGTGTTTCTCTCCTTGCTTTTCAAAAGCCAAGATGTAAGGGTAAATATATCCCTAGTTTATGATGGTGCAGTGAGTTGCTAACCTCAAGAGGCAAATTAGTTTGGTTTCTAGTCACAGAAGTACACATCTTTACTGCCTGTCTCAACTTAATCAATTTTTGTCCCAGTGAGTAAATGAGCAGTGAAATGAATTAGTAAAGGTACAAACAGAAAAATAGCTAGTACAAAGTTTAAAAAGCAGTCAAAAAAATAAAAACATCCACAGAGTAAAATGTGTGAGAAGAGGAAAGGGCAGCCTTCTCCTATGTCCTGCTCTAGGACAGAATCTGTTTGACACCTGATGAGGCAGATGGATAATTAGTGCTGTGGCTTAGGAACTGGGCAGGCACTGCTGGTGACCTAGCAGTTGCCTTTTGGCATTTAACCTTATTTGGAAATCTCTTCCTCCTCTTTAAATAGTTATCAGCAGAGTTGCACAAGTAAGAGATACACAGGTCCATGTTGCATTAGGAGCTAAGGCAACAAGTGTGCTTGAATTTTTTGGATCTGGAAAGGAAAACCTCTAAAAGAACATTTCAAATTCCTCTTTTTAGTTCTCTCAAAGTCTGAATTCTCCCCTTTTAAATGGGACACAGGGCTTTTCTTCTTTTCTCTCATTAAAAATTATTTTTTTGCACATTTTAATGTATTTTAGAGAGCTTCTATATGGCAGCTTCATCAGCTGTCTTATAAAATCTTCCAACTACACTACATTTTCTCATTTGAGCACCTATTCCTTCACTGTTAATTTTACATTTAATAGTCAATGATAGATTTTATACAACCACAAAACATTTTTATTATTTTTTTAATAATTGCTTTTCTCCCTACCTTCCATGGACTGCAAGTTCATCAAGATCAATTTGGGTTCATAACGTTCATAACTTCAACCCTGGTCCAGAGGAAGACAGCCAACCCACAAACACTTCAATAGACATGACTACTCACAGGCCTAAATTTAAACAGGTGACAACAGGGAAAAGCTGCAGAGTTCATAGCCCAGCCTGTATAGGAATGACTCGTTCAACAAAAAAGCTTTGCAGACTTTTTTGGACAGCAAACCAATAAGCTATCACACTCCTTGAATCCTTTATTTGACTCCCACCATTTTTTTCCAGATTACCTATATCTGCTCAAGATAAGGAGCTAAGGCATAACATTGTTTCCTAGTTACTAATAGTCTGACTTTATCTGTAATAAAAAAGGAACACCTTAATACCCATGGAGGAAAAACCAAAACAAACACTGATAATTTGTAAGAGACAATTAAATTAAGAAAAGTAAAGCTTAGGATAAATGTCAGAGGTAAAAAATGCCATAGTAATATCTACTGAACTGTGGAATGATCTCCCAAGGCAAGTGAGTGATGAAGTCCCACAGCGTGAAGAATTAAAACAGCATCAGGCAAAGCCTCAGGAAAGAAATGACAGAGGAGGAAGCATGAACTGGCTGTAACAGTGCAGAGATTGTGCATGGCTACAGAAAGCCTTGCTCCTAGTTTTTGCTCAGGCATGTGTAATGTAGCAAGAGCACTGTATATGGGAAGGCACATTGAATGTATACTTGTCTTGTATCAAAATGTATGTGTATTCCTCAAGTAGGTGTGATCTGCATAGCTTGAAATCCTGCCTCCATTTAAACTAATGGGAATTTCACAGGCTAATTGAACAGCAAGCCATCAGAGGACACCAATGACTCTGGGTGATATTTTTCTTTCCATCCTCAACACATAATCCCTTAAAAATTCCTCAGACAGACAAGCACACCATTTTTCACAACATTGAGTTAAAATGTGGTTATTACTAGGTATTTCTGCTTTAAGGAAAAAAGAAGTCTCCTTTTGCTTTTATGCTTATCCCTAATATTTGTCTCCAATATATAGAAGTACAAAATGAAGCACAAAACAAAAGCATTTCTCTCACTTGCTGGCAGAATAGAGAAATACAACTAGACTTGCTCCAGAATAAGAAATAGATTCATTTCTTCGTTATGTTTTATTTTGCTGTTTTCCTAGGGAGTTTGTTCATAGTTTCTGAGTTTCTTAGTTTTCATGAGGAAGGATCTCCTGATCTGCACCTGTCTGGTGAACAATGTCCTGTGATGACTGAAAAAAAACCCTGCCTGTATACCAAGGTCAGGATGCAATGTCCCATTCTCCATGGAGATTAGCTCACATCATTGCCTTGTTTTTGGATGACAGCCATGTGAAAGAGCTGCAGATGTTATGGAGGGATACAATTTTTAATTAAAAATTACAATGTGCTAGTATCACATTATAATACAAATTGAAGTTGCAGATTTTTGCAGTGTACCTAAATTTAGGAAACAGTATTTTTTCTGCAGTAATTCCTGGATCTGCTATGACTGGTAATTCGGAATTGCATAGATGGTCATTCAGATTATAGGCTTTGGGATCAGATGAGTGAAAACTCACTGAACCTGCTTCTTGTAACACTGATATTTCACTATTCCATGAACAGAGAGATTTTACCATCCAAAACAAAGACACAGAGCTGTACTAGTCAGGACCCACTTGTCTGCTGTCTGGAGGCTTTTTGTCTGCATAAACGAAGAAACAAGAGCAGAAAATCTGAGAGTAAGGAGATAGTCCAAACAGACTGGAGACGGAGCAAGTGAGGGAAGCTGAGGAGGGCATGAATGGTGAGCTGAGTTCTGGCAGACCCTGATCTAGAGCTATATGAATGGAACCATCTCTTGTGGCTTGACTCCTCCTGGGCCTGCAGAATGGGACCTTTGTAGGTAAGCAAGATCACTTCAAAGATAAATGGTGGCAATACCAATTTTTCTTTGTAACATAGAATACACGGAGGCCCTGGATTTCATCCAGGCACTTAGGCTGAGGCCCTCACAGTCACTTGTCTCTTTCTCCTTGGGACCGGCCCTGAAGCAGTACTGACAAATTCTCATAGTTTGTGTCTGTTCAAGAAAAAAGTGCCTACTGCCACTCACTGGATATGAGAACTGGGGTTTCCTTTTGTTTGTTTTAAGATCAGAATGTTACTTTTTTCAATTGATCACACAGTCAGTCAGTGAAAGGTTATAGATGTTATCTCTTGTTTCAAAGGAAGAAACCTTGTCTCCTGCAATTCACACACTATTGACTAAAAAGTGTAGGCAGACCTTGGAGACACAGCAGCCATGTGTAATCAGCAGAAAAATCTGTCCTGCTGAGCTACACTGCCTCATGAGAATACAAACGCCAAAACGCTGTGACTTTTGTGAAGCTGGGGCCTCCCAGTAGCACACAGTATTTTTTTGTTTGTGGAAAATAGAGGCAACGGTTCAGCAAAGCAGGGACTCAGGACACAGCACCTCCTGGCTAGGCAAAGGTTCACCAGGGATGGCTGATGCAGCCAAAATGTGCATAATCAGCCTGGGACACAAGATGAACAGTTGTGACGGCAGCTGAATCTTTCACTTGCTCTTTATACTTTCTGCCTTTTCTCTGGGTTTGGTTTCCTCTTTTCTTCCTTTGCATTTGTCATGGAAGCATCTGTGCGTTTTATTAAACAAATGTTACACATTAAAACCCCATTGCTGCCTGCCAGAAAGGAAAATGGCATCTTGTTTGAAAACAATATGTAATTGTTATTGCTGTCTCGTTGCAAGTTTTGCCCTTGAAAAATGATACTGACTTACTTAGTAGCAGAGGAAAAGTATTATAACTACAGCAGAAAATTAACTGTTGCATTATCTTTGGGAAATACAATCTACAGCTTCAAATACCATAATACAAATGCTTGGCATACTGTGGTCTTAGACATGTCTATGATCACTTCAAGGAGAAGGTACAACATTTTTCCTTGATGTTTCTGTCCATCTGTCTCAATGGTAGCCATAAACATTTGGTTTGGTGAAACACACAGGGGTGCTGATATTGTCTGTCCAACAGACCTTTTCTGATCATAATTTCTATTTCATTTCACATAGAGGCCTTGCAGCAGCGATGGTCAAGACTCAAGTCCAAATCAAGATAGCCCAACTAAACTGATTTGACTGACAGACCTACTGCATATAGAACACCCTCCTGGATAATGTCTGCAGGTCCAATGCTGATATGTCTCTAAGTACAATTTTTACCTTAAGTTGGCACCCTCAACGCCTGTACTGCCAGGTACAACTGCTAATAGTCACAGATATTTATTGTTCTTTTCTAATGTTTCCATCTTAATGTATTTTGTATTACCTTTTATTTTACTTTTTTATTTTATTTTGCTTAATTAATATTACTTATTATTAATAGATCTTTACAAATCAAATCAGGAAATTCAACACAGTTCTGTACTGGAAACCCCTTGTAAACCTAGCATTAATTTATCTGCACTAGCAAAGCCCCTCTCTCAGCAGAACTTTGGCCACTATTTTTCACAGTTACCTGCTATTATTCAACAAGCATTTCATGCTAGTGAATGTCATTTTCCCCTGATACTTCAGAGAAAAACATATAAATACAATTTTATCATGAGTCATGGAAGGATTTTATAAATGCTGGGTAAATTAGTATACAACAAATAGTGGGAGCTCCTGTAAAGTCATTACCCTTCTTGCTCATCCAAGAGGGTTGGGACCATAAATCAGAAGAGATGAAAGGTCTAATCACAGTAGAAGTTTATTTTTTACTACAGTACCATAACCAATGTTCACCAAAGAAAAGAGCTCTGAGAAACACCTGTAATAAACTTCATCGTATATTCCATCTTGTCCTCCTACTAAAAGTATCCCTTTGAAAGTCTAATGAGCTTTCTATTTTAAAAAATACTATATTTCAATTTATAACTTTATTTAATTTATAATTTAAAAATATAGTAAAAGAAACTCTACCTTGGATGGTGTGATTTTTCCCAATAGCTGATTTAATCTTTCAGAATTCCAAAATAATGCCAAGTGAAACGCTCCCATTTCCATCTTGCTTCCATCTCTAACAAGAAAACTGATGCTCATGATGACTGTAATTCATTATTTGTATTGTGGTAGTATCAAAGCCTTCCTTTCCTAGGGTAGAAATTATCAAATAAGGTCCACAAACCTCTGCTCACAGATCACAGGCATATGACGACAGCTGAACACTTAGTGTTGATGTAACAAAGCTTCACCTATGTAAAAACCTCTGGAGACTCCCTACTCATATTGCAGTACTTCTGAAACAAAGCCCTAAGCAAGCTGGGAAACAATAGGATAGTATGTACTACTATTTTATTTACTGTCAACTGACCCATGGTTCCTATGTCATCCTTAGGCACTTACACACCATGTTAAACCTCTCATTGTCTACATAGCAGGCTCCAAATGATTTTCTTGGTAACAGCTAATGCTTCTGCTAGCAAAGAGCATTTCTTTTTTTATGACTTTGAGGTGATCTATGAAAAATGCTCATACTTCTCAAAGTGGTCTGCCAGGTGAAACTCTTCAGAGATCTTTTCTCAGGGAATGCTCTGGTGAGGAGCTAGGCACATCTTCTGGGCAGGCATACACAGACTTGTTTTTAATGGTGCAGCCTCAGAGTGGAAGAATCTCTCCAGATTTCAATACTGAAGCTTGAGGGGGTGGGGGGAAGATGCTGCAAAATTGCTTTTTGAATTGCACATCTAAACTTTACAAAATACTCCTCTAATTGCTAAAGCAGAAGGGAGGGGCTAACAAATTTTCCTTTAACCAGACTTCTAACTTAAAAATCTACATAGAGATTGCAGCTACATATTTCATATCAAATTTGTCTTATGAAGTATTTATTCATTCTTCTACTTTTTCTCCCCCCCCCCCCCCTTACTGATTTGAGAAGAGCAAACTTGGTATTCTCCATTCAACATCAGCTAATACGAATATACGCTTTAATGTAGAATAAAAGATTCTGACTAATTTTAAGAAGTTAAATACAGGCAGAATATTTTTGCCTGTCTGCTGCCAGTTCTATGCAAGGAGCAGTGACTGCTGATGCTGGATCTGCTTTCCCAGATGGGGGTCCTGCTTATAACAGCCCAATACGGTAGTTTGGATAATGATTAAGCAGTAAACCAGCACAGTGCTGCTTACTGAGATTTCAATACTAAAAGACTAGGCCAAGCCAAATTTCAAGAGTCTGGAAACCAAGTTCCTAAGATCTTGTTGGCAAGAAAAGAGGCTAATACATCCATCGTTTCCAAAAGATGGCTCTGAAGAATTTGTCCATGCCTTCGCACTGGTGAGAAATTTCCATAAATACTTTCTAGCAGTCGATGGTACACCGAATAAGACTGTAACCAAAACTAGTGGCAGAGTTTGTCTTTATGACTGATCTACCTTTAATATAATAAAAATATGACTGACTGTAATAGCTTAAATCCCTGACAGTCTCAGTTGTGCCAGCAGTACATCTCCATGCATTTTCAGCCAGGAATTGAGAACATTGAGCACCACAGACGGTGCCTCAAGATTTCTTGCCTACACAGGCACAGAAGAACGATGGTTGGGGAAAGCTTAATTTTTCCACCTTCCCTGAGATGCTAGTGGAAGAGTTATTCTGCCTGTTGTACTTGGGGTATCAAGCGTTTTGGAGAGGTCCCATAGGGGGACCTCATCACCTTTGCTATAACACCTCATAGCTCCTTGTTAGTCTTGCCTTTTTATGATCTTGTAGGTAGAAGCATCCATCTTATTTAAATACCCCTGAGGCTACTAGCAATAAACTATTGAACTGCATAAGAAAAAACCTTAATATAAAACCAGATGCATATGTTCACCGTGGGGATTAATGTGTTATGATACAGGGTGAAACTCTGCTCCAGCTCTATTGAATGGCAATGCAAAGCAGTCCCAGTGCAGCCAGAAGATTTCTGAATTGATGCCTGAAGGCTGAAGGAGAGCAGCATTTGCCCTAGGATTATCATCAGGTCCCTCACAATCACATTTTCACTTATTCTGTATGGATGGGGATTTGTTGACAATTCCCTCAATTTCAATTTGGAATTGAGAGTTTGATGTTAGACCTCACATCTGCAACACCATGTGTCTGCCCTGCCTCCCCCCCATACATTGTATCAATCCTGTTTCCTTTCATTTAAGTTACATATGATGTAAACTATAGTAACAACACCTGCTCTTTTTTCTGTTTTGTTTTTGGCTTAGAGCATTATCAAGCCATCCTCAGTTTTAGTTTCTACATTCACTTTACTGTTTTCATAAAACTGCCTTGGCAAATTTGGATGACCAATAAGGGGTGAACTTTCACTCACCTTCAGAAGCTCCAATCTGAATTTTTAAAATCCCTTTGGACTGAACAAACGCAAAAGGTATTACTGACAGCTTTCAAATAGGTCAAAGATTTTTCATACATAAAATACTCAGAAAGACAGTTTTATCTGAACCTAATCCAAATGCACTGAAAACTTCTGAAAGCCTTACAGGGATGAAGATACCTCTCTTACCTTCACTAGAAGGAGTGGATAACCTCACACTGCTCACAGGAAGCTAACGTGTGCTTTTTCCAGCCTCTGGTAGAAGACATCCCAAGGCTAAGTGTTTTAATATCCATTTGGTATCCAAAGTATGTGGTCATAGATACAGAGGTTACATGCGGGGGCACATGGGTACTGTGTGGTACCCAGCTGAAGCAGTGAGCATCCTTCAACATCTTGTTTGCAAATATTTTATGTTCTAATAAATCATTAAAAAATTGATCACTTGTAATTTTGAGATTCTAGAAGGACTAAAAGTGAGAGAAACAAAGACATTACCAAGAAATCAGGGGGGTACTAAGTTGCCCTGGAAGGCATTAGGAATGACAGACACTTGAGTCTAAAAGCTGGTAGCTGAGAAAAGCAAGAGAGAGATGGGAATGAAGGGCTACCTTGACAAAAAAGTAACTTAGCAAGTTTTGCCTCTGCTGTAATTTGCCTTTTTTTTTCCTCATCAAATTTGAGAGCCTCCCTCCCCTAAAGGAAGGAAAAAGAAATCCAAATTATTTCAATGTAAGCATGTTAAATAACAGGCATCTTTCCTAAAATCTTGTAAAATGAATTGTAGCTCTATGCAATTGTCAGCTGGGTTACAGTATCCTGAAAAGTAGACGTCTATAATGGGAGCGTTGACAAGCCCTTCAGTGTAGCAATACATTGATGCCCACTCAGAGAACGAAGCAAAGCTCCTTGGAAATAAAGAATATTTTGGTCAACTTGTGAAGCAAATAAGATTTTTTCAGGTTATGCAGAAATAAACTGGAAACCCATGTAACATTAGCGGAAAAGTCTAAACTAACAAGCCTGACTGATGTTTGTCCAAATGGGCCTGAGAGTAAAAGACGAAGCAGAGAGAAGAGAGGACAGGAAGGGTTTCTGAGTAACTGTGGTTCAGGAAAGTATGTCTTTCCTCTCTATATTTTTTTCTTTTGATTTTTGTAGCTTGATGATGGAGAGTAAACTAACCCATCTTTTTCTTAACCCTAAATGCCTCTCCTTCATCTGGAAAAATGACACCAATGATGACTTCAGATTCACATTTTACTATTTAGAATCTTGTGAGAGAGCAGTATTTGCATATTCAAATGTGTTATTTTCACTAGTCTGTGCCTACATGTGTCAAGCCAAGCTTTTCTTACCTTACCTTTTAATAGTGATACACATAGTAAAGTCTTTTCATTACACAGACCATTTCCAATTACAACTACTGTGAATTAAATTCAAACAATTTTAGTGGAATCAGTAGGTACCAGCTAAACATATCTAATGCAAAAATGCAAGTTAATGTTGTAATCTAGCTCCTCAAGTTCATTAATGACTGAATGACATTTAGAAAAGCATTCCCTCCAGCTAAGTATACTAATTCCCAAATGAAACATATCCTATTTTCTGCTGACATGATGAGATAATGATGGTCAGTGATAATACTGAATAACTTTATCCAAGAGTTAACAGTCTCATGCATACGTTTTTATACTAAGCTAGTTCAATACTTCTAATGGTTCTACTGTGCTACTTCTTGCTTCAAGAAGCAAATTAAGTGCAAAAATAGAGTGAAAACAAATATTTTAAATTTGATTTCTTAATTGTTGATGCCTATCTAATAAAGCAATCTTTCATTTATTTTGTCCACATGATAAATTTAGGAGGTAACTGGCCTTCAAGGAGACAGTCTGGATAAGAAGTCATTTGAACTTTGATAATATATCAAGAACAGAAAAACTGAAAGATATAAACTACGGGGACGACCCAAGTAAGAAAGTCTCTTCTTTCCTTCCTTTCCCAGTCTTCCTCATACAGCCATAATTCACTAAAGGAGTGTTGTGAACATTTCCACAACCACAAGCATTTGGACAGAACGAATGGGTGAAGGAAATGTATTTTAATAATTAGCCTATATATGGTGATTGCTTATTCAAAGGTCCAAGCCTGAAAAACTAAAGGGAGCAAAATAGACAGATAGAGCCACAAAGCATGAAGCAGACACAGTCACGTTTAAATCACTTTTATCACTTATTTTCTATACCGGTGTTTAAACCAGTATTGTTTAGTGATCCAGCTTATTTTCTAATGTATATTTTGTAACTTGCTCCAGAGTCCCTAATAAGTATTGAAGATTCTTGAAGGGATTATTCAAATTTTTACCTTATTTCTGCAGCTAGGTGTGAAAATCCCATGTCAGCTGCATGAACATTTTTGCAACTGCCTGTGGTTTGAATTGTCTGATAGAGTTTTCTGTTTCATGAACCATTGTGAGAGAAAAATCATGTGCTAAAGGTGTAGCCAGCAATGAATCAGTAAATAGCTGTCCCTCTGAAGGTCAGCTTAGTAAGAAGCAGAGGTCTGAATGAAATAAGTTTCCTGGGGAGTCTGTGGCACCAGACATGCCAAAAAGAGAGGCATGAAACCTTGTTATATGCCATGACCAAACAAAAGGAATTTTTACCTAGGCAGGATTGGTGGTTAATATTCTGCTCTTGTGCTTCCCTTATTGAAGCTCCAGCATGCTTTTGTTTATGATCTGGTTCTTGTTCAGCACATTTACATGCAACTGACTGTTCAAGTGGCTCAGTCACCTCTAGTATAAAATAGAGCTGAGCTGGACCTTTGTTTGCAACACCAAGAAAACACAAAGAAAAATATCAAAACTTTTTTTTCCTTTGAAAAAAGCCTTACTGATAGCTTCCTTATTCAGTAGTGTGGCATGGGTATATTACAGCTGGTTAAAAGACTCCAAGGTTATTTAAGTTTTGCCTACTTTTTTTTACTTTTAATTAAGTTTATTAGTCAGAGGTAGCTCAATGACACAGCATTTAACTCAGCAATACACAGCAACATCCGCACCTTAATTAAAACTTGATGTGCCAAGCTCTAATCCTGATACGAAAAGATAAAACCCCCCACAATTAAATAATCTTAACTCCCTTAGCCAACTTCTTGGAAAAGAAGTGACATATGGCAAGCAATCTTCTCTGCAAAACAGCAAACAAACACAGCACTACCACCATGTGTTAAGAGATGCTGTCCTTTTGCAGATATATTTAAAAACCTGCTCTCCCTACAAGCAGCCGGTATGCAAGTTGAACAGTTTCTAACATATAATGCAACCAGAGTGAACTGAAAGGAAAGGGAGAAAGGCAGCAAAGGAGATGAAATACCATGCATTAAAATCATAATTTTCCAAACAATTTTTTAAATTGTTAACTTACAAGTTTGAAATCTGTGAAATGTGACAAATAAGGAAAGAATTGAGAACACCTGCTGCCCTCGATGTGTCTCTGCCAAGATAACACCTAAGTAGTAATGGGTGGCAGAATTAAGTTCAGTTGAATTAAGCACCCTCATTCTAGCTGGAGTGAAGAATGAAGCCATATATTTAGCTGCTGTAAATCTGCCTAAGTTTGTTTTTTTCCCCCCTATTTCATGGCTCCATTACCTTAGCATCCTGTTGTAATATGTGCATACTGTATGCAAAAAAAAGCATGCATTATTTTTGTGCCCAGCAGAAAAAATCCAGAGGAGCCACTATATATTGCTGTTTGGTGTGTTTAGCAGACATCATATAACAAGTGAACAAAGACTATAATTTCAAATAACAATAGTTTTATCCTAACCAGGTTCTCTGCTATGGTAATGTTATTAATGATAATCCTGGCTTCACACAAGCAGGCTGAAGGAGGAGTGCAGGGCAATATGCTGGAGAAGGAATGGCAGCACAACAGTAGAGTTATCCATTTGTTCATATTTTGCTATTGCATATTTGAAAAGGTCAGACCCAGATAAAACTGCCAAGATACAATATTCCTCTGAGAGGAAGAACATGGTTTATGTGCCTCAGCTTTGTCAAAAACTATGGAAACCAGTACTTCATTTTGTGAATAAAGATGTAGGCACAAATACTGCCTAAAGCAGGGTGAAGACCACCCTTGTGCAGAAGTGCTTAGGAGTTGCAGTGGTGAAAGGTTGGGGGTGTGCTTTGTTTTGCAGAACATTTGGATGTGTATAATACGCCTGTCTAAACAGAATTAGTGTGTCTGACGGCTGATCCAATATTGCAAGGAAGCCCTCTATTCAGGACTTGTTTTCCTTCCACACTTACCCTACTTTGTGTACTGTGATAGATTACACTGGTTTCATAAGTGGCAGTCACAGTTACTGGCCATCTGGATATGCTTTGAGGCTCTATAAGGTTTTAACAATGTGAAGGGGGAAAAATACTTAAGTATACAGCCAGAATGAAGTGGTTACCTCAAGATTTAACCTACTGTCCCTAGAAAGGTACAAAGCACACTTCACAATCAATGTAAAATTTATTTAGATCTGTAACCTTAAAAACAAAGCTAAAAGCATTCTCTTAAAAGCTAAGAGATTATCTCTTTGTATCTGTAATCTCTTAATGAACAAAGATACATATAATTATTAAAATAATACTACACATTCAATCTTGATTCAGGGCATGTATAAATTAATCTAATACTTAACTCTAGCACTTGTCCTATTGCTTGCTTTTTATTAAGGAGATTTTATGCTTTTTGACATCCTTTAATAAGATTTTGGTTTGCTGTAATTTATTCTTATGCTATTCATCACAGAATGACAAACACTTCTCAAAATGTTTGTACATGCTTGTCATGGTTTTTCCACATTTAAGAAGTCCTCTTTCCTATTTTTGATTTTTCCACTGCTTAATAATTCTTTTTCTAAAAAAAGCACAAACAACAATATGGAGGATTAGCTTGAATTTCATATACATTTCATGACAAAGAACAGTTGTTACCAATGCGATAAATGTGATATATGTGATGAGACAAGCCACATGAATAAATATTTGGAAAAAATTAAGACAGCTTGAACAGACATCTATTACTGGTATTTGTAATTCCACATGTCCTGAATTACACATCACAAATTCTGGTATTTCCTGCAAATGTAGCTTTCAGTTCTTAGATCCTACTGGCTGAGGAGTAAGATCCCAAATTCCACAGAATTAAATTCCCAGAAGATTCACTAGCACATTACAGTAAGTGGGAAAAAGCCCCACAGATAATTTAAATTTTTGCAAGAAGTGTGCACACAAAGGAACATTTTGGTAAGTTCACATACTACATGAGCAACTTGCAGATTTTCCTTCAGGCAAATTAAAAAAACTGTTATCCCAGCCCAACTCACCCTCTCAGTCTTTAACTCCTACAGATAGATTATGATCTGTTTTCAAACATCTGGCTAGGCAATATTATGGTTCTGCAATTAAACTACTCAAGTGCACATCCTCTATCTGTGGAGTAGGCCTTTTGAAGTCACTAAGGTTTACATTGGTCATCTTTAAAAGTAGGCAGTTACCTGTGTCAGGGTCTAAGGAACACATCAGGGCTTTGGGACCACATCTCTAAACTACTGCTTCACATCATCAGATAATACATGGCTTAACTATTTTCTGCAAGGAGAGCCTGGATTGCTTGTTTACTGCTCAGAAATAAGCAGCACTGTATTTCATACACAGCCATGGCTGTCTTCACGTATGCTCCAGGTCGGCAGATCCTGGGGGCAGCTGGAGCTCCTGCCAGCCGCAGAGCCTGCCAGCAGGGTGGGACAGGCAGGCTTCCCACGGATGGTGGGTGACTGCAGCCCACAGCTCCCACTACCTAATTGTAAACCCATTACATTTGGGATGACACGAATGGTGCACAAGTGTACAGCCACGGGCTCCAGGTCTATGCTATGCTGAGGGAGATTTATTAGTACAGCATGTTCAGCTGGATCTCAGACCTAGATCTGTCACACCTTTCTGCTCAATGAGCGGTACAAAAGGACATGGCACACACCATGTCCCAGTCCCCAGCATGCCAGTACGCTGCCCTATTACTCCAGCATTCAGTTAGCTCCAAATCACACTGTCACCCAGGTTTGCTGAGTGACATAGCACAAGAGAAGCCAAATTACACAAAACTGTCTTACTCTGATATATTGGGCAGTTTGTTACCATTAGGCCCCAGAGCAAAACAATACCTGGGCTGAGAATAGTGTCAGGACTCTTCGCACAGCAGCTGCAACAGTGCCTGCAATTGCAAGTGCAATTTAAGTCTCTCTTGCTCATATACAGCTTTCTGGTACTTCATCCCTTGGCTATGACAGACAGGCTGATAAATTTTTCTTTGCCATTTGTCAGAAAGGATTACATTATGTTGGGCTGGAGAAAACCTCTCCTACTGTGGGAGAAACAAAAAAAAAGAAAAGCAACTGCAACAGCATCATAAGGCAGAGATGCTGTTAGAACAGTGAAGGATTTCCCTGTAGTTTCTTAGTGCTCATCCGCAATAAATTTTATGAGGGTTTGGAAGAAATAAGAGGCCTAAGTTAAACAGCAGGTTCACTGGTGTGGAAAGCAGTGCAGCATGGTTATTGCCAAATCTTTGTTTTATCCATCCTGACAGGTTCTCCCATATTATGCAGATATTTTTCTAAGGCAGTATTCTAAATCACTGCAAGGTCATCAGAATTCCCACAGTCTTCCAAAGTATTCTTGTGTCTGCAAAAGGTCTCTCGTCATGGGAACCTTTGGCAGACACCACTACTATAGGATGCTATAGAACCTCCTTTAACGGATCATGTAGTGCTGAACTGTGCTCTGCTGCAACACTGGGGCTGTTCAGCCTGGAGAAGAGAAGGCTGCTTGGAGACCTCATAGCAGCCTTGCAGTATCTGAAGGGGGCCTATAGGGATGCTGGGGAAGGACTCTTCATTAGGGACTGTAGTGATAGGACCATTGGTAACAGGTTAAAACTTAAACAGGAGAAGTTTAGATTGGATATGAGGAAGAAATTCTTTACTGTAAGGGTGGTGAGGCACTGGAATGGGTTGCCCAGGGAAGTTGTGAATGCTCCATTGCTGGTGGTGTTCAAGGCTGGGTTGGAGAGAGCCTTGGGTGGCATGGTTTAGTGGGAGGAGTCCCTGCCCATGGCAGGGGGATTGGAACTAGAAGATCGTAAGGTCCTTTCCAACCCTAACTATCCTATGATTCTATGATTCCTGCTCAGAGGAAGAGGGAACATCATCCAAAGAGTTATGGCTTAAGGATACTACGAGACTTGTATTAAAGACCACCTCCAGTAATAACATGTGTTAAACCATCATAGCAAAGTAAACCAATATTACAGTCAAACAAAAGCTTTTTTCCTTCCACTGTTCACTTAAGTATTTAATCAATTGATTCGGTTAATAAGATGGTGTGTAATTCTGTTATTGTATTGCACACACTACACCGTCTTCAATCTAAATGCTTCATATGTATTTAGAATAATATCTATTTAGAACCATAGTTATATTTCCCTTTTTCCAGTCATTGGGAACTTCACCTGACTGCCACGATTTTTGAAATATGATGGACAGAGGCTTAGCAACTTCATTTGCCAGCTCCTTCAGGACCCGCAGATGGATTTCATCAGGTCCCATGGACTTGTATAAGTTCAGGTTCCTAAGATGATCTCGAACCAGATCCTCTCCTACAGTGGGCCCAGGGTCTTCATTCTCACAGTCCCTGTGTCTGCCTTCCAGGACTTGGATGGTGTGGTCAGAGCATGTGCCAGTGAAGACTGAGGCAAAGAAGTCATTAAGAACCTCAGCCTTCTCCAAATCCAGGGTAGCCAGTTCTCCCAATAGCTTCTGGAGGGGGCCCACATTGTCCCTAGTCTGTCTTTTATTCGCTATGTAGCTATAGAATCCCTTCCTGCTATCTTTAACGTCCCTAGCCAAGTTTAATTCTAAGTGGGCCTTAGCTTTCCTAACCTGGTCCCTAGCTTCCTGGACAACATCCCTGTATTCTTCCCAGGCCGCCTGTCCTTGCTTCTTTTTTTAATTCAAATTTTCCTCAGCAGCTCCTTATCTACCCAAGGAGGTCTCCTCGCCCTCCTGCAGCACTTCCACAGTTGGGATTCACCGCTCCTGAGCTTGCAGCAGGTGATCCTTGAATATCAACCTCGCGACCATAATTTGTCCTAACATCAACAAGAGATGGGAACTAGGTGGTAGAAGAAACTGATAAGCTGCATACTTGCTACCCTGAGCAAGCGGCCTGTCATCTTTTGACAGAATGCTGTCCTCTGTGTGAACTTTGTTTCATTATAATGTCATTATAATGCCTTTACATGCTAAAATACACTCCCATCTCCAATGCAACCCCCCTCCAAAAGACCACCCTCTTCTGAGCATGCGCTCTGAATTTTTGGTGTCATATACCTTTAAAAGTGAAGCACGAGAGATTTGCACCAATAATAATAAAGGTATGTATGACTAGTATGTATCACTCAAGCTCCACCTTGAAGGTGAAAAATAGTATAAAATGACCCAAGAGAGGGGGAGATACTGGGGAAGATACTATCATGGATGAGTCGAGAAAGACAACAGCAATAGACTCCTGGGACCAGTCGGTGGGCTGGACCTCTCTTCCCAACCCCCATAAGGATGCCCGTGGGTAAGACTTGCAGTGTATCCAGTGCTTCCCTGGGAAAACTTAGAATCTCTATAGAGTTACTTTTCACTGTTACCTTTATATTTTAAAGCCAGGCTGTGTTAACTTTATCAAGCGCTTGTATCCATGTAACTATTATTTGCACCTGCTTTTGCAGACAGTATCTATCACCGGCAATCCATAAGAACCGGTACCTGTTGCATTAATAAACTGCACTGTTTTGGTAGCCAATCGCAACCAATAAACTGCCCTGTTTCGGTAGCAGATTGTAATTTTCTCACTGAACGCACTGAACGCAACACTCTTTCTAGTTGTGGCTATGGGGGTTCAGGAGCACGATTGGACTGGGCAGTGTGGTGTGCTATTTCTGAATCTGGACCAGTAGAGGTTTGATATAGCAAACACGGCTGGACTGGTAGTTGCAGCTGATTGGACTGGGCAGTGTGGTGCACTATCGGTGAATCGGATCAGTAGAGGTTCGATATAGGGAACGTGACCGGACTGGAAGTTGCATATTGGAGCTGTTCCCGGCCCCTCCAATAAAGCAAGGGGGTTTATTTTCTCCCCTTTAACGCAACACCTGTCCCCAGACAGAGTTCCATACTCTCCAGCCAATCCCTAACATAAATAGCAACTTCCTCTAACCACCTACCAGGCCTGTCTTTCCTAAAGAGCCTGAAACCTTCCATTCCAACACACCAGTCATAGGAGCCATCCCACCATGTTTCTGTGACGCCTATTATATCATACCCCCGTAGACGTGCACACGTCTGTAATTCCTCTTGTTTGTTCCCCATGCTATGGGCATTTGAGCCGAGCTCCAGTTGAAACCGGCTCATTGGCTGGAGCAGCTGGAATATCTCTGCATTGCTCTGAATGTTTATTGTAGGTGCTGGCAACTGACTGGGTGTTGTTGGGATGGAATGATGTCCCCCTCCCCCAACACATCTGTTTTAAAGCATCCTTGACCAGTCTGGCAAGCCTCCTCCCAAATCCACTCTTCCCTTTCTTTGTCAGACCAGCTCCACCAGACCCCAGTAGACCTGGCCTACTACATTGAGTCCCATGTTCAAGGCACCCAAACCCCTGACTACAGCACCACCCTTCTAACCATTTATTAACCTGGCCAATCCTCCTAGCCTTCTTAAGGTCCTCCCCTGTATCCTGGAGAATTGAGAAAAAGACAATCTGAGCTCCAGAGCCCCTAACCACCTCTCCCAGAGCTCTGTAGTCCTTCTTTACAAATTTACAAATTAAAAGCTCTTCACCCCTCTAGGTTAAGCAAGTCCCATTGGTTCTATGTAATTTATAGGGGAGCCATGACTAAGGTTATTTGCCTAATGCCAAATTTAAAATTCTATAGGAAGAGTATGGGGTAAAGTAAGACATCATCAGGAGAGTCTAACCTATGCCAGCCTCCAGAGGACCACCCTCCAGCTGAGAATAGCTGGAGCACCACATGTGCTTGGCCACGTGTCTTTCTTTGCTTTGTTATTCAGCCTAATGTGAGTCACCTTTGTTTTCCTTTGGGTGAGTGAATATTTCCCTTCTTTTCCTGAACTGTGGTGGAGCACTTCCAAGAAATGTTAAAAAATTAAACACAATTAAAAGTTCACTCAGAATTTTTTGAAAATCTTACTTAACCCTAGGAATTAAAATTACTGACTCTACCACTAATAACACAGTGAATGTCCCAATAATAAGAAATGGCATTTCGGATGCCAGGGTTACCAGCATCCTACTGAGGGTTGCTTATGCTGTACCACAGTGATGCTGCCCTGCTTTGCTAAAGGTTAGGAGATCAAAGCTATATCCATGCTAAATGATTTGAAGTAAAACAGGCTGACCATCTCAAGGGCTTTTGAAAATGGGAGGAAACAAAATGACAGTTAATGGATCTAGAAGGGCCTGACTTGAGGATAAGGGTAAGTGGTGTAAATAATCTCCATACTGAACTTGGTGCTGCATAGCAGCTTCCCTAATGTGCCTGGTCACAAGGTGAACCACTCTGAACAAATCCCACAGATTTTCTGCCCATACCACTTAGAACAAAGCTTAGGGTTCTTTTAAACACAGAACCCTCCCCCAAAACACTTTCTTTGTTATTCATGAAGACACTCTTCACACTACTTTCCTCTGCATTCACTAATAACCTTGCCACATTATTCATTTGCTTCCATGCACTGTCCTTTTATTAATTCTCTAGAATTTGCCTCCAAAAGCAAAATTTACCACATTTTCTAAATCTAAAACATTTCTTAGATTAACGGCTTACTTTGTTGAGAATCAAAAAGTTAATGTAGGAGTTCTCTTTGTTTGGCTTTGTTTTAGGGAAAGGAATGGTCTGGCTGAAGAATTGTTTCTTTTCAGAGAGTGTTGGAGGGCATATCAGTCAGGTTTTTGTTTTCTTCTTTGAAAGGAAGATAAAGCTAGATAATAAATTGCGGAGTTTCTCTAGGCAATGTCCTCTTTATGCTTGTTCTTAAGATCAGCGTAGGCAATATTATCCACAACCTCATTAGGGAAAAATGTTTTAATGTACTTTTCTCAGAGACATTACACATATATGCCCAGCGCAAGGAAAAATAGCTGAACTAAATTTGGACTTTCTCTGAAATAAGAGAGAGACTCTCAGCTAAGACAGGAATGGGAGCAATTTGTTTTGAACATGTCCCAGCCATACCCTCAGTTATAAAAATGGGTTGGAGAAGCTCTTTACCTTGCAAATATAACACCTACTTACTCTCAGTAATATATAATGGTATTTCAATATGAAGAGAAGCAATAGTCATCTGATTAAAAAAAACCCCAAACAACACTGAACAGAGGTAGGAAAGCTTATCACGCTGAAGACAAAAGTGAAGGAAACTCACAGATTTATTGTCATTGATTCAGGATGATGTATGAAGAAATAAACACAACTGAAAGTAGCTACATTGAAATGCTATACGCTATGTGAATGTACTGCCTGAAATTTCAAAAGATCAGGATTAGTACTCATAATAGCATCACTCAAAAAAAACACTGGAGTAGGAGACCAACATTTGGTACACAGACAAGGAAGGTCTGAGCTAAGCTTTCAACTGAACTAAGAAAAGCAGATGAAACTTAAATTGTAGGCTACATGGCCAAGTAGATGATCAGGAAAAATGAAAAGAAAATAAAAAACCAGAAAGGATAAAAATAATCCTTTAAAGACAACTACTAATCTTTTAGACAGGATGAAAAGGCTATTAAGAAATGGGTTTGGAAATATGACATGAACTGTATAAATAAGAAGTGAAATACTGTTGTAAGTTTGAGAGAGATTTAGAGAGAAGCTCTCCCTTTTAAATTTAAGCGCTCATATGAGTGAAGGAAGGGAGGCAGAGGATTCAAGTGGATGCAAGTTGTTTATAACACAAGCATTAAAGATAGTGTGGTTTTGGTTTTGTTTGCATGCAGAAAAGACATCTGAATAACCTGTCGTCTCAGCCAATTGTTCCAGAAAACTACTTCTTTCCTAAAGAAGTCATATGTGATTGATTTCTGAAGGAACTGCTGAGTTTTGGTCCCACAAATATCATGGGATTTCTCTCTATTAATGTTCTCCAGCAAGCTCAGCCTCCTCATTTAATTTAGACTGTAGTTATCAAGGCTCATGCTTTCAGCTCAGGAAATCTTTTGTGTGGCCCATTGAGTTAGCCAAGGGAATCACTGTATAAATACATTTAAAGGATTTTGCGTCAAGGGATCTTATCTTCTATTTAAGCCT
Source organism: Ara ararauna (assembly GCA_028858755.1). Lineage (NCBI taxonomy): Eukaryota > Metazoa > Chordata > Aves > Psittaciformes > Psittacidae > Ara > Ara ararauna. Next base: position 77,610,714 of record CM054376.1, read on the forward strand.
CAAAAGGCAAATGTATCTTCAGTTTGGTTGTTTTCCCTGAAGTGAGGAGGAACACAGTAGTGAAGAGAAATCACAGTGAATCCCAAACAACAAGATGGTTAATAATTGAGGTGTTAATGCATGAAAAACAATGTTTTGTGTCCTTTATGTCTCTATTTTATGGTACTGGAAGACCTAGGAGGAGCTAATTGCTCTGAAACTGTTCGCTGTGTTTGTTCCCATGGCACACTTTCTGACTGGTACCTGAGTAACCCTAATTCTACCCTTCGAGAAGAGCAGTCAAAAAGCCCACTAATTTTACCCCACCTTGTGTATCAGAGATACAGAAAAATCTGATACCTTGTTTTTGTTGAAATAGTTTCAAACATCTTGCCATTTATGTAAGCATATAGAATTACTAAATCAAAGATGTGTAGAGATAAAAGAACATTTTTAAAAATCACAAAGTGAAAAACATAATAAAAAGCATGAATCTGATTTAAAAAATAATCTGAAAATACAACAAATTGTATTAATCTGCTCTTACATCTAAGCTTTGATTTTACTTTGATTTTGAGTTGTAAAGCATTATATATCTCTAGCAGGCAAAAAAAAAGGTGAAAAATTCAGTCTTAATAAGTATAGCAGAAAGGGTAATGAAACATTGGAAATGATTTATGGTGTAATGCATCACTCTATATATCTTTGCAGAAAGAAAATAGACAAATTACCTCAGCTTTAAGAATCATATTCCCAGTTACTGCAGATAAGGACATTTAAAACGTATGTGTAAGAATGGAAATGTTTATAAAAGACCAGAGGCTTTCAAAATTCACTGTGTATCAGGTCTAGTGAGTGTAATGCCAACAGTAATATATGAAATCTGATCTGACAATGTCATCAGTTTCCTTTGTTTGAGGAGAAACCCATGCAATGAAAATATACAGCATCCTGCCAAAACTGAAAAAAGCAGTTAGTGGAAAGGACTCAGTGGTAATGACCACTAGTCAAGTTTCTCATTGGCAAAGTATGAAAAGAAGATGAAGAATTAATTACATTAAGAAATCCCAAAGAACATGGTTTAGATTAAAGGGTGTTTTTTTTAACAAGACAGCTGGAAGGCTGATGTAGCACTGTTCATGCATATGTTTGGAAGGTATTTCCCAAACTCTAATTTTAGAGAGTGCTTCTAAAGGCTGTTGCTCTTTCACTGCTCTGTGCCATCTCCAATTTATCTTAAGTATAAAATAGAAAAAATAATAGAAACTACAGCTTCTAGTTAAATAGGAGTCTTTTTAAAGAAACACAATAAAACAAGATATGGTCCAAATCCTGTAGATCCAGAACCTATAGTAGCTTGGCAGGTCCCCTTTTACCTATAAGCAATAAATGAAGTAAAAGCCAACCTGTCAAACTTCAGCAAGTTTAATGCAGTCCCTTGGCTCATGTCGACTACATGTGAACTCTGCATAGAGCAATAAATTGTTGTACCAAAATCCTGGTGTTCAGACCCGGTTGTGTGGTTTATCTTTGAAAATCAGGTTCTATATTACTCTCCAGCTAGTAATTTTTAGTAGGACTATGCGCCTGGTAACAGCTTGCTCTTGGTGCCTCAGCCCACTTTCATTGGCAGTTTCCATTATATTCGGAGCTCCTGTGTATTCACTAAACGTTATGGGCACAAACAGATTACTTCAGTAAGATCTCAAGTAAAGGGTTAAGACAGAATATCAGACATACATTTCTGAAAATGGTGGCCTACCTTCCTTGTGAGCTGTAGTGGTTTAAGCCCAGCTGTAACTCACACAGTTCGCTCACTCACTCCCCCCTCTTTCTTCCCCCCCCCCCCACTCCCAGGGGGGTGGGGAGGAGAATTGAAAGAATGTAACTCCCACGGGTTGGGACAAGAACAGTCCAGTAACTAAGGCATAACACAAACCACTACTGCTACCACCAATAACAATAATGACAAGAGAAACAACAAGGGAAGAGAATACAATCGCTCACCACCCGCCAACCGATAACCAGCCCGACCCAGCAGTGATCCAACCCTTCCAGGTCCCTGCCCCCAGTTTTTACATCCTGGGCATGACATGCTGTGATATAGAATACCTCTTTGGCTAGTTTGGATCAGGTGTCCTGTCTCTGCTTCTTCCTGGCTTCCTCTCCTCCCTGGCAGAGCATGAGACTTAGAAAGTCCTTGGTCAGAGTAAACATTACTGAGCAGTAACTAAAAATATTGGTGTTATCAGCGTTGTTCCCAGGCCAAAAGTCAAACACACAGCGCTGTACCAGCTACCAAGAAAGAGAAAAATGACTGCTACTGCTGAACCCAGGACATGAGCTTATGACAATCACATGTGGCTTTAAGAGAAATTCTAGGTCAACGCTCTGTGGTTCTGTTAATCAGGTTTGCAACTACTTGCTAAAATTACGTCTTTCAATTGACAAGAAGCTTTGAGTGCTCTTCAAGTTGAAGGGTGAGAGCTTCCTCTTGTCTCAAACAGAAATAAACCCTGCTTACTGGTGCCAGTTCAGCTCTGAAAAAGTGACAAGCCAGCTCTGACTGCTTATGTTGTCTGTACTACATTTTCCTGCAGTGAACAGTCTACTCCCCCTCTTAGAGCCCTATTCAAATGACTTCTCTTCCTTCTTTCTCGACCTGCAAGGTATTAGGCCAAACCCATGGTAAGGTTCTGCAAGGACAAATGCTTAATGTTGCTTTTCCCCTGCCCCCTCCCCCTTTCTGACTTCATGTATTTTTGCGTAACTTTCCTTGTCACCTCCCAAAGTTTTTCTCTCTCCCTCTTCTCTCATGGCCTGGCAAAGTTTTTACTTAATGTCAATAGCCCAATGAGACAGTTTCTCCTTTACTATCCACATTTCATTGTTGCAAGTGCAAGATGGGATGAGGGATGACTCTTGTGTTAATGAAAGAGAGTGAAGGTTCTATTGACTTTGCCAGGGTCAAAATTTCACCCTCAGGGACCTACTGGTAGGAGAGAATTTCCATTTTCACAGAAAATTTGCAACCCCTCAATTGTATTGGGAACCTCAAATATTTTCTTCACAGGGCAAAGTTCGTATCTTATTTCAGATGAATGCAGTGGCTGAGCATCATCTGCTGCTTGAAATCCTTTAGAAGTTACTTAGAACTAAAACAGGCATAAAGGAGAAGCATGGTGGGAAAGGGTTGTTTGCTATTAAACACCAGCATAAACCAAGCTGGGCTTTTTGTCTGTTCCCTTCCCCCATTTTGTTCACACAGTCCTCTTCACCCTTCAAACAGCCCCAGAATGCTAATTTTTCTAATCAGTTGGAGAAGGAAAACTATTATAGAAATCAATTGAAATACTATTCTAAACCTCATCTAATGAGCCTGGATCCACACCCATAAATAAACTTCCACTCTTTCCCTTCTTAACTTCCAAGAATGCTAGTTTCCGCACTCTATATAAGCTGACACATTCAAATTCAAAATTAATATTTTAAATAATTTTCAAAAAGGTGGGGGGTTTTTTTGTTCGTTTGGGGTTTTTTTGGTTTTGGGTTTTTTTTTTTGTTTTGTTTTCTAAACAAACTGGCAGGTGGGTTTTATGAAGAAATAAATGGTTTAAAGAAAAGTCTAATTGTCCCCTTTTCACAGATTTAGGATTTCTCTTCATAGAGCAGCAGATGACACGGATGCTCAGGATGATTCAGTTAAATGATACTGAAATAATAAAGCTGAGATCAGCTTTATTCTTCATCCTGCTTCCCCCTATATTTTGAACTTTAAGGCATTCGATTACATTCTATTATTCTGTTTTTCTCAGGGGTAAAATCTGAACACACATAACCCTCAGCACTAATAACAATGGGAAAAACCTTCACACACAAAAAAAAAAAAACCTATGTGCTTTTGTCTATACCAATGGTTTGAAAGAAAATCTTGATAAATCAACATAGTTTGGTTTATTTTTACCTTTTCTTCCCAAGTTCTGTTGCCTTGATCAGATAAAAAAAATTAAAAAAATTGGGAGCTGTCAACCTGTGTTCTTTTCAGGTCTTCTCTGTCTCTTTCTATATTAGTTACAGCCTGCTTTTTGTAGCTTTATAGCCAGCCTGCCCTAATTTAATTACCATGACTTGTGTGGCTTAAAGATAAATAGTTTTATTCAGTCTGCCTACTTTTGTATAAGTTTTCCCATTCACACATCTTTCTATATTTTGGCATGCAGAATTCTTGTCCTCTGTTCTTCAGCAGGTTAACACAAGGTTAGTTTTATAGCATTGTTCATATTTTCACAAAAAAGGCCTTTAATGCAGTTCTGCTCTGTCCCTGCTTTGCTATATCTGTGTGCTGTGAGTCTGCGGGCTTTTGTGGGACAGAAACAAACATGGGCTGGGTCTCAAAAGCATGGAATGGTAAATACATCATTATGCCCATGATGAGACAGAAATCCTCAATGCATCCAAGCTACCTGCGAATGTCTAAGATTTTTTTCTTATTTGAAGAAAGAAGTTCAGAAATCAAGGCTTGAGATGCTGCAGAGATAGGATAATTTTAAGACCTAGGGTGGTGCAGTTGGACTAATAACCACGCTATTCTTGTAAAAACACTTGACAAGTACAAATGTCCTGGCCATCACAGCTTATAACTTTATTCATTCTGGGTTTAAAGGGCAAATAAAAAGCAGTAAAGGTTCCAGGGGCCCTCATCAGTAATAATGAGCTTAATAAATAAAAAAAAATAAAATAAAAAATTATACAACTCCAAAACACTAGTTCTGTATGTAGGTGTTTTGTTCAAATGATGCTTTGCAATTATATGATAGGGTGGGATATGTGCTATGCTTGAAAACAAGAAATGAACTTCTAAAATAAGAGCGATGAATTTACTAGACATGACTTTCTCATAGGTGCTATGGTAGTTTCCCTGTATCAGAAGGCTTCTGTCTTAAAACAAGCTCCCCAATAATGGCACTTGCACAAAATGTCTGACAGCAAACGTACTCTGCTCTTGTGAGACCTCACTTGGAGTATTGCGTGCAGTTCTGGTGTCCTCAACATAAAGGACATGGAACTGTTGGAACAAGTCCCGAGGAGGGCCACAAGGATGATCAGGGGACTGGAGCACCTCCTGTATGAAGATAGGCTGAGAAAGTTGGGGCTGTTCAGCCTGGAGAAGACTGCGTGGAGACCTCATAGCATCCTTCCAATATCTTAAAGGGGGCCTAAAGGGATGCTGGGGAGGGACTCTTCATTAGGGACTGTAGTGATAGGACCATTGGTAACAGGTTCAAACTTAAACAGGAGAAGTTTAGATTGGATATGAGGAAGAAATTCTTTACTGTAAGGGTGGTGAGGCACTGGAATGGGTTGCCCAGGGAAGTTGTGAATGCTCCATCGCTGGCGGTGTTCAAGGCTGGATTGGAGAGAGCCTTGGGTGACATGGTTTAGTGTGAGGTGCCCCTGTCCATGGCAGGGGGGTTGGAACTAGATGATCTTCAGGTCCTTTCCAACCCTAACTATCCTATGATTCTATGTGCTGAGCTATCCAGAACACACAAAAAAACCTGACACTCCTTTACAAAGATGATTCAGAAAAATTACACTAGCAAAAAAGAGGTAAAGAAATGCATTTAAATGTCCTACAGATGAATCAAAAGTCATGTCATTAAACAAAGTTCTAGAGGATCTATGTAAACAGTACCTGAAGATGAACACAGCCCATCTTTGTGCGCATACCAGAAGCTAATATGCTATAGATAGATACAAAGCAAACCCAGTATTTCCATGTGTTAACACCTATAGCAAGAGAAGAGTCCATTGACACTGCAATGCTTGGAAAAGGGAAAGGTAAATCTAGTTAGTCACCACTAACTAGAAAACCCTATGGAAGAAATGAAGGGCACAACAAACAAAGGAAGGTGCATTTGATTTCTGTCTAGACTAAAATAACCTAACAGTGCAGTGATGGATCCACTGGTAGCCTGCCTCACCTCCTCATAGCCTGTGACTGGCTTCAGTAAGGAAAGACTTTGCTTACTAGTGGCTGCTTTTGAAAAAACTCACTGAATACCTTATTCTTACCTAGGTCCTCCCTTCACAAACAGCACTGAAGTAATGAAAAAGCAGCTGCCCCTGAAGCACAGTGTTACATCCACACAGAAAACAAGCTGCTATGACTTTGGAAAGAGACTGCCTGAGGTCACTGGGGCAAACCCCCTCTGTTGTTTTTGATGGGTTTTAAGGAAGAAAAAAAAAAAAAAAAGTCCTGCTGAGCAGATAAGGCTTTAAAGGCTCCACAGATAGGTGCAGATGCACAGGGGAGTTTATGGCACACTATTAATCTTTCTTAGAAAGATGAAGCGTTGATGCAACTTTGATGAAATGTGAAGCTGCCATTTGGAAGGAAAAAAAAAGGAGACTAGAATACTTCAAATATAGCATTTTCATTGCCAAAGTACACCTATCACACCGAGAGTCTTTCCTCACTAAAAAATACTTATTTTGATTTCTATTAATGGCTCACTTGAATCAAGCTGTTTGCAGTTGCCCACTCCCACATCCTCTCAAAAGGGATTTATCAGAGTGGGCCTCTCTTGGAAATCAAGTTTCTTGGCCTTTTGTTGAGCTAGCACAAGTGTTGCTGGTAACAAGTCAGATTTAGTCAGAATGGTGTGTCTGCTCTATCATGGAAGATAAATAAAAGCACTTATGTCCACACTCACATCTAAACAGCAATGAACAAGATGTCCATTAATTGGGTCACCTTTGCAGGTATTTATATTCCTCTTAAGTAGTCATGGACCAAACAAGAATCTCCACTTCCTGGACTTCTACTACTGGCTCAAAATTGCTGCAGCCACACAACACAGCTTACCAGTCTGGTACAGACTCACTCTTTTGGGGATGTTTGCATGTTTTTAAGGAACATCTAAAAGCATAAAGATGACATAAAGATTGAAATAAACATGCTGGCTCACTCAACAAAAATGCAACTGTATGCCTGTGCCTGATTCAGATCACATTTCCATCACTGTGTGCATCAGTGAAGATTTTGTATTAACAGTCATAGAATCACAGGCTGAAACTGCACAATGTAACAAGTCCTTCATCTCTGTAGGACACAGTCACTTGATATTTCTCTGGCATATAAGGCCCATGGAATTTATTGGCACATACCCTGAACCTGATGAATAATGATCATGTGCTCTAAATACTAAAAATAAAATATGAAAATAGACCCCTAATTTCTCTACATTTTACTTTAAACTGTGACATAAGCGGATATAAGACCTCCAGTAACATAACTTCATAGTATGAAAATGCCTTCAAGCTGTCCTAGGATACAAATGATTTACACAGAGATATGTCCCCTATACACATAACCATGAAATTTATGCCAGGAATACTGACAAATCCTTCTATTACCCAGCTGGACACTTTAAAATGCAGAAAGCAAGCAACCAGATTACACAACTACAAAATCCTCCTGAAAAGAATGAATTGTGATGGTTTTTCCCTCTCTCTCTAAAGGGAAAAAGACTGACTAGGAAAACATGAGTGATAATAAATATTAAAAATCAAAACCAAGCTGACTTTGTTTTTTATAAGATGAGAAGTTTCCGTTACACTCTTATAATTACTGCATTTCTTTATAATCTCAGATATTAACATTCAGATGAATGTTAGTATCATTGTACAAGGTCGGTCTCCATATAAATACATAATGTCTTGCCTATGAACACTAAATATATTTCATAGTTTAAATATAATTCTGTTCAGGCTTGTTGCAATTTTTAATACAAATGTAGATACTTAATTTAGAAGTGTAATTTCATGTTTTATCTTGATACTTCTAGAAGACTCTCCAGTCCTTTTTTAAAAAAGGCATCTATTCAGGTTTAAAAGAGTCTATTTGAAGTCATTAGCGAAGGAAATTGTTACCACTAATTCTGACCTACCACAGGTTTTAAAAGAAAGAATGACCCATGAAACTTAAAAGAAAATCCAACAAACGTGGTTTATGAATCTATGTGCAATATTTTGGTTACAATGAAATAAAACACTGATATGTGCCAGACACCCTGAAGTTGCTCTCCTGTGACTAATTCTTCTGCGCTAGTTTTTAAATTAATCTCCTAGTGCTTGGCCTCTTCCCACCCTTGTTATTAAACTAACAAAAGCAGTGTATACCATCCCCACTAAAAGCAAAGGCATAAACCAGAAACTCTTTCAAGCATTTCCTTCACCCTTTTAGACAGCTTTACCAAAAAAAATCACGTTAATGTTGTACTAAACAAAATTCCATACATAAAATTTTATTTCAATAAATGAAATATTTTATTTCCAAATGTGATTCCTTGACAAATTCCTTGATTGGGCACTATTGGTCTACTTATCTGAAGAATATTCCCAAGCAATGTACATGAAACTAATCTGAATAGTTGCTAAATTCCCAGGAAGCTGATCTGCTTTATAACAGAAGATTACAACATTCCTGTAGGTGCAAAAAAAACCCCAAAAGCAAAATCCTTCATGTGACCATCTCAAGAAATACTGCAAGCCTCAGCAAAATCATGATCAATGTATTTTGATAAAGTGTTCAAAACTTCAGAGCCTGAGGCTGTATTTCTCACATAAACAGATTCACCTACAGGAATTCAGAGAAACCTGATGAGTGGTCCAGCCAGGCTTTCCCACCACCCTTTTTGATATTTAATGATCTTTATTGGGAACTTTTTTTGACTGAACTGGTGTATCATTTCAGAGTGCCAACTCATGAACATAAGCAGACCAGTTTGCAAGCTGAGGCAGCTGCTGTCCTTGCCCTTAGTCCTTCCTGTATGCCTCTTCCTCTGGGGAAGGAAAGGTGAGACAGGAGAGACAGATAAGCAGCTCCTGAATGGCTCAAGCTCAGTTTCCTATAGTAACTTACACCTACAGTTCTGATGATAAAATAAAATGAACGCTCTGTATGGTAAAGAAGGCACCAGTGGTGGATAAGGACAGCAGAAGCAAGGACACAGAAAATAGGATAGGAAGGATATGTGGAGCATGCAAACCTATGATGAAAGAATGGAATAAGACTAACTGGCCCACTTGAGAAGTTCTTACAATGGCGAGATGTCTTTGGCAACCATGACTGATGACTTCTACTCTTCTTTCTAGGAAGGTGTAAATCTGCTTTTTCTATCTGTCCAGCTGATTTAGGCATTAGTTCCACAAAAGGCTACCTCTTCCAGTATGAAAGTGCAATGGTCCTTAATCTCATTTCATGTCTACAGATATTTTCATGTTACCAAAAGTAATGTAAGAGGAGCAACCACAGATGAATTTTAGAAAAGGTCATTTCTTATCTACATATCTGTTTTTGTTACATCCTGCATAAAAAGTACGTCAGAATGACAGATGCCATGAGAAAACAAGAAGTACAGATAAATTCACTGATCCCTATGTGCCTCAAACACTGACTGCATTTGGCAGAAGTGCACATTTGATTATTACTGCAGCCAGATTCAAGAAAATAAAAGGGTAGAATATGGCATTGATTCCATTCTGCTCTGTGCTCTGATCATGCACAGAAACCAGCTGATATTTTGAGGTTCTGAGGTTGCAACATGTGGCTCTTCTAAAGAATAGACTGCAACCTTGAGGGGTTTGGTTTGGTTCATTTTTTGACTGAAATCTGACATGCATTACATGTGAACATTTGGAAGTCATATTGTTCATTATGCATTACATGTAATTGCTTTAACTTTTATAGTATGCAGTCATTAAATTGACTTTCAAAATAATAGAGCACTTAACAAAACCCTTAGCAACATGTGACCCAATAAAGATGAATGAGCATGGTGTCTAACTTCACAAACACTGTTTACTTTAGTGTAGATGCATACATCCCCTTTGTAAATTAGTGGCAATGCTTGCAAATAGAAGGGGCATATAGGAAGCAGGCCACGTCCTGATCTATGAACAGATGTACACATTTAAGTATCAATTATTTCTGGCACAGATTTATTTCAGTCAAGATTTTCTGAACAGCAGGGAGAGATCTGATACGTGAAACAGTAGGCCCCAGTCAATTAGTCTGTGACAGATAAGAACCTTTCCTTAATTTGTGCTGTTGAGTTTATATGTGGACTGTTTCTTCAGCGATAACATGTTCCCCTCTGACTTAAATCCAGTTTTTATCAGCTGGGATTCTGACATTCTTTCCAGGTGCAGCAAAGAAATACTCCATTGAGAAAGAATGAAGTATGATATGTGGGTCTTGCTTCCATCTTATGGGAAAGAATGCTTTTGTAGTTCTACTCCTCAAAAAATTTGTGAACAAGGAAACAAACTAATTTACCATGCACACAAGCGTACCGTCTCAAAGCACCACAGGGGAACTCAACCACGTAACATCCATTAATATCTGTAACAGGAGCAAGACTGAAGTATGCTGCTTTGGAAATTTGCCTTGCCATAGTTGTGTGAAGTTATGCTGAAAAGAATCCTTTAAAAATAGTCAAGAAAAGTTAGGAAAATCTCCTACATCATTAACATACTGCATTGCTTTTGGTATCTATGCATTACTACATTTTCAAAGATAAAAAAGGTAAAGTTTTCCTAAGACAACATCCCCAAGCTACATAAAGACCTAGGGAGTACATTAGATTGCTGACATGGCAAATTCGCTCCATATGTTATTTAGCTCATGCTCCAGACAGACAAACTTTAGAAAGGCTAGACTAGTATGAGATACCACATCAGCAAAAGCAGCACCTCACACTCTCCTCTAAAAATTTTGCAACATAACCCTGAATTTTCATTTACACCCATAGAAAAAGTGAAAGATTCCCATGTTTCTTTCCCTCTGATTGTGGCTCTGTCTAGAAGTATGAAAGCTTCATTTTACATTATGGGAGTGGAAGGAGAAGGAAGAAAGGGGAGTAACACCACCCATCTTCCAAGAGCTGAAGAGGAAGGACGGTGCCTGGGAGCAGCTAGGAGTGAAAAGCAGCTCCTTTTCCCTGGGATAAGAGCTCGGAGGGGCTGCTCTTAGCTTCCACTGCTCCTCCAGTTTGGGAAGGACATTAGCTTTTGCCATCCTTAAGGATTCAGTGGTGGGAGAGCAGGTGGCTGTCAAATATCAGTGGTCATAGGTGAATTCTGCATTCAGGATTATCAGATAGTTTATTAGACAGGCAGGAATGTAGCATGATGAGCCCAGAGGCTGAGGAAAAGGCCCTTCTAGTTAAGCAGCTGTTACTGACCAAGGGTCTTGCTTCTGCAGCCTGCAGGATTCCTCATTACTTAAAACCACAGATCTGCTACTGAACCATAGATGCAGTTTCTAGCACATAAAGCAGAATCACAGAATTATTTAAGGTGGAAGGTGCTGCTGGACATCATTTAGTTCAACCCCTTGCTCACAGTAAAGTCAACTTCAAAGTTAAATCAGGTTGTCCAGAGACTGTCAAGTTCTGATTATCTCCAGGGACAGAAATTACAGGGCCCCTCTGGGCAGACCCTTCCTGTTGCTGATCCACCCTCATTGTGAGCATCCAAGAGGTACAGATGATGAAGACCTTATCTCTTACAGAAAGAAGATACTGCTGAGCAGCAGATGGGCCAGCTGCTGAGACAACCTGTTCCATGGAAATGGCAGTATTTCAAAGGGCAGAGCTCTGAGGGGACTCAACACCATCCCTTTCCATTTACAGTCAGTGGTGCCTGAGACAGAAAGATTCAGAATCACTCAGAACAGATATGAGTGAGGACTCCTTAATCCCATTTTACATGCTCTTGCGGATGCAGAAGGAAGTACTGTCACAGTGATGTTTGCTATCAGTAGATTCAAGTGACCTCATCAGGTATGGTTGCAGAAGCCTGTCCCTTCACCTCTTCTACTTGGTTTCTCCACAATGCAAGACGTGTGTGGGGTGGCTGGAAGACAGTCCTCTGGGCACTATAGAGATTATTGGCTCCAGAGATGGAAGCAACCTCAGTGATCTGGTACAGGAAATACTAAACCAAATGTTGTGGGAAGCAAGAATCAAAAAAAACCAAACACACCTGTCCTGGGTTCAGCAGTAGCAGTAATTTTTCTCCTTCTTAGTAGCTGGTGCAGTGCTGTGTTTTTGACTTTCGGCCTGGGAACTGTGCTGATAATACCAGTGTTTTCAGTTACTGCTTGGTAATGTTTTGGTCTGACCAAGGACTTTCTGAGTCTCATGCTCTGCCAGGGAGGAGAGGAAGCTGGGAGGAAGCAGAGACAGGACACCTGACCCAAAACTGACCAAAGAGGTATTCCATACCACAGCATATCATGCCCAGTATATAAACTGGGGGCAGTTACCCAGAAAAGTTAGCTCACTGCTGGGTCAGGCTGGATACCGGTTGGCGGGTGGTGAGCAGTTATATCCTCTTCCCTTGTTATTTCCCTTATCATTATTATTATTGGTGGTAGCAGCAGTGGTTTGTGTTATACCTTAGTTACTGGCCTGTTCTTATCTCAACTTGTGGGAGTTACATTCTTACGATTCTCCTCCCCATCCCTCCGGGAGTGGGGGGAGGAAAGGGGGGGGGGGGGGTGAGCTAACAACATCATGGCAGATTTATGGCTGGGCTTAAACCACAACAACACCCCACAGCCAATTACCCACTTCTTTTTAGTAAAGATTTTTTTTTAAAGGCCTAAGAGGAAGGGTTTTTTTTCCCTTTCCTTCTTCTTAACTTCATTTATTTGTATGTATCCTTGGAAGTTGCAGTCAAACTTCCCACAAAAATTATTTTTGTGTGTGTGAAGAGAACAAAAAGAGGTTCTTGCTTCTGGATAGAAAACAAGTAAAACTTGGATTCAAATTCCTCTTTTATTCCTGTGACCTGGGGCAACTATTGCTGCCTTTTAAAATATGCTTACTTCTCCTGTCTCTGGTGATTGTTATTAATAGTTTAAGGAAAGTGGTGATAAAGATCAATCCCCTACCCAGAAAAGAAACATTAGCTGCTTCTTTTATGTCTTCTATAGTGAGTGACCAGCTGCAGTTTCAAATGATCCCCAGATGTTTACTACTACTTGTTCTCAAAAGCAGCTTATGTTTTCTCTGGAGCAGCTGCGCCATGTTGGATATTTCTGGTTATCCTGCAGACTTCAACCTCTTGTCCTCCGAAGAAAAAGTAAAGGTCAAACAGAAAGCCTGCGTGGCACAGAAGTCCCCAGTGAAAAATAAACCGAGGATGGTCTCTTACCAACTTAAGCTATGGCTCTCCATGCTCAACAAAATATTCAAGGAATTCCTACAGAGACAGGTAAGTGACCATTACAAGCTTTTCACCTAATTACAAGAAAGATTTAAAGAATAATCACTGACGTCTCTCACAAAAACCATGTTGTTTTTCTGGATCTTTACAGCAGTCTTTAGTCTTACTCAGAGCTCAGACTTCTTCCTCGTTCCCTCCTGTCTAGCATCCTTTCTTCATGTGGCCACAAATTTCTGCCACTTTGGCAATAACTGCGATACACATTCACTGTGGGGCCAAGCACGACTCCCTGTAGTCAGGCCTATTTTCTCTTTCTGAGCTGAGGAAATGGGGACAGGGCTGACTGGTTAGAGAGCAGCTGCACACCAGAGGCAGAAAGGCGTTTTCTTAAATGTGGGAATTGATCACAATATTTGCCTAATCTCAAGCTTGTGAATTATCATGTCAGACAATGCCTGCAAGTCACTGATAACAGCTGAGGAGCTCACACAAACTCTAGTGGACTTTTTCAAAGCTTATAGACTGCCTCCAGAATCTCTAGCACTTTTATTGAATTTAAAATCTATCTTATGCACCTATGAAGATAACATGGATGGAAGTATAGAGGGAACAGTATTGTTCAAACAGATATCAGGATCAGTGTGTCATAATGAGGAACTGGTATCAGGCAGTATCTAATATGTATCTGGAATCAGGAGACACCTGTTGTCTGTTCTGTTATTCTTGGTCTGGCCTCTGAAGGCATCGTGACCTGGCTAAGTTCACTCTTCTCCATGTCTCCAAGCTCAGTTAAGATCCAGAAAAATTGAGCAGATCAGACATTCAACTTTTCTTTAAAAATGAAGGATGCACAAAAAAAAAAAAAAAGTCATCTCCGGAAATTACAGTACAAAAAAACTTAATCTGATTTAATGGGAAAATGCCTGGAAAAATTATTAGTCAATATTCAGGCACCTACAGCACTTGTAAAGCAGAAAACAGAGTTATCAAAACTAATTGATACCCTAGCACACTTTCCTTCATTTACAACTAGCCTGGTGAAGAGTGGGAGGATTACTATGTACATTTGCATGGCATAACAAAGCTTTTGACACAGTCTAATATAAAGTCCCAAAAGCAAACTGGGAGAGATACTCAAGATTAAACAGATGCACAGTTTTTTGAGGAAAGACAGACTAGGAAACTACTTGCAGTAGTTGACCTACACACAAAGGGATATCAAACAGGACATTCTGTTTTGTGTACATGGTGTACATAAGACAGTATATTGCAACATTAGCAAACAGCAATTACAATTTTAACAGTAATGAACAAGGTCACAAAAATGGCTTCCAAAGCTCTTAATTTTCTAGAAACAGCTAACATGACAAAATGGATTCTTTTATTGAATTTAAAATATAGTCTTTATTGCCCTTTATTATTTTTTCTGATCAGAAGGTTGTTTCTTAGAACCAACATGGAAAAGCATAAATCAAACTTCCAAGTTTTACAGTTTACCACGTCAGTTAGTCCTGCAGTCAGTAAAAGTTAGCTCCATTAAGGAAAATCCCATGTGTTATTGGCAAGTCAGGTAATCGAGAACCGCAGTAAGGGGGCATGATTGCAACATTCTGCTTCTTACATATAGATTATTCTCTAATGCCCTAGAGAACAACTGCAGTGAGATATTCTATTCTTATACCACTGAAAAATCCAATTGTTTAGAGTTTAAATAGTGATTATATATTACACAAACAGAAAGTAAGTTGGTTACTAAACTTGACCCTTATGAATTTAAGGATTTGGATATCTAGAAACAATACCAACACGAATTTCACTTGGTCATATCAGTAAAGAAAACTGGCCAGCTCATGCTGCTATTGTGAAGAACTACAATGGCTGCAGAGCCTCTGAGCAAATGACTCACTTCATGGCTAGGCTACTGTGCCCTTGGAAATGTTGACTTCCCTGCTCATTCTCAGAAATTACAGTGAGCAGATAGACAAATAAATGCTTTTCAAATATTTTTATTGTTTTCTTTTTGCAGTCTGTTACATTATAGCAGATTACTCCACCAAGCCAGCAGGGATATTACTACGAAATTGACAGCCAACACCCCGAGTAAACACAGGAATCTATATTTTTTTCTTGAAAGTGTTGGTAATATATTATTAATCTTAGATACACTATTTTTATATATATATAAAAAAATATAAACCACCTATAACTATACCTAATGCCATACATATAGTATACTATATCAGTATGAATCTATTATGAGAATAAAACTCTCTCATTCTTTCATCCCTCCGCCACTGACTTCTCAAAAATGCCAAACAATGAGTGAGTATAGTCCACCTAAACTTGTAAACATGACGGGAACTAACAAAAAAATGGAAGAAAGAAAAAAAACCCAACCAAACCAAAACTCCTTACTTACTGCATACCTTATATTTCCCATATGTGTCCAGGGAAAGTCACTGTGGAAAAATCAGCTTCAAGAAATTCAGTAGTGGCTGCATTACGTTAATAGGATATTAAACAGTTTGAGTACTTGAGTTTCACACATGTATGTGGCTTCCCACTGAAAGCAACATCAAAACCAAATATTAATTGTTAGCATTTATGAAAATATATTAAAAATAAGGATGGAGAAAGGAAAAATGTCCTATAAATTAGACAATGTTTATAACACTAATAGGCAATGTAATGGGCAAGAAACAGGAATGTGTGCTGTTAGGCTCAGAACACAAACATAGCAAGATTAAAAATAATAACAATTTTCATTCTGCTTCTCTTTCCTTTCCACCTGCTCTAATTAGCCCCTGATGTTGTGAAGGCTTACCTTTACTAATGCTTAGCCCCACTGAAAGCAATTAATGCTGATAAAATCAAACACAATTCAAGAGCTTTAAACAGATTATTATCTAAAGAATCTAACAATTTTGTCGTTATTGTAGCTAGATAAGTAAAAACAGAAGATCGTGCGATACAAGGCATTAAAATTTCCTACCTTCTCAGTACACACTACTCCTTTCCATCTCTTCTTGTGAGGAACACTGCCCAAAGGCTGCATGAATAGCAGAGATGAAAAAAGAAATACCTCAAATCATGCTAGGACTCAAAATCAATCTCTTATACCTGATATGGTGTAAAAGCCCCTGATCATAATTTTAGGGCAATTATTCTGATTGAGCATTCAATTGAGCTGGCCTTCTCTTTTTAAGTAAAGTGAAGATGCTAGTTTGATTTGATTGGATCAGATCGTATGGAAATTTTACATATATTGTTCAAGTATTTCTTTCATGACAAATAGGCAGGCCCAAAATTGACTTCTCTGTCATGTGTGATGGCCAAAATGAACCAAGTTGTTAAGTCTGTAGGATCATGCCCAAAATACTATCTGAAAGGTATTTTGAACAGACTCCATAATTTTGTTGTGAGGCTTCCAATGTCTTTATTGTGTTAAAGGAAAGCTGGCTGAATTTGACTGTTCTTTAGTAGGAATTTTGTCAGAAGGACTTATAGAGTTACCTTACAGTCTAACTGCTGTTGCTGCACACACCACAGCTTCCACCTGGTAGCCAGTTTTGGACAGCCCTGTGTTCTCTCCTCCCTATTGCATCAGTGTTGTCATTTAGACAATACAGCTTAGTTTTGGTATTTCCCTAAAGGGCTTTGAAATTTTAGTATTACAAGTGCATCCAAGGAACATATTCTGCAGTGTGTGAAGTAATTTGACCTTATTATCTTTGCTGATACTGAGAAGGTATTAGGATGGCCCTTGCATCCAATAATGTGCTCTCAATGGGAGCAGGTAGATTTGAATCCGACTGTCTTAACACAGCATAGTTCTTCCAATCAGTAGCCTGGCTCAACATAAAGCTATTCTTTATTCTACTGCTAAAATGTTACACAGGCAAACATTTAATTATGAACAGAACAGTACACAGTTCATATGTGAAACATTTTCATCTGTTAGCATGTAAGTGTTAATAATACCGGATTACTATTGGTTACACTTTTCTTCAAACTGAACTGTGAATTAACTTATTTAATTATTTCTGACTATATACATTTTACTTTTATGTCAAAATCATGTTACTTACTGATATATCTCACCCAGCTTGTCAAAAGCATCTGGGAAGGCTCTGAAATACATACATCACAGACAGGAGTCTTCTGACGTGAAGAGGCCAGTTTCCCTGCTGAGAAAGCTGAAAAAACAATAAAGTGCACCATTGATTCTCTATTTGCTGAGAAGAGGTACACTTGTAAGTCTAAGAATTAAATTCAAAGTGGAATCTCTCCTCCATAGCCCTGAAATGGAATTGTGAGGGGACACTAAAATATTCATCTTAAAACTATGCTGACAATTTGGTATTGTGGCTTGCTGAGACAAAATAGTAGAAAAAATGGAAAGCAATTTCACTAATAACTTCCACACTGTTTCTCCTACTTGTTATTTACTTTACTTCAAGGTTTTTTTTTTTCCCCATTCCCAAGTCTTTCACCTTTCTTCTTTAGCACTTTAAAAGAAATAATTCACTTACAAATTTACATTTCTCTCCTCTTTTTTGCCTGTTTCATTTCCCTCCCACTTTAGCTCAGTGGAAATCAATTTTCAAAATTAGCTAGAGGGCTACGGAGGAGAAAAAATGTGATCAGAGAAAAAATATATATATAATAATAGCAAAAATATTTTTTCATCTTTAAGAATTGAAGAAATAGCCTTATTATATTAAAATCAATTTCATTGACAGGGCTTTTAAAACATTCTATCATCTACTTAAAATTGTCTATTGTCAAATTATTAAGACTTTGCTTCAAAATACCAATTGGCTCAATTATAGTTAATTGTGGGACCACCTGGTTAATTGCAACATCAAGGATTTCCCTAGTCCTCACTAGATAGGTTGCCCTAGAAGAAAGAATGACTTAGCTTACACACCTGTGTAGGCCACCTGGTGAGGGCATCCAGGGAAGCATAACAGAAACTAGCTTCCACTCATACACCTTCTCAGGATTAAATGGTTAGTAAAAGCTACAAGGCAGTAGTCAACAGCCTCTTCCTGCCTTCAGAATATGTTACACCGCATGGCTCTTCATAGGAATTAAGATACAAGGTCTTTATTCACCCTTCAACCAGATAAGGCAAGAGCACATCTTTGACTGACTGTGACAGGAATAGGACTTAATCATATGCATATAATTAAAAATGGATTTAAGGGCTTCCCAGAATAAGACCAGGTTCTGACAAAACATCCTTCTGTTTGCCTAGCCTATCACTAGGAAAGGTGATTACAACTCTAAGATATTATCAAAGCTGCTGAGAGTGTGGGTTTTTTAAACTTTCTTTCACATCCAAAGTTAGTCAGGTGTCTTTTTTAGGTATTATTTTTGTACAAATTAGTTTGTGTTTTCCATCTGAATTTTCAATGAGACTGCAGCTGCAGTGTGACCTCAGCCTTTTTGCATTTTTCTTTTTTTTTTTTTATTTTTTATTACTTAGCACAGATTTTAAGATAGGAAATAGTAACAAGCTTATTGGGCTTGAAGACAATCCCTAGTGGTACACACTTTAAGTGAGCTATAGCTGTTAATATGCCAGTGATATAATTCCCCACAAGTGAAAGTTAGTCAGAGAGCATACTTAACTCAAAGCAAGATAATGGTTAAGGCAAATATCCAGGGAACAGTAAAATCTACTGTTCCTAAGATTAAGCTTCTTTATGAAAGAAGGCTATAAGAATTATATACCTGGTAAGTTGCAAAGAACACTGTATTATAGCTAGTTAAAAGGGACCAAACTCTTTCCTCATGCAAACTTCTGAAGCCAATGGAATTACAAAAGCACTGGGTTTGGCTTGCAGCAACTGATGGGTGACTGGTGTAACAGATCCTATCTTAGGGACACTTCATGCAGCATTACTGTAGGATATAATGTTCTAATAGGTAAGAAAACAGCCTTAGGAAGCTTTACCGTAAAAATTACACACTTGTACCTTTGAAATATTGGGACTTTCTGGCATAGTCTGACCTGTTTCAGTGAGTAGGTTTGAAACCATTTGGGCATGCTCAGTGGAATAGTTGTAGACAGCTGTGTGGAATAGTTGTGGATAGTTGTGTGGAATCAGAATACCTGATTCCACACAACTATCCCTTATAATATAAACTGGTTTTAAAGACAGACATTTTTCTTCTGTGGGGAGAACAGTGTAAGTGCTATCAGATAATACTGAGATTACACACAGATTCTGGCTGGTATCAATACACACAGAGATATATATATATATATATATATATACATGGTTCGTATGTTACTGTAGTGCCTTGTCACATCCCCCAGGAATGAAGGCCTTGCTCAGTGAAAGGCTGCGGATGAAATGAGCATGACCTACAGAAACAATGACAGAGCCTGTACATTAATCGAGTGCAGTCAGACAGGACAGGTAGCTTGGCAAACAGAAAAATGTGGAGATGGGCAAGAAAATTGCAAAATAAAATAAGTAAGGTTTAACAGAAAGCAGAAAAGTAAAAAGCTCCACTTCTCCTTATATGATTCACGATATGTTTGCAAGTGAAAATGCTTTCTACTAATGGAAATAAAGATCTCCACTGACAGTGCTTTACATGAAACCAAACAATTATCAGTTATTCAAGCTAGAAATACAATGATGGCATGCAGCACTTTGCAGAAGCTCATACAACCCACTATAACACTTTTGGCTTACTGAGCACTTTGAAAAAGAAACTGAACATTTCAGCAGAATTTAGCCCAGCTCAAGAGTCCTTGAAATTGACTTTTTTTCACCACCCATAGATTATTTACTTTCATGACCCCTCCATCTTTTCTGCACTCTCTTCTTTTATTATTATTCATGATTTGTCAGCAGCCAAGAAATTCCTCTGGGTTTCAGTGAGGAAGCACTTCATTTGGACTAATTGTTTCATTTACTTTAAAAGAACAAAGAAATAAAGCATATTTATTCTTTTGAGACCACTTTTGGATATTTGTTGCCAGTCATTATGATTTTTTGGAACTGAAAATTGAAGATTTAATTTTCAAAAATATTCTAAGTCAAAGCAGGTTTCACTCTTAACTTCAGTGAAACTGCACCTGCAATTTCAGTTGAATTTGGTGCTCAGTTTCTTTTTGTTTCTTCTCTTCTTGGTGCAGATAATGGGCCCTCTCCCATCCTGGGTTAAGGGAAACATAGATTAAACTGGCTTACAAAGAAAAAAAAAACCGAACAAAAAATTAATTCAAATTTAAAAGAAGAGTTTGACACAGGCTATAGACAAAAAATGCCCAGGCTAATAGAAGAGTAGGTATTTTTTAGGTATTCATTCTCAAATCATGTTTCCGGGACAACTGACCTACCTTTGTGTCAGCCTGGTCAATCATCTCTTAACTGGTCTGCTCAAAAACATTAAACTGTATGTTCACCTCATACAGTGCACTATGGGTTGTAAGAACATGGTTCAGATTGAGCATGCTCTGTTTGTCCAAAAAAAGAAAATAAAAAAAGAAAATCAGTATCTCAGTGTGTGCTTTTCCTTCGGCTGTACCTGGACTGGTATCCATTTAAATTGCTCTTTATTCTCCCATTCCAGTGCTTTTGTGGCTAACAGATTAAAACTCTACTACCAAGAGAATGCAATGTACTTTTTTATTATCAGCTTTTACGGCATTACTTCCTTATTATATCTGTACTCAAGAAGAATGAGAACAGCCATTTGAACTCAATCATCTGCATGTTTCTGCAGACTCTAGAGCTGTTAAAGGAATACAAAATAAACCCTCTATGTCATACTTAACCTGAACTTCTTGCCTCACTGACAAGAAGCCACATGTGATCCTAATTCTGTGATATATTATAGGCTGTTGTGCAGGACTGAAAGGAGTTCATTTGGTGCTATAGCTGATTAACCCTGAGACAAGTAGAATAAATAAAGGAGAAAAAGACTTAATTATCATAGTTTACAATTCAGGCATATACCCTGATACCATACACAGATGAAACTTAATGGTTTTATTTATTCTTGTTCTTTATAGACAAACCAACTAATGTTATTGTATGAAGTATACTCTACTTACCCACTGTGTCAAGTCTACCAAAAATACCCTAAAACACAACAATTTCCATTATTTTGATGTACCACACTAGCACGTTCTCTAATACATTGTATCATCAGATGACGGGTGCAGTGGAATCTGTGGCAGCTGTTAAATCAGTATTTATTTCACTGATGCGAGACACCAAATTGAGAGAGATTGACTCTAGTTTCTTGGGCTTTCTCCTAGCCATAAAATGTGACATACTGTGCCTACTCAAGTATTTCTAGCTGGAAGAGTGACAGTTTTAGGGGGAAGATGTGTCATTGCAATCAGCTATATTGTGCGATAAAACAAGTGTTCAGGCAATGTTGCCTGCATATAGCATATTCAAACCAATATTCTTTTAGCTGGAGCAACTTAAGAGTGTTTCTGCTTTCAGTGGTCTTTGTTATTTTTTGGGAGATTTCTTTCAAGAACATTATAAACTCAAAATAAACTTACACATTATTCCACAGCTACATCAGAAAACAAAGCAGCTCAGTAGTTTGGAGATGCAGATAGTAATATCCACAGTCACATAAGTGGCTGTGTACTCTGAAAGTCAGGTGCAAGGTTTGCAGGAACATAGCCACATTTCCCCCTTTTTAGTATTTATAAATTTCAAGATTTCTTACTTGTTGTCTGTCAAACTAATATTTAAAAACAGAGAACATTAATTTTAAATGGAATTACACTGAGAATTTGTCACATTAAAGAATAGACTTTTTAATTTGCCATTTTCCTTTCTATAGACCAGAAAATAAATAGTATACCTGCATTTTGCTATGTACTTGGGCAGAGTGGTACAAATGTTGCTTCTCATCTTGAAAGCAGAGAGATTGCAGTTTTGACTTAATACTTGAACAAACCCAAGTAAAAGCTCTCATATAAGAAGTTCTATTTCTTCCTGAGAATTCAGTGAACCCATCTTTCATAAACCATTCAGGCTGTATAAACAGTTGAGTTCCACATGTACCGTAAGGAGCAAAGAGGATTTTGACACCCTAAGATAAATGGAGTGGAGCTGTCCTGGCTCTCTCTGGTAACCACAGGAAGATCTGAGATAATTTGCTTGACTTAGACACCCACCCCTCGGTCAAAAGCAGGTGAGTCGAATCCCAAACAAGATCAGCCCTTCCTCACTTCTGTGATAGCTGGAAATTTCCAAATGTAGTGATACAACTGCCGGAATATAAGAATATAGTAACCTAACAGTTGCATTTGAATGTTAAGTCTGATTTTGAATTTATTGTTAATACTGAATTAAAATTTGTATTAATTCTCAACTTTAAAATTAAAGAAGTACCTTACATGGGTTAAGAAACAAATAGCTGATACTAATGATGGCAGAACCAAAAAGAATTTCCAGTACTCAAGTATAAAATTGTCTCTTCAGCAGTAGCCTAGCATCTTCCTTGTTTCTGGGACTGCTGGCCAGTCTGAAGAGTTCTCCACAGGGCAGAAGAGGAAAGTTATTGAGTACATAAATCATCTTATTCCCGCAGGGTATGTCCCATACAGTCTATTTAATGCAGAGAGAGTTCTGTGGAGGCAGATCCTGCAACACTATGTTTTCAAAACATATTTAGTAAAAATCTGTGGCTGAAGCCCAGGACTGCAGTTCAAGACTAACCCAGGAAGCTGGGAAACAGTAACAGAAAAAAAACCAACAAAAAAAGGAGGAAGAGGACAATTAAAAGCAAGGGGCTTCCTCCTAAATCTGTTGTTCCTACCCAGAACCACGTTGCTGACCTGCAGGGGGCTGACGAGCAACCACACTCCCACCAGGAACACCACTGGTGCTGCCAGGAAAAAGTGGCGGGCAGTAGTAGTAGGGGACTCTACTCTGAAAGGAACAGAGGCGCCTGTCTGTCGACCTGACCCAGGCTCAAGGGAGGTGTGTTGCCTATCAGGGGCTCGGATCAGGGATGTTGCAAAGAAGCTGCCTGCTCTGACTGGTCCCACTGACTATTACCCACTTCTAGAGATCCATGTGGGTGCCACTGATATAGATAGCAGTAGGCCGGAGAACATAAAGAAGGACTACAGAGCTCTGGGAGAGGTGGTTAGGGGCTCTGGAGCGCAGAGCGTCTTTTCTTCAATTCTCCAAGATACAGGGCAGGACATTAAAAAGGCTAGGAGGATTAGCCAGGTTAATAAAACCAAAACCCCCAAGTCCTTCCCTGCAGGGCTGCTCTCAATCTCTTCTCTGCCCAACCTGTAGCTGTGCCTGGGACTGCTCTGACCCAGGTGTAGGACCTTGCACTTGGCATGGTTAAACTTCATCAGGTTGGCATCAGCCCACCTCACAAGCGTGTCAAGGTCCCTCTGGATGGCATTTCTTCCCCCAGCGTATCAACCGAACCACACAGCTCAGTGTCATTGGCAAACTTGCTGAGGGCGCACTCAATCCCACTGTCCATGTCACTGACAAAGATGTTGAACAAGACCTGTCCCAACACCGATCCCTGGGGGACACCACTCATTACTGGTCTCCAGCTGGACATTGAGACATTGAGCACAACTCTTTGCGTGCGGCCATCCATCCAGTTCTTTATCCACCGAGTGGTCCACCTATCAAATTGATATCTCTCCAACTTAGAGACAAGGATGTCATGTGAGACAGTGTCAAATGCTTTCCACAAGTCCAGGGAGATGACATCAACTGCTCTACCCCTGTCCATCAGTTCCGTAGCCCCATCATAGAAGGCCACCAGATTGGTCAAGCAGGATTTCCCCTGAGTGAAGCCATGCTGGCTGTCACCAAGCACCTTGTTGTTTTTCATGTGCCTCAGCATGCTTTCCAGGAGAATCCGCTCCAAGATTTTGCCAGGCACAGAGGTGAGGCTGACTGGCCTGTAGTTCCCCGGATCATCCATTTTCCCCTTCTTGAATATGGGGGTTATATTTCCCTTTTTCCAGTCATCGAGAACTTCACCTGACTGCCATGATTTTTCAAATATGATGGACAGTGGCTTAGCAACTTCATTTGCCAGCTCCTTTAGGACCCGCAGATGGATTTCATCAGGTCCCATGGACTTGTATATGTTCTGGTTCCTAAGATGGTCTCGAACCAGATCCTCTCCTACAGTGGGCCCAGGGTCTTCATTCTCACTGTCCCTGCGTCTGCCTTCTAGGACTTGGGTGGTGTGGTGAGAGCATTTGCCAGTGAAGACTGAGGCAAAGAAGTCATTAAGAACCTCAGCCTTCTCCAAATCCAGGGTAGCCAGTTCTCCCAATAGCTTCCAGAGAGGGCCCATGTTGTCCCTAGTCTGCCTTTTATTTGCAGTGTACCTATAGAATCCCTTCCTGTCATCCTTAACATCCCTAGCCAAGTTTAATTCTAAGTGGGCCTTAGCTTTCCTAACCTGGTCCCTAGCTTCCTGGACAACATCCCTGTATTCTTCCCAGGCCACCTGTCCTTGCTTCCACCTTTTAGAAGCCTCTTTTTTCCTTCGAAGTTTCCTCAGCAGCTCCTTATCCATCCAAGGAGGTCTCCTCGCCCTCCTGCAGCACTTCCTTCTAATTGGGATGTATCGCTCCTGAGCTTGCAGCAGGTGATCTTTGAAAATCAACCAAGAGTCTTGGGCCCCCCTGCCCTCTAGGGCTATATCCCATGGACTCTTACTGAGCAGGTTCCTGAGGAGGCCAAAATCTGCTCTCTTGAAGTCCAGGGCAGTGAGCTTGCTGCATGTTCTTCTCACTGTCCTGAGGACCAGTCTGGTGGCCTTCTATGATGGGGCTTTGTAACTGATGGACAGGGGTAGAGCAGTTGATGTCATCTACCTGGACTTGTGCAAAGCATTTGACACTGTCTCACATGACATCCTTGTCTCTAAGTTGGAGAGATATCAATTTGATAGGTGGACCACTCAGTGGATAAAGAACTGGATGGATGGCTGCACGCAAACAGTTGTGCTCAATGGCTCAATGTCCAGCTGGAGACCAGTAATGAGTGGTGTCCCCCAGGGATCGGTGTTGGGACAGGTCTTGTTCAACATCTTTGTCAGTGACATGGACAGTGGGATTGAGTGTGCCCTCAGCAAGTTTGCCGATGACGCCAAGCTGTGTGGTTCAGTT
This sequence comes from Ara ararauna, assembly GCA_028858755.1. Lineage (NCBI taxonomy): Eukaryota > Metazoa > Chordata > Aves > Psittaciformes > Psittacidae > Ara > Ara ararauna. Next base: position 77,636,092 of record CM054376.1, read on the forward strand.
GATACGTTGGAGGGAAGGAATGCCATCCAGAGGGACCTTGACACGCTTGTGAGGTGGGCTGATGCCAACCTGATGAAGTTTAACCATGCCAAGTGCAAGGTCCTACACCTGGGTCAGAGCAATCCCAGGCATAGCTACAGGTTGGGCAGAGAAGAGATTCAGAGCAGCCCTGCGGAGAAGGACTTGGGGGTGTTGGTTGATGAAAAAATGAACATGAGCCAGCAGTGTGCGCTTGCAGCCCAGAAAGCTGACCGTATCCTGGGCTGCATCAAAAGGAGCATGACCAGCAGGTCAAGGGAGGTGATCCCGCCCCTCTACTCTGCTCTCGTGAGACCTCACTTGGAGTATTGTGTGCAGTTCTGGTGTCCTCAACATAAAAAGGACATGGAACTGTTGGAACAAGGCCAGAGGAGGGCCACGAGGATGATCAGGGGACTGGAGCACCTCCCGTATGAAGATAGGATGAGAAAATTGGGGCTGTTCAGCCTGGAGAAGAGAAGGCTGCTTGGAGACCTCATAGCAGCCTTTCAATACCTGAAGGGGGCCTATAGGGATGCTGGGGAGGGACTCTTCATTAGGGACTGTAGTGATAGGACCATTGGTAACAGGTTCAAACTTACACAGAGGAAGTTTAGATTGGATATGAGGAAGAAATTCTTTACTGTAAGGGTGGTGAGGCACTGGAATGGGTTGCCCAGGGAAGTTGTGAATGCTCCATCGCTGGTGGTGTTCAAGGCTGGATTGGAGAGAGCCTTGGGTGGCCTGGTTTAGTGGGAGGTATCCCTGCCCCTCGCAGGGGGGTTGGAACTAGATGATCTTCAGGTGCTTTCCAATCCTAAATATTCTATGATTCTACAATTCTGTGATTTACAGGCAGCTGTTAGGTATTGTATTCAGCATGCCAAGAAACCCGTCCAGAGGAATGAACTCTACTTCCTCCTACAGACTACCATCTTTGTAATCTATTAACCTGCGCTCTAAATCAGCCTTCCATCCGGCCTTCTACTATTCCATATTCCCACAGGAAAGGAAATTGTGAACTTTTTGCTTGTTTTCATTTCTCTAGCATCGTAATTTCCACCAGCTTGTTATAATCAGGTTTACTTGAGGCAGCTCCCTCAGATCAACAACCTTTTTCTGACAGAGTAGACCCAAGAAAGAAACCAAGAAAGAGTCTAAGGCTTTCCTAGAAAGACATGGTTGTCCCATCTCAAAACCTTGCTGAGCACAAGGGTTTTCATTTTATTCTTCATTCACGTTAAGAGTTTCAAACACACAATTTTTGGTACTCTGGGACATTACAGCTTTTGTGCAACTTTTACTCCAAATCAGTATGTTTTGTTTCTTTTCCAATTTCAGAATCTATTCCTGCTTCTTTAGCTTCTGTCCTTCTAGGCAAATAAGTAGTTCTCCTTCACTACAGTTTGTAATTGTTTTTGTTTTCCTTCTTTTTTGTCTTTTGTACTGCCTCCGTGTTGGTGTTCTTTGATTTGATTCACACTGTAGCTTCCTTCCCAGAATATCTGCAATGCTCTGATCGTTCTCTTGTCTCCCCTTGTTATTCAGCTCCTCAACTGGAAAAGATACATGAACACCAGAAGCTTTCCATTCTAGGTAAGAGCAACTTTCTCCTTGGAGACATTGTCTGTCCTATTTAGTTTTACATTTTCCCTTGTTATTAACATCAAATTGACAATGAATGTTGGCTACTTATGGAAATCTGGGACATTATTCTCACCGTAAAACATTTACTGGAGTAAACTACACCCAGCAAGCAAAATGATGTATAGAAGGGGAACAATATAAAAACTATCAGTAGTGCACAGGTTTATTTTATGCAAATCTACAGTTTGCATATTATGGGACTTAACAGCACTCAAGTTTCTAATAACTTCTTTTTTTGCTTGACCAGTTTTCTTCATTACTTATATACCGCTGCAGAATTCAAAGCTCTTATTGCAAACTTATACATTACAGAAATAACAGAGCCTGGCATACATAGCTTTTTAATAAGGTTTTCATCAGCTGCTTTTACTGACATTTTTTCATTTCTGTTATGTCCTGCTTTTAATGCCTCAGTCTTCATTTGATACTATAAAATGAAAGGGGTGGAATATTACCAAAAAATGTGTTCATGTCTGAATATAAAAATCATCACTCAATGCACTTGAAGCATGAAGGCGCTGCAGACAATTTTAGTTCCTGTTTGCATATGTAACCTATGCATCTAGACTGGAAAAGTTATCCTCTTTTCTGATATCAGATTAACCCATTAAAAAAAATATTCTCAAAGCTTAGATTTATAACTGAAAATAATCAATATTAAGTCTACATTCAAAAGTAAGCATGCATATTTGTGCAAAGAATTTTGTGAAACATTCCAAGATCTGCACTTGAGAAACTGTACACCACAAATTGATGTTCAAAACTCACTCCATCTCAAAGGATATAAGACAAAGTGTCCTTTTATCACTGAGGAGTGATTGTAATGTTCTAAATTTTAATTATTTGAGGTAACAGTCAGACAAAAAATATCAGTTCTCTACCACGGATGTCAACAAAGTGAGCGTCTGACGACTATCAGTTCACGCTGAGGACCTGAGGCAAGTTTATTCTAGCTCTAGCACACAGCTCTGACTCATACAAAGAAGTGTATTTTAGGTGTGGCTACATTTACTAAAGAGTGATCTTTATCCAAAATCAAATTACTTGTCACAATCTAAACATTTAAAAAAAAGTTAAAAAAACCTGCTAATTTTCTCAATTCACATGTCAATAATAGCGGTGATATAATCAGTGGGATGCATCTAATACCCTGTCAGCCAACCCTTCCCCAGCAGAAAAGAGATGGAAAGAAGTTCTAGCATGTTTTCTTCCAGATGTTTTCTTCTCTGGTGTGGGGTATAACTTGTGCTCCCTCTTCAACATGAGATGATTTATTACATGAAAGGAAGAGAGCGAAGCTTCACATTCTGTGGTCAAAGGAGGTGAAAAGTAAGCTTGCAGTGCGATTGTATCAGTAGGCAAATACACTTCTCACTTCAGTGGGTTTCTATCAATGATCATTCTTACTAAATTTCTCTTTTCCTTAGGTCACAGCTTAGCTCTGTGCATGCATGGGGCTGGCTTTGTCCCAGCTATGCTCTACCTCCAGCAATTATAAAAGATGAGGGATTCAGATTCATGACCCCTCCACTTGCAATTGAATTAGGCTAGAATATTCTGGGCAAATTTGTTTTATTTTTTCCATCCCCATAAATATCAGCAGGCACCACGAAATCTGACATGCATTATTAGCTCAGATCTGATACCGACCACTGATGTGTTGTTCGCAGCCAGAAGTGGGTTACGTTGAAGTGTTCTGGGCAGCCTTACAGATTGAAAATGCCAGTGCCAGCGCCCCTCAAAAGAATCTCAAAACTGGACTGTTGATACAATAAATCCAAAGAGCATGTATCCAACAACAGCACAGAACAAAGAGAGGCTGTGAAGGGTGGGGGAGGAGCTGGGACTCAAAAAAAAAAAAAAAAAAGAGTCAAAAAAGTTTGGTGTTGATTTTCACTATTACGCATATCACCTATTTTTTTGGTCAAGAGCTCTTAATACATAGATCATGATGGATGTTTAGTCTCATATCTATAGTGGTGAGGGAACACATCCAGAATTAGTCAGAAAGAGCCTGTCAACCAAAATGATTCCCAAATGATCTGATGATACCTTGCAACCTGGCAAGTAAACGTGCTGCTTAAAAATTGCTTACAAACCTGCTCTTAACATCTGGTGGTGTGATGATTCTGAGCATGTGCTTGTGCGTCAACACTCACAAAGACAGGATATTGCCCATCTTGCTACATTCTCTAAAGTAAAATTCAAATAATATGTTACCAAGTATGAGGCTCTTGAGGAGTATGTTCATGTCACTGCAATACTTCAACAAAATTACAGCTTTACATTTCTCCTGGCTCTGGCTGTACTGCACAACATAGGGCAAAGGGAAGGGGGTTGAAATTAAAAATAAATCACCTGAAAATTCAGAAGTGCTATGTTTCTTAGAGCAGTGAAATATGCCAAAAGCTGCATGAAGTTGTCCCACTACAATAAGAATGAGAAAGGTCTGAATTTTTTCTTACATTATTGGCAAATTCTAGCCAATAATCAGGAATGTTGTTAGTACACACCCACATATACACACTTTGGAAGTGAAATTAAGCAGCAGATCATTAGTCTGAGGCCTAATTAGTGCATAACCAAAAATTAAGTGTAGCTAGTATTCTTCTTGCAACAATCTAGTTAGATTTTCATAAAGAAAGATAATTTTAAAAAGGCCCAAATTCCTACTTTGCTGGTCATCTACTCATGCAAGAAGCCATCCTGTCTCTTTTTAGCCTGTTAGTATAGGCATCAACAGCAAGATCCCAGATTTTATCTGCCTGTGATGGAGCTCTCATAGTTAATTTATCTGACACTTTGCTCATTTGTCAGAAGCAGTAGTATTTTTGTTATTAATTTTTATCTTCTTGTGGCATCAGCTTAAGACTGCCACCTGCAAGGTTTTGTATACTGTGCTAAGACATTTCTGCTCCTCTATTTAGATCCACATCTTATTAAAATTAAATGGGTATTTTGGGTGTGATTTGAGTCAGCACTGACTGTGTTTAGCTTTGGTTGTATCATCGGACAACTCCCCCCACAAATAATCAAGAAATATTTTTTTTTAAACCTGTAATTTACAGTGAAATTTAACCTATCTTTCCAGAGCTTCAATTTTATAAACACATAATTATATCTGACCAGTGATAATCATGGTCAAATGAGTTGCATTTATGATGACCCTTCTTGATTGATTTCTGCCTGCAATTAATTTTCCATTACCTGTATGAGTATTATTTACAATTGTTCTGGGTTCAGCAGTAGCAGTCATTTTTCTCCTTCTTAGTAGCTGGTGCAGTGCTGTGTTTTTTGACTTTCAGCCTGGGAACAGCACTGATAACACTCATGTTTTTAGTTGTTGCTAAGTAATGTTTACTCTGACCAAGGACTTTCTGAGTCTTGAGACAAGGGGGGCACAAAATCACAAAATGAAATATATAAACCTTTAGAATCTATTTTAAGTAATGTTAAGTCTGACAGCTTTGTAACAGTAGCAACGGAAAATTACTGAGGTGCATGATACACAGAAAAAAAAAATAAGAGTACAGCTAGAGAACATACTGAGAATTCTTGTATAAGATAAACCGTTGTAGTTTTAGGCCCTTATGACCTTAGTACAAAATGAGTGTAAGAAAAACAGGCTAGAAGAACAGGATGTAAGGATAAAGAGTATCTGGAACGGCAGGGGTCCAGGATGGGCTGCAGTTAAACTAACTGATAAGTAGAAGGACAGGATGATTGTTATGTCTATGGTGTTAATGAACCAATTAAGCTGGTATAAGCATCTACTGTGTGTGCTTCCAAAGCTGCCACAAATGATGAAGACTGTTGGAAGAAGTAAAAGACCCTCAGAGACCACCACCACATTTTTGTACCCATGAGGGGAACTTTCTGGAAAATGCTGTAATCCATACGTAGCCTCATGAATAAGTATGCATGCCCAGCGGCTATATAAGGACGGCTTGTCTAACAATGCAGGGACACATGTTAGGAGGAGCTATCCCCTGTGTCTCCTGGCGCCGCAATAAAGAATACCTGCTTGTCAACTTGAAAACTTTGTTGGCAAGTTTGTTCCTGGAGTTTTATCCAAATCAGTCTCATGCTCTGCCAGGGAGGAGAGGAAGCTGGGAGAAAGCAGAGACAGGACACCTGACCCAAAACTGACCAAAGAGGTATTCCATACCACAGCATATCATGCCCAGTATATAAACTGGGGGCAGTTACCCAGAAAAGTTAGCTCACTGCTGGGTCAGGCTGGATACCGGTTGGCGGGTGGTGAGCAGTTGTATCCTCTTCCCTTGTTATTTCCCTTATCATTATTGTTATTGGTGGTAGCAGTACTGGTTTGTGTTATACCTTAGTTACTGGCCTGTTCTTATCTCAACCTGTGGGAGTTACATTCTTTTGATTCTCCTCCCCATTCCTCCAGGGGTAGGGGGAGGAAGAGGAGAGAGTGAGCGAGTGGCTGGGTGGTTCTGAGTTGCCAGCAGGGCTTAAACCACAACAACAATCAAGAAACAACTTAGAATAATCTATGATTAAATTGTACTTTTCTAAATGAAAACTGATATCATGGGTTAGTTAGTTTCTTCCAAACCAGCTCAGCAGTTGTTTTGAAAAATAATATATGAAAATTCAGCTTGAGTGAAAAGGACAATATACAGTATTAGAGGCATAATCTGCTTTACAGAAATAGTTTTTAAAAAAATGAACTCAGTTTCATCTTGAGAATGCATTTTTGCTAAAACAAAACAAAACATTGGCCTTTTCAAAGCTGCCATTTGATCAATTAATAGAAGACCTAAGCAACAAAAGCAGTTGACTTCAGCATAATGAACACCACTCTGCGAACAGCAATCACATAATTTCTAGGATTAGAGCTGAGTTCTATACTCCCCATTTTCAGTCTTGCTTCCTTCTGTTTGCTGGGGGGTTTTTAATTATTTTTAAACCTTGTTTCCTTTAATTTCCTTTCTTCCTGATCTTTCTGTAACAATTGGCATTATAGTGCAAGTACCATAAAAAGGATAGCTGAGAGTAAGGTCTAAAGGGACTGCTCATTTCCAATAATTTTAACTTCTGTCAGGCAACACAATTCTGGCCCTCGTAGGCCAGGCAGGATACTTGGGAGCATGTGAGATGACTTTAGCCACTTGCATTTTGGTTCATATCTCCCATTGCTGGTGATATTGACAACACTAAGCTTTCCTCTTTAGCTCAAGTAAAAACAACTGATGTATTTTATACCTGAAAACAGCTAAATCATACTGTTATGCAGAGACACTTAGAAATACTTTGGAACAGTTACTTAAGCAACCTGTGACTGAATGCTTATTTATCTCTGAGAACTTCCACTGCTGATGGAGAAATCACAGAATCAACCAGGTTGGAAAAGACCTTTAAGAACATCAAGTCCAACTGCTCACCAGCACTGCCAAGGCCACCGCTAACCCATGCACCCTGTCTCCCTATTTTGCTCTCCACAGATCTTTGTCTTCCACCTCCACCCTCATTTTAGCAGTTAATGAAGTCAATGTAAATCTTTCAATTGATTTCAGTGATCTGCAGCAGAAGGTTGCCTCCAGGAGCTGCTTGCAGTCCTCTTGGCTAAAGGGAATTTGTTAGCTGTGCAGCATTACATATTAATTTATACCACCACATCTGACAGTCTACCTGGGGGCAGAAAGGCTGTAATTTAATATTTTAAGGTATATTATGTTCATTAAATGATGTGTGTACATTAACTAAATATAGAAGTTAACAGTACTAATTTTTATATAATAGAGCACAGTATAAACTAATGAGAAGTAAGGGAATGCTAGTCACCACACCATAACAAAATATTTTCACACATACACATGCCCCTGGAGAATTGTTACCTGATGCTCTGAGTGATGGATATCTACCAACAATGGACTTTGTTGTCTGAGATGACTCACCTGGAATTAGTTAATGCTTCTAAATGAAGCCCAGGAATGTTAACATTTTAAAGAGCTCAGTGTAACAATAAATCCTGACATAGGATTTACAGTAATGGCATCATATTTAATTTCAGTATTTCTAACGTTTTTCCACTTTATACGTAGAGAAGTGGTGGAGGGGTTACAATTAAATTCTGAACAATCCTACACTGCTATTAAAACCTCTTTTTCCTCCACTAATCCCAAAACTAAACTGACTGTTTTCTGTATTAATCCATCATTACCCTCAAGATAAACAGATATGTCTCTTTAAAATTATATTCTCTAATATACACATTTGCACACCACATAAACAAATTACTGAAATGATGAAAAGTAAATGGAAAAACAAAATATTATCCACATAGCAGGAATGGGACGGCTTGCAGTTTTTTTATATGTCATCCTTTCCTGCTCTCCCCTTACTGTGAGCCGCTTTGTCCAAGTGCAGCCCCGATAAATCCCCTAATTGGCTTAGCTTTTCAATCACCTGTTCAGTGGGGTTTCCTTGTTCATCGTGTCACACGCTGGACAAAGGACGGAGTGCAGTTTTGCTTGTATTCTCAGAGTCAAGTGCCAAGGAACTTTATTTGCACACCAACAAATGCTTAACAACAAAGTTCAAACAGAAAGAGAGAGAGAGGAAGAAGGAAGAGAGGGAAAGGAAGAGGAAAGAATAAAAGAGTTTACAGCAATAGCTACCACCCCAGAGCTGCAGTGTCTTGAAAATCCACTCTGCTTCCGAGTCCAGGGGGGAAGTGTTTCTCCCAGTGCAGGTTGGTGCCATTCCTTTGTAGAGCTGAAACCACATCCTCCACCTGGCGGCAGCACACATGCCTTCCTTGGAGTCTTCTGCTCCCCCATTGTTCCAAGGTGTTAGCTGTGGGGGGTGGGGGTAAACATCCTGCATAAACATCACCTGTGGCGGTGGTGTCAGCCATGTCGGTTCTCACCAAGGACATCTTCACCAGCACAGCCTCTTATACCACCCCATGGATCAACATTATTATCTTCGGAAGCATTATCATAGAATCATAGAATAGTTAGGGTTGGAAAGGACCTTAAGATCATCTAGTTCCAACCCCCCTGCCATGGACAGGGACACCTCCCACTAAAGCATGTCACTCAAGGCTCTCTCCAATCCAGCCCTGAACACCGCCAGCGATGGAGCATTCACAACTTCCCTGGGCAACCCATTCCAGTGCCTCACCACCCTTACAGTAAAGAATTTCTTCCTCATATCCAATCTAAACTTCTCCTGTTTAAGTTTGAACCTGTTACCAATGGTCCTATCACTACAGTCCCTAATGAAGAGTCCCTCCCCAGCATCCCTATAGGCCCCCTTCAGATACTGCAAGGCTGCTATGAGGTCTCCAAGCAGCCTTCTCTTCTCCAGGCAGAACAGCCCCAACTTTCTCATCCTATCTTCATACGGGAGGTGCTCCAGTCCCCTGATCATCCTCGTGGCCCTCCTCTGGCCTTGTTCCAACAGTTCCATGTCCTTTTTATGTTGAGGACCAGAACTGCACACAATACTTCAAGTGAGGTCTCACGAGAGCAGAGTAGAGGGGCGGGATCACCTCCCTTGACATGGTGGCATGAACAACAGAGGTAGAGAAAAGAGGAAGGGAAAGAGACAGCATCTGACACAATAGCTAATAACATCTAAAAACTAACAACATCTAATTAACTTTGGCTTAACAATTATATCTAAGTAACTTTATAAAGCAACAACATCTGAGGGCTCAGAAGGAGGAGAAGAAGAAGAAGAAGAGGAAGAATGAGGAGAAGAAGAAGAAGAAGAAGAGGAAGAATAAGAAGAAGAAGAGGAAGAGGAAGAAGAAGAAGAAGAAGAGGAGGAAGAAGAAGAAGAAGAGGAAGAAAAAGAAGAAGAGGAAGAAGAAGAGGAAGCAAAAGAAGAGGAAGAAGAAGAAGAAGAGAAAGAAGAAGAAAAGGAAGAAGAAGAAAAAGAAGAAGAAGAGAAAGGGAAAGGGAAATAGAAAGAAAAAGAAAAAGAAGAAAAAGAAAAAGAAAAAGAAAAAGAAAAAGAAAAAGAAAAAGAAAAAGAAAAAGAAAAAGAAAAAGAAAAAGAAAGAGAAAAAGAAAGAGAAAAAGTTTACCGGGGCAATTACAAAGTGAGCAATTTCAAGTCTAAGTGACCTGTATCAAAACAGCAATTAAAGTAACAGCTAATAGAATTAAGGCTATACAATAAATTGGTACAAGTACATTCAGGTATTCCATGATTTTCCATGATTTCAGTAGAATGAAGTTGAGCAATTGTGGACCTCGCAGTTCACGCGGCCTACTGTCATGGTCTGACAAAGTCGGAGTCAGGATACACAGCAGGAAAATTTATTTCCATGCCCCCTTAGCTTAAGGCACATATGTTTGGTTCTGGAAGCTTCTGTCCCAGATTTAGGAAGGTGAAAATGAGCCTTCCATGAGGTGAACCAGCCAGTTCTGGGGTTTCTCTCCTGGTCTATGCTTGTATTTATCCAGTAAGTTACTAATCTCCTTGGGACTATAGTCTGTCAATTTGTCTGCTCTTATTTGTCCATTTACCCAGGTAATCATCTCACGTTTAAACACAGGAGATGCGTGGACTCCTTCCTTTTTCACATCTGCTTTGGCTTCAGTATTTGATTCTGACTCACTGGTATCCCAAATATCTCCATTCCATGTCGCCGGATCCCAGTCAGGATCAGACACAAGGGCACAGACCCGTGGCCTCACTGCCCTCGTATCCTTTTTATTGCTCCATTTTTTGGTAACATAGACAGTGTATTTTTCTGCAAAGGTGGCACCTTTTTCTTTTTCTTTTTTTTCCCCCTACATCTCTCACCCTGCTCTGCATTGGCTGCAAATGCCTGCCTCTGCAACAGTGCTTCTACTTTAACCCTTTCTAGCTCAGAATGTAAATCTGCTATTTGATGCTCCAACTCCATGTTCTTATCTACCATGCCTTTCTAGGCAAGTAGCAAACAGCCTGTCATGTGTCTGGCATGACTCAGTTGCTCCTTCAAGTGGGTATGGGTGTTTCTACAAACTCACCCCAATACTTTAACACTCTCATGGGGTCCTTACTCCCCATGGTTCAGGTCCTACATTAGTGCAACTGTTTATTTTATCTCGCAACGTGCTCCATGCTTTCTGGATCCATTCCAGCCACTCCACAGGAGGTGACACGGTCCAAAGCAATTTCTACATCTTTCTCCCGTTCGTTTCCATCCTCCCCACTATCTGATGTACGCCAGATGTCTCTCTCCTATGTTTTGGGATCCCAGCCTGGTTGGGTTACTACTGCCGGTGCCTGCGGTCCCATTACTGTGCTGGGCTTTAGGTGTCTCGGCCACCGCCGTGCAGTACACATGGCATACAATGTCGCCAATTTCTCTATTTTTTTTTCAGCCACCTTGATGCTGCTTGAGTGGTGACTAATATAGCTTGTTGTTGCACTACCCCTCTCGCTTTTCCAGTTAGCAGTTCTTGTTTCAACTAATCTACCTGTTTCTCCAGCTCTTGGAGTCACCCCCATGTAACTTTAAACACACTAAGTAGGGCTCCTCCCATGCGCCCCGAGTGTTGCCTGCACTCTTTGGGCTTTGTTTGTGGGACTTCCACAAACTGTCCCCAATACTTGAACAGATGGAGCGGACATGTTTCACTCCATGGCTCTGGCCCCACCTGACTACAGGTTTCCCACCTATCCCACAACGTACTCCACAGCTCAGGTGTCCATCCTGGCTGTTCCAGTTGTTCGGGTGCCACGAGCCGAATGGGAGGGTGACTTCTTTTTAAACATTGTTACTCACAACTAACAACTAAACAAATTAGGCGTGGTGGAACCCGGTAGCTGCGCACTCCACTACAAGGCCCCACTATACACAAAGATGAAGATGTGGAACCAGGGGGCTGTATAGCCCACCACCCAGCCCCACCCATTCTCAGTAGACCCAAATATGTCAACAAACGAATACATAAGGCATGGAACCCAGTGTGAAACTCACTACCCGGCCCCACAACACACAAAGATGTAAGACGTGAAACCTGGTGGCTGTGTACCCTGCCACCCAGCCCTACTAATGCTTGCTATACCCAAATATTTGTCACAGTCTCTCAGACCCGGAATCCCACCCTCATTGCCAATTATGTTCCAGAGTTCAAGGATTCCAGGTTGAGAGAGAGGTGAGACACAATGGATAAAAAACAACTAGTTTATTACCATAGGAAAAGACAGGGAGGAAGAACTGGCAAAGGGTAAAAGAAACAGTGATGGATATTTTTGGTGAGTGTTTATCTTACCAACCCCAAAGACCATGTGATGACGATCAGGAAGCCAGTTTCGAGAGACATCATCACAGTGCAAGGTGGCAGGCTCAACCTTAGTGGGCATCCCCATGGAGGCAATGCTGATATGGGTAGTATGAGGGTCTGCCTCTTCACATTGCATGAGGCTCAGTCTTTTATGCTAGCGAAAGAGGACCCTTATTCTGACACAGTGTGCCAGCCTACATAGGAAGGAGTAGCCAGCTATACAAAAAGAGTCCCTGGGGGTTGGGACTTTTAGGGGATTTTCAGGGAGGAGCCACCACAGACCATTATCTCATGTGTCTTGCAACTGGTATGAGACTCCCTTTTGCTAACAGTGGTGTTAACTCCCCTGTTTTCAAGGTTATATTCCCACAACCTGTGCCAGACAGTACTTTTCTATTTTTGTGTGTTTCACCACGGATCATTATCTAGTGTCACTGACACAGATGAGCTAAGCCTAAAACCTAATGAAACCCAAATGAATATTTCAAATCAAGTTGCTTTGGATCAGTCCACAAGTGCAAACTACCTTTTGTACAGAAACATTTTTGAACATTAAGTTGTCAAATTCTCCTACTTTCCTGTTCATTATAATATGACCTTTCTTACATTACACACCTTCCAAATTATATATCTAGATATACATAGATATAAACAGATCCTTTTCCACAAAGAGGAACTTAGTACATTGAGACATTATAGCTTATTTAGTATGCTTCATACTCTTCCCTATTTTGCTATTGCCTCTAATAATCTATCCCTACCCATTTTTAAGAGATCAACTAATTCAAATGCACCTCTGGTAACCCAGACCTTTAGAAATGCATTATAATGGACTCTCTGAAATTCATTATTCCTCTCACTTTTGACTGAGATTCAGAGTTTTCAATGGCAGCCCCATGTTCTCACATCAGAAAAAAAGATTACTCCCTGAACATACTTAAGCTTCATGCATCAAACATGACCATCTAGCAATCCCCTGGAAATTGTATGCTACCATACAAGTATGAAATGGATTTTTCTGCAATGCCAGTGGTACCTTGCAGGTTTAATAACTTTCTGATCCAGTAGCTCTGGAGAGGAAAATGTCCACATATTAGCAATATACACTATTAACAGATACTCTCTAATCTTAATATTCCATGACATGACACCTGAAGTAACACATCTTAATGTAGGCTTCAAAACCATATGACAAAGAAAGCATTTAACTTCCACCTGTAGTTGTAAACATTATTCATATGACTGAATGCATAGAACAGGAGGGCATCAATGAAAAATTACTAAACAAGTAACTCATTGAGTACTTAACATAGTAACAATGATGCAAATTTAAGCATGGCAGACAGCTCTCCACCCCTACAAATGTATTCTTATATAAGCTTTCAGATCCCTGTGTGTAGGATCTCAAGACTCTCTGACCCTCGGAAGCTATTTTATCAGGCAGTCAGCATTTTAGGATCTTTTTCTGCTCAAAATAAAACAGCAAAATCAAACTCAAATTGGGTGTATTTTGTTGATCAAGAATAACAGAACAAAAAGTCAGTGAAACACTAAGATTAATGCCTAAATATTATAGAACTACTTCCTTTTTCCCTGTTTTTTGTTGCTTGTTTTTTCTTTAAATTTGAAGAAACTTCAACTGGTATAAAATAAAATCCATTCCTTTCAATCCAGACTAGAACAAAAAGTTATCTACTATATATTAACTAAGAAGCCTTTTTGATTAACAAAGCATCTGTGAGATGTGAGGGTTTATCTGCTGGTTATCATGGAGGGCAGTGATGCTAATGGAATGTGCAGGTCCTGCCACTCTGACCACAGTGCCTTTCCAGACTTCATCCCAAATGGAAACAAAAACCAGTTGCAACCATCAGAAATCTGATCAATTCAGAGTGGAATTCTGAGCAAGGCGCTGGTGACCCAGTGACTGGGAATTGTCCTGGAGGTTTTAAGTCCCATGTCCTTCCCAGGGTATTAGTGACACATGCAATGAAACTGCTGAGTTAAATTACATTAGCCAACTACTGTTTACAAATTTCAGGATCACATACAGTCTGCCCATTGTTTGGTACAGATAAACACAATCAGCCCTGGTATTTGATGCTGCTGACAGATTGCCAGCCACTGGTGCAGATGGTGGCAGCATAAGAGCACTAATTACTGATAACATTAATGATGAGGTACCTGTCTCTCTTCAGCTAATAAACAGATGGAACCTGTTTCCTATTATTTTTTTTTAAACAACAAATTGTTAAGCTTTAATGGTAGAGAGCCACAAAACCAAATTATCTGTTCTTTGGAGAAATTTGTTTTCCGCTAATTGCTCTAAACAATCAGTACAAGAATTACAACTGTCATTATCCCACTGCGAACAGCAGCAGAGAAGTCAAAGTCAATTAGCTGCCTATAGTACTATGCACTCAGATGGAAAGAGTCATTACAACAGAGTGTAAAAGTCAAACTACAAAAAATGCATTTCAGTGAACACAGCAGACTTGGATGGAAAATCTAACAGGGCTTTTCCATACCTTCATATATTACTGCAATTTTCAGTTTTTATTTAGAAGCTTCCAAAAAAGGTTAAAGTTAGGCAAGACAACATCCTTGGATCTTAGAAGCCTCTGCTGTCTTAAGAGTGTGCTAAAACTATAGGTCTTCAGAAGTTATGACTGAAAAATGCCTCATCTACAGAATAAAAAGAATAACCAGCTCAGTTATGAAAAACAACAAGGTGGTTGGTGACAGCCAGCATGGCTCCACTAAGTGGAAATCCTGCCTGACCAATTTGCTGGCCTTCTATGATGGGGCTATGGAACTGATGGACAGGGGTAGAGCAGCTGATGTCATCTACCTGGACTTGTGCAGTGTTTGACACTGTCTCACATGACATCCTTGTCTCTAAATTGGAGAGACATCAATTTGATAGGTGGACCACTCAGTGGATAAAGAACTGGATGGATGGCTGCACGCAAACAGTTGTGCTCAATGTTTCAATGTCCAGCTGGAGACCAGTAATGAGTGGTGTCCCCCAGGGATCGGTGTTGGGACAGGTCTTGTTCAACATCTTTGTCGGTGACATGGACAGTGGGATTGAGTGCGCCCTCAGCAAGTTTGCCGATGACACCAAGCTGTGTGGTTCAGTTGATACGCTGGAGGGAAGGAATGCCATCCAGAGGGACCTTGACACACTTGTGAGGTGGGCTGATGCCAACCTGATGAAGTTTAACCATGCCAAGTGCAAGGTCCTACACCTGGGTCAGAGCAATCCCAGGCATAGCTACAGGTTGGGCAGAGAAGAGATTCTGAGCAGCCCTGCGGAGAAGGACTTGAGGGCATTGGTCAAAGAGAAAACGAACATGAGCCGGCAGCGTGCACTCACAGCCCAGAAAGCCAAGCGTATCCTGGGCTGCATCAAAAGGAGTGTGATCCTGCCCCTCTACTCTGCTCTCGTAAGACCTCACTTGAAATATTGTGTGCAGTTCTGGTGTCCTCAACATAAAAAGGACATGGAACTGTTGGAACAAGGCCAGAGGAGGGCCACGAGGATGATCAGGGGACTGGAGCACCTCCCGTATGAAGATAGGATGAGAAAGTTGGGGCTGTTCTGCCTGGAGAAGAGAAGGCTGCGTGGAGACCTCATAGCAGCCTTGCAGTATCTGAAGGGGGCCTATAGGGATGCTGGGGAGGGACTCTTCATTAGGGACTGTAGTGATAGGACCATTGGTAACAGGTTCAAACTTAAACAGGAGAAGTTTAGATTGGATATGAGGAAGAAGTTCTTTACTGTAAGGGTGGTGAGGCACTGGAATGGGTTGCCCAGGGAAGCTGTGAATGCTCCATCGCTGGCGGTGTTCAAGGCCAAGTTGGACATAGCCTTGGGTGACATGGTTTAGTGGGAGGTGCCCCTGCCCATGGCAGGGGGGTTGGAACTAGATGATCTTAAGGTCCTTTCCAACCCTAACTATTCTATGATTCTACGGTTCTATATGCTCTGTTAGTCCAAATATCGTTAAGTATGGAAAACCTAAGGACTCCACAGTGGCTAATGAAATACTCTGCAAGTGGGCAAAACAGCTGCCACAGTTGACTTCCCAGACTTTTCTCCACTATTCTCAAGGGCAGGGGGGAAAGGAATAAAATAGGGCAATTGTTGCTACATGATCAGCACTTAATACAACAGCCAGTTAGCAGTCTCTTGGCCCTTTGTACATAAAACCCCCTGCATCCCACCCCAAACAGGGGTGCTGCACAAAGAAGTTATGATATCCTCTTCCAAAATTGAGAAGTGGTGATATGCATCTTTGCATGTGTCTCCATTTCCTCCCCCATAGGCTTATGATACAACATAAGAAAGCACACATACATGTGTGTGTGCATATATATATGCACATGCACACACAAACTGACAATTCAGGTTGAATATTGCAATTAATAGCAATTGCATCAAAGCAGCAACCATGCAGCAAGGACAATTCACCTTCCCTGAAGGTATTCAAAAGATGTTTAGATGTGGCACTTAGCAACATCATTTAGAGGTGGACTTGGCAGTGCTGGGTTAAAGGTTGGACTTGATGATCATAAGAGTCTTTTCCAACCTGAATGGTTCTATTATTCTATGACCATCAACATCAGAAAAAAAATCAAGCACATAAGATACAGACATATTCTGCTAGAATAATTTCTCATTGCTGTTTTACCTGATTTTTCTCAAATGCATGGAGCTTTAGATTTACTGTTATTTTTTTCAATATTACTCAGAGATTATTTGCTGGTTCCAGTTGCATTTAATTAAGAAAGTGACATCTTAACACACTGTGTGCGAGAAGAGTCAAATCCACATTATTTCACATTAATTCCTTGCACCCTGCATTTTCTCATCAATGAAAAGCTTAGTGACATATATTTTGCCCTGGAAAAAATGAAATATTAGAGCTTTACATGAACTCTTGACTGGTTTAACATCTCTCTTGGGCTGAGCTCTTGACTCTTCTAGTAAGGAGTGGCTAAAGGGCTGAAGTGCTCTTGCACAGGCTACTTGAACGACAGTGTTTGTCTCCCTGACTCATTCCATCAGGACACATTCCTGCACAGCTTTATTTTTCTACAGCAATGTCTTTTATTTTATACAGGGTAAAAAATGCTGGTCACCCAAGGTCTTAATACATTTAGCAATGTTTTCAGCAGTGATGTAATGTTGTATTTGAAAACACAGTATCTCCCCACTTTCTATTTAATGCTGTTCCACACAAAAAAGTCAACTGACCTCTTCATGAAAGCACAACTGCAAATGCATCCAAAACTTTTGTTGAAGGCCACCTACCTTTTCCATGAGTTATCAGAAACAAAACAGGCAGCCTGTTTAAAAGTGAATAACAATGAATGGCTGTTCTGGGCTGGGAAAGGTTGACATACATCCTCACAGTTCTCTTTATTCAGAGCTTGTAAATAACAGCCTACAAGCCCTACAGCCACTAATTTAGCACCATGTTGTGATTCCCTCTTTTTGTCTCCATTTGTCTCAAGCAAAGTCCAAGTACTAGTTCTATTGACATTTTTTGGCCAATATCTATGAAACTGGTTTGAGTGACCTCAGTATTGTTTTGCACAAAGCACTATCTTGTACAAAGCAAATATTACAGTTTGTTGACCATAAAATTCCTACGACTGGGCTTAAGTTGGTTTGTCTCTGCATTGCTGAATACTTAAAAGTGGGACTAAGCTTTCTTGAAAAGTAAAACATTTTGTTTAGTTAAGTTGCAAAACATTGCTAATTCAGGGGCTACTCTGCGGCTAAGCAGAAAAAAGGAAATCTTTAAGGAATGAAAAAAAATTACAATATTTAACAGTTCTTGGGTTTTCTCCTCAGACGGGATTCTTGTAAGACGAAGACAACATCCCTCAATGGCTATATGCACAACAAGAAGTAGTTAAACCACCTGTAACACTCTACGTTTTTCCACACAAAAGAGAACATGTGGTGGTCAGAACCGATACTTCATACAGAAGGAAATATCTCTCTGACACAGACTCTGTTTACAAAGCCACTTCTGAAATTTTAAATATTGTTCTGAATGTCTTGCTTACTTTTCCAGGAGAGATGTCTCCTTCGTGTGCTAACGCAAGCCAGATTGCCACAGAACACCAGCTGAGTGCTAACATTTGCTCTTTACAATATATCCCTCTACAGACTAGACCAAATTCTGCTTTCCTTCTCATTTTGGCAGCTACTGTATAAGTAATAGTTGCACAGTGTCATTCTGAATCACAAGTTTTGCTTATGATCTCTTGAATGTACCTCACATTAGACCACTTTTCTTCCTTAATGCTGTAATCCTCATGCTTTTTCATCTACAGATACACAGTGTGTATAGCTAACAAAACCCAAGCAGCTCTTATCATGCAACTTTTGTTTTCCCTTCACATACATGAAACACTCCTGAAGCATTTATATAAACAAAAGAAAATCTTTCCTGGTACTCTTTGCTCATCTGGGTCTCCTGAAATGCGAAGTGCAAAATTAAATTCCCACAAACAGTAAAACAGTTCATTGCTCTTTCTGCACTCTGCTACTTCACATGCACACAATGTGGTAATTGCTTTTGCTTGACTTGTTCAAACAGCCATTTTCATGACGTGACAGCTAGGGCACTAATACATTTATGCTCTTTGTAATCGACCAGCACCGCTTATAATTAGGTGCAAAGTTAATTAAGTGCAATACATCTAATAACTGCCTGCCAGTAACAGTAAAGTTTGATTTAGCACATGAACTGTCAAGATGTCAGAATGGTGTGTTAAAAAATAAGCTGCTAACAGAAAAACAATCCTGCCACAAGCCACAGAAAAGCACTGAGACAGCGAGACAACTGAGAAAAGGAAAAGATACTCAGTATTTCTGACACTATGAAATGACCCCACCTGCATGTTGGTAAGTTGCATCTTGCTTTATTGAACAACAAATTGAAATACACTTTTACTTATAAGCCAGTGTCATCTTCTATACACAACCCTTCCCCTTAAAAGCTATACATATGGTATAGATTTTTTTAAGTCTGTAAACGTCAGTAAAAGATTCAATTAAAAAAAAAATAAATGCATAAAGAGGGTTATGAAAAGAACCATGAAAGCCCATAGTCACATTTCATGTTTAAAGACCTGCTTTTGTTTTTTATTGCACCAGATACAGCTTTTTGTCTAGTGAACTTAAGAGAACATTATGTGTATTCTAAATATTTATATTTAAAACCAGCATAAATAATTATGCTGTAGTTGTCTGTGCTTTAGTTAATTTCAATTCTTTACTAGGGAAAAACCTATGTTGTTCATGGCTTTATTCACTAGAGGATATCCTTTCTCCAAACCACAGTTTCAAACTTCTTGATTTCAACTGTTTATTTGTACCTTTATTTGTCTCCAGTTTTTTTGAAAACCATATTCTCTCATAATGATTGATTATCTCTTCTCCACAAGCACACCATGACTTTTCCAGTTCCATATTCTTCTTTCTTAAATTCAACTTTGAATTACTCAAATGTTCCCTTCACCTCCATCCCTGTACGATATGAACTGAAAATGTTCTCTTCCTCATGCTAGGCAGTCAGAGCAGGTTTGAGTAAAAGCACCCCTGTTCAGCAGGGAAGCACAAAAAGAATAAATGAGACAAATTCTATACATAGAATAATTTAGAACTAGCTGTACATCATGTTAGAAGTTAGAGTGAGCACAAATGATGAGATATGTATGTACCACAGCAGCACAAAATGCATGCGTAGTTCAATAACACTTTATTAACACAGAGGTATGAAGCTCAGAAAATTACCTGTATAAAATATCAACAGGGAAAGCATGGACAATGCTCTGAAACTTTTTTAGGCCAGTAGATGCAAATAAATTGATGGAATTTGTACACATACAGGATAGTCCCAAACCCTGAGAAATAGAACTAACATCAAGGACAACGTTGCTACTTCCAAAGCAATCACCAGTAAAGCTTTCTTCCTGAAACACTTCACGAAAGTCAATATCAGATAAGATAATCTTTGTGGCTAGTTATTATGAACTGATATTTGATAAAGGAAATCATGCTCTAGATTGACATGAAATTAATAATGCTTGTTGTGTGATGCCCAATGACAAAAGTAAATGCTAATAGCTCTGAAATCCTGATGATTGCCAAAGTACTCTTCCGAGCTTTGATTAGTGCTTGTGTTGTGTAATTATGCTTTTCTATAATTACTGTGAATTACCATCATGATATTATTATTCTCATATTTTTTATTCCTCTGAAATTCTCAAAACTTCCTGCAGCTAAAAATGGATTTCATTTGCATTATCACAGGCTTTGATTGTTTAACGAAAAATAATTCCATGCAGACTCTCATGTTAAATTGTCCATTTAAAATTTTCCTGTTAATCTAGATTATGTTGAGGCGTCCCTTCTTTCATTTATCATTTGCCTTTATTATCACAGTCACTGCCCTCGCTTCATGCTACATTTTGGAGAGAAGGAGAAAAAAGAAAAACATTTTTAGTCACATCCCTGTCTTCTGCCTGGAAGCCAGTTCTCTGCATGTTCTCCCTTTTCCTTACAATTCTGTATTTGGAAAGCTTAAAAATGCCAGGACTTTCCAGCAAAATGTGGTTGCTATGCTAAAAATACAATTTTTCTGCTTGCAGCAGGCTCTGCAGAAGGCTACCTTGGACTTGTCTAAGTCTCAGAACTATGCCCTAAGCAAGTGAGATGCTCAAGGGTCATCCTTGTCTATGTCTGAGGGCTACTGGGTATTTCCTTCAGATATTAAAAAAACAAAAAAGAAATAAAAATTAGCCGTTCATTTGCATGTTTCCCAATTATTTTTGTTTACATGAAGAAAAATATTAGACTCAAAGTATTGATTTGTGTATTCTTATTTTTGCCCATCTTTAAACATTAATTGATTCTCTTTTTTCCTTTCTCAGTAATTTTACAGAACATCTGACGTTTTACAAAGCAATAATGGTTTTGAGGGCTTCCAAAAGCCTTGCTCCATGGCAGCTTGCAAAACCTAAGTGCAACTATGCTGGCAGGGAAACACTCAAAGCATGTACTAGCAATGCGATAATTAAAATGTAGCTTAAACCATCATCAAGGCTAATCTTCAAAAAAGCTTCTAAGGAGCAGAAAGAAAAGAGCAATTGACTTAGGTTTCCGGATAATAGATGCATTTCAAAATGTGTGTAGTACCAGAACCATTCAAAAGCCAAGTTGCAAAAATTGTGGGAAATGTGGATTTGTGAGAGCATGCAGGAGCCTTTCTCAGATGCAATGAGTTTAATAATTTAAAAAAAAAAAACACCAGATAGACATGACCTGCAAAATTAAACAGTATGAAGATATCCAACAACCTAAAGGTCATCTGAAATTTTAAATACTTCTTTCTGCATATATAACTTCAGCACAAAGTGTGTTTATGTTTAAATAGATGGACAAAAGGAGATAGATCTATTCTTCAGAATATAGTGAAATTCAGCTTTTTCTTGGTTTACATGCAAAGTTTTTATTTCTATTGTAACAAGACTGGAAAAAGCTTGTGACTTTTCCATAGTTTTGATAGTCTTAAGGTCTGATTTGTATGTTTCTCAGTCAAGCTCAAGTTTACAACATTTTGCTGACTCTACATTAAAAGCCTTCACTATGATATTTCTATTAAGAGTAATTCAGTTATCTTTTAAATAGCTTTTTTGAGATATTTTGTGATGTAGTCACAAATGCTAGACTAGAAAATGGTCAAGATAACTGAACTTCTGTGTTTTGCTACACACAGAATATTATTGTTATTCTGTCTCCCTCATTTCTTTCCAATCTTTTTCAACTGGTTCCATTTTCACCTCATATATGCATCTGATTTTTCTCTCACACAAGAATCTCCTGTGCAAAGCATTAATATAACTTGTGCCATTACAATTTCACACTTATAATAGTCAAACAGGTTCAAAGTTAGTCAGAATAAGTTTGACTACACTTGTATATGTACTTGAGGAGATGGAAATCTGGATAAGACAAAGGAAAGTAAACTTTTTTTTTTTAAAATCTCATATAAAGATACTTCTCCCTTAAAGATTTTTTTTTCCTCCCCCATTTTCTCTGTGAATAATAACGAGTGGAAATACTCCATCTGTAACTTTATTGTTATGTGAGGAATATTGAGCCCACATTGAATATCTGTGGATTGCATCTTTCAAAGCAATGCTTCCCCCGTAAGATTTTGTAATGATAGCTAAGGAACGCTGGTTTTCGAAGCAGCAATGTACGCACAGGAAACCAGGACTTCTTTTCATCTGTCAGCACTGTGAACCTGTTCTCAGTGTTTCATAGATGACTCTTTGCTCCACCGTGGTGTGTACACATCCTGATGAGCATGTGCTACACTGCCATCTCTAACATGGCCTAAATATTGGTTTCATGTCTCCAAAACCAGCTAGGACTACAAAGTGAATGATCATGGCAGTGACGCCGATAGTAAGATAAACTTTCATCCCAGTCTGCTTCATACCAGCCCTACTTGAAGTCATACTCTATTAAGAAGGGCTGTTATTTTTAGATGCCCAAAATAAGGTTACACAAACAAACAAGCAGGAACAAGTCATGCATTGTGCATCAACCTTGCCAATAAGACAACTTCCTGCAACTAGAGCCAGTATAAATGTAAATTATTAGAGGAGCTCCCACCCATACTTTATTGAAATTTCCACTCTACCACCCACATGGTCACTGCCAAGTCTTACCCCTCATATGGGAGGTCAGCACAGATCCTGCATATTACAAAATTTTACTTTTATATTACAGATCAGCTTCAAAGGCTTAGGAGAGGAGCTAATCCTACACACATGTGCCTCTGGTGAAATGGCAACTGTTCCTAGCTAAAGAATTAACACCCTTTTTAAAGTTATCCTCTATTCTGAGCTTCCAATAAACAAATCAAATCCAGCATTTAGCAACTGCATGTTTCACATCACCAAAGTGCTTTCAGATCTTGAAGCTGTACAGTGTCTGCTGGAATAACCTCAGGCATTCTGTGACAATTGAATTATAACGAATGACACCCTCTTTCCCATCCCATTGCACTAAGTTACCTCCACTGTCTACAGAGAGGACTCCACATGCATTCATACAGGCAGCAATGTGCTGGACAACAGCAGGAACATATTATTAAAAATTTCTTTCATCTTCACTTACAAGAGCCATAAAATTAACCAGTCCTCAAATATTTTCCGTTAGACTATTACAGCGACAAAGGTTCCAGGCCTAGGAGACTAAAAGGGTTTTAGGTGATTATGGCTCTTCAGTCACTTTTATCTAGCCCAACCGATTTTATTCACAAAACAATGAAGAATATACCATGTCACATGCCACAGCTCAAGATGAAATGCACAGAGTCATCTGGGTTGCTCTGTTTCCTGCTAGGACTGAGAATAGGTTTGGCTGCTGACCTTTCACTACTGTTTAAATTTTGCTTGAGGATGTTAGAAATAATTCAGCTCCTGAGTGGTTTCCAGTGATTGAAGAGACTGCAGCTGGTGACCTGGGTGATCTTTTCCAGTTAAAGCTTTTCTGGACTCTCAGGAACTGACCATGCTAATCCATCCCTGAACTAAATGTCTTTGAGTAGCCATATTGCTACATTACTGCAACTTACTGTGCACTGTAGAGAGATTAC
This sequence comes from Ara ararauna, assembly GCA_028858755.1. Taxonomy (NCBI): domain Eukaryota; kingdom Metazoa; phylum Chordata; class Aves; order Psittaciformes; family Psittacidae; genus Ara; species Ara ararauna. Next base: position 77,659,715 of record CM054376.1, read on the forward strand.
CTTTCTGTGTAATTTGGACTGTCATTGACTCTGAAGTCTGCAATACAGTATTTGCTTGATTTGTTTAATTATCTTAGTATTACTTTGTACAGTGCTATACATGTATGCTGAGGGCATTGTTCTCCCTTTTTTCTGAATGTTCTGCAAGAATGGAAACACAGCCTGAACACAGAGATGTGAAGAAATCACAGAGTCCTGTATCCAAATCCCTTCAGACAGGGAAATGATCTGATCAGTGCATATCCATTAGCATACGGATATTCTATTTATAAATTCTTATACATCTACCTGGTTATGGCTGGAGCAGCAACTGCCTTGTGGGTAACTAAAAGGGATTTGGTTTGGGAGAGGGAGTTCTAGTCCAGGAACTGCTGCTTAGCTGATGAACAAAAGTCTTGGATTAATCACTTTCCTCCTCATGTTACTATTTCTGTTAGCAAAGTGTGGAGTTATTTAAGGGTAGGAAGCTGTACATAAAATGTCATTATTATTATTAAAGCATACTGCACTTTTCACACTCTACTAAGCTGCAGGAAGGTTTAAAAATGTGCTGCTGTAATCAGTCAAAAACAGTGTTTTATTGGACAAAGCTGATTCTACCTGTCACCAACTAATGTTATGTAACCGTGGTAAACTTAGCAAATTAACAAAAAGTGTTAACTTTTTCTAGGCATCTACATACATGCCTGGAGGGATGAATGAATTGCCTTAGTGTGTTAGAGGCTGACTAGAAAGATACCAAAAAATTTCAGTAGTTGTATACAACTCTCTAAGTCCTTACATTGACATACAGGTTCTATATGCAGTAATGCATACAGCTTCAATTCACTTGATCAAACAGCTGTGAAGTCAGGAGGAAGCTCCTGACTGGCTATTTGAGTAATACTTCTAGCGGGAACCACACACAACACAACATATACAAGTTACGATGAAAATGGTTCACATAGTTTACTGCTTTCAGAATATTGACTTAGTCACACATTTTGTCAGTCAATTCCCAGACTGAAATTTCCATTGCAATGTATAATAAACTAGGCCAGTCACTTAACTGCATTTCAAAGTGGATAACAAAACAATGTTGTCTGTTCGAGATAAAAACTGGATCATAGCCAGCAATCCATATCCTTTCTCCCATCCTGAAGGCAGTACATAGCACTGGAATTTGGCAAGATTTCATAGTTTCTGAAATGATCATTACCACAGAGGTGACAGATGAGATACTGTACAGCAAACATCACCGGACTTGAAGCTACTACACTGAAACAATATTTGGTAGCACAGCTGTGCCTGAACAGGACTGAAGCTATAGCAAGTTTGATGGTCTTCGACTGCTTGTCCTGCCTTACATTAACTCAGCCCAAATACTGGAAAGCTGAAGTCTGCAGGCTTACCAATCAAGCTTATACAAATAGACATTCCGTAATCACAAGCACAGCAGAAAGCCAACATGATGAAGTGATGTTGCTGACCTAGCCATCACATTGTATTCTCTCCCTCTGAGAAAAGCCTGGCAGGCATCTGAGTGCTAAAAATGTTTAATGTTTACACCCCTCCACAAAAGTACTGACCTTTTAATGTAGAAAAAAAACCTAGGTAGCTACCTGATCTTCCCTCAATTGGTGTTACAGTTTAAAAAATCCTTTTGCCTTAACACAGCTAGCAAACAAAAAAGTTGAAACTTCCTTTTACCAAAGCAAATGGATGATCATCATCTGGATGCAATGCAGCATGACAAAATCAGTGAGAACTGGTCTATCTGTACCACTGCATCCAGACCTATATTTTGGTTAGGATCTTCACCCTAATACAGAGTGAGCTGGAATGATGAGCTGAATGTCATCTAGGGACAGAAGCAAATAAATAGCAAAAGAAATTTCAAAATTAGACCAGGAGCAAAGACAACATATGGATGAAAAGCAGGAGGTTCAGAATAGTAGACTATACTTGTAGGAATGTTTCCAATGAGAGCTGGTTAGAAACCTTGCCAGAGGATATCTCTGAGAGACTTCAGGGACAATAGTAAGTGAAATTTCTCAAAGCTGGGAATTTATTTCCTCTGGAGGAACTGGGCCTGGCTCCATCATTAGGGATGATGCCATTTCAGGGGTTCTGAACTGTAGGTCTCATCCTGAGGACTCCAGATGTCCCAAAAGCCAAGCAAAGCCAGATACAAACTAGTAGATGAGTTTGAAACATCTGCCTTGAGATAGATCTGGGCAGCTTCAGAACCCACAGGAACCAGCATCTGTTGAGAAGACTGGGAGACAAACTCAGATAAAGAAATGCATGTTTAAATGTGTCATGGGTTCAGCAGCAGCAGTCATTTTTCTCCTCCTTGGTAGCTGGTGTAGCGCTGTGTTTTTTGATTTTGGGCCTGGGAACAGCGCTGATAACACCAGTGTTTTGGTTACTGCTTAGTGATGTTTTGGTCTGGCCAAGGACTTTCTGAGTTTCATGCTCTGCCAGGGAGGAGGAGAGCCGGGAGGAAGCAGAGACAGGACACCTGACCCAAACTGACCAAAGAGGTTATTCCATACCACAGCACGTCATGCCGAAGATGGAGGACGGAGAGGAGAGACCCAGAAGGGTGGGGGGTGCACTGCGTGGTCGGGCTTGGTTTTAGGTGGTGAGAATTGTATTCTTTCCTTGTATTTGCCTTGTCATTATTATTATTGGTGGTAGCAGTAGTGATTTGTGTTATACTTTGGTTACTAAACTGTTCTTATCTCAACCTGTGGGAGTTGCATTCTTTTCTATTCTCCTTCCCATCCCTCCGGGAGTGGGGGGCAAGAAAGAGGGGGGAGTAATTGAGAGAGAGTCTGCGTGGTTAGAGAGGCTTAAACCACGACAGTTCTTTTTGGCGCCCAACGTGGGGCACGAAGGGTTGAGATAACGACAGGATTAATAGCCACTCGTCACAATGCTGATTTATTGGCTCTCAAAGTTGTTGCTTTTGGTTCTCTTGCGTTCATGGTTTCAGCCTGTTATACCTTACTTACAGCCGGTATTTGTTATCTTAGCATGTTTCAGATATGGGTTTTGGTTTAAGGTTCTTGTTTCATTGTACTTTATTGGAATGGCTTGTGATACGGGCGGGCTCCAGAAGCCGTGGGGGGCGAATGTGTACCTGGCAGTTCGGCTGCTCTTCACCGTCCTGGCGAGGCTGTGGAGAGCCGAGGGGGGGCTGCCTCGGGAGCCGCCGGCTGCCGAAACGGCCCGGGGGAGCGGACCCAGGGACCAGGAGCCGAGCCCCCCCACCGAGCCCAGCCCGACGGCTGCCGAGCAGAGGAAGGAGGTAGCAAAAGGGGTGAGCCCCCCGACTGAGCCCAGCCCGGCGGCTGCCGAGCCGCGGGAGGGGGAGGCTACCGAGCGGCAGGAAGAGACGGCAGAGAAGCCGGGCCCCGAGGCTGAACAGAGTCCCGCGGCCGAGCCCAGCCCCGCGGCAGCCGAGAGCATTCCCCAGCAGCCGCCCGCAGAGCCCCGTGAGCCCGAGCCCCAGCAGGAGAACGCAGGAGACCCCGCAGCACTTCCCAGCAAGGCAGAGGGGGAAGATCTGGACTCAGGCAAAGAGCAGCTGCTGGTGAGAGAGCCGGCAAGCACAGCAGCTACACCAGCCCCAGTGACAAGCACAGCAGCCTCATTTGAGAGCTCTGAAGGGTTTGAATGGCCTTTGGGTACCCTTGAGACCTGCCTGCTGATTGTGATGGGGATCAGCATGGTGGCATGCATACACAGTGTGTTTTACCCACAACCATTTTGTCTGGTCCCGAAAGTTAAGCAGAGTGGAGTGTGGGCATTGTCTGGGGTTAGTCTGCAACCTAGGATGACTAAGAGATTTTCCCTGCAGCTGGACAGTCATGAGTGGCAGGGTGTGTGGGACTGTATGGGCAAGTATCTAGTCCACTGGGCCCCTCCAGTGCTTTGGAAGCATCGCAGATGGAAGGCAGCTGTATGGAGTCCCCACCGACAAGCTGCAGGAACTGCTGGAGGGGCGGATGAATTATTTTGAGCCTGATGGGCCCATGACACCTCAGGCCATCAGGGCAGAGATACAACATACAGATGGACTTATGATCGAGGGGTGGACTTAGCAATGGACACTGTGGCCCAGGTTATTGACGAGTGTGAACACTGCACACAGCCTCTGCTACTCTGAAAGGCTGTTACAAAAGATGGAGCTTGACATCATGGACTGAATGGACTCAGCAGCTTTGTAGGGATTGGTTTATGCACTAAGGGATGATCTCTCTCCCTTTCTCTGTGTATGTGGATGTATACATATATATGTGATGGTATATTGACAATGTGGAATCTGAGCATAACGTGAATGGTATGGAATAAGGGGTGGATAATGTCATGGGTTCAGCAGCAGCAGTCATTTTTCTCCTCCTTGGTAGCTGGTGTAGCGCTGTGTTTTTTGATTTTGGGCCTGGGAACAGCGCTGATAACACCAGTGTTTTGGTTACTGCTTAGTGATGTTTTGGTCTGGCCAAGGACTTTCTGAGTCTCATGCTCTGCCAGGGAGGAGGGGAGCCGGGAGGAAGCAGAGACAGGACACCTGACCCAAACTGACCAAAGAGGTTATTCCATACCACAGCACGTCATGTCGAAGATGGAGGACGGAGAGGAGAGACCCAGAAGGGTGGGGGGTGCACTGCGTGGTCGGGCTTGGTTTTAGGTGGTGAGAATTGTATTCTTTCCTTGTATTTGCCTTGTCATTATTATTATTGGTGGTAGCAGTAGTGATTTGTGTTATACTTTGGTTACTAAACTGTTCTTATCTCAACCTGTGGGAGTTGCATTCTTTTCTATTCTCCTTCCCATCCCTCCGGGAGTGGGGGGCAAGAAAGAGGGGGGAGTAATTGAGAGAGAGTCTGCGTGGTTAGAGAGTCTTAAACCACGACAAAATGTCTCCTACATCTTATATTGTCATATTCCTGACAAAAATAAATTTTTTGATCTTTTTGGATTTTTTTCCACTTCAGTTAAACATTACCAAATTAGTTGAAAAATTTATTTTGGAAATCCACAGCAATACTTCAGGGAACATGACTTTGACTAATGTTATTAATTGTTCTCAATTCTCACCTTAAGCCTCTGAAGCCTGTTATGTTGCTGTTCTCAAATCTCCTGTTCTCTTACATTGAGATTTCTATCTTTCCTGCACTCTTTAACCCTCACATACTATTTTCAAAAAGCATCATTCCAAATCTCACATATTTTTGTGAACCAGGAAATAAAATATGCCATTGTTTTGCAAGTATAATATTTAATGTGTTGTTGAGTAAAATGGAAACATCAAATACAAAGGCCTCAGCTCTTTTTGCTAATTAGGGGACTTTCAATTTTTACCTCAAGAAACAGAGCTGCTAATCTCTCTTTCCTCTTCCAAGGCACAGAAATGTTTCAACAAACTAGGGCAAAGATGTGTGAGTAGTAGAAATAATAAATATTAATAGCTGCCACAAGAATACTGTGAAATGTTCAAAGCTAAGGGGGCTTTGGAAGTGTTATCTCTGTGTGGTGTTTTGTTTCACAATCAGTTTTGTGTTTTATGATTTGTATTTCCTTCTCTTTCCTGCAGGTCTGCCCTCTCATGCAAAATCTGGAGTTATCAGGCAAAGCAGATTCAGCGCCAGCTTATTTCAAAATTGTTACATACCAGCTCTTCGCTTTCTAAGCTTATATCAAGGGTTTAAAGATTAAACCAAGTACCTTGAAATTCACCAAAAGAGCTTTCTGACACAAAACCTCTTCCTTGTGTATGTCCACTAACAGCATTTTTAATTACGTTTTAACACCACTAGCAAACATAAAATAGTCTTTCAGTGAGTGAAGAGAGGTTACTTTGACTCTGGCACCATCTACTGAAAAGTCAATAAAAGTGCCTGGATTACAAGACCAAGAAAAGATATGTTAACCAATGAAATATGCCCTAATTTCTTCTTGCAGCGTGAATATTTCTATTTTATCATCACCAAGAAGGCTTTAATTTACATCCTTGAAAAACATTTTCTTAGCTTCACATTACTGTTGACATTCATCAGACTGCAATGATATAATGTAATGGGATCTTTCCAGTCTGTAAGATAACCAGCATAGATAAATAAAAAGTCGCTTGCACTGACTTTGCAAGCAATTCTTCACCACACAAACACTGAGGAGGAACAAGCCATTTCAGTGTAACTGCCAGGAGTTTTCTTGGCTGTGCAAAATCCATTAAAATATGAAAAAAAAACCCAAATAAACCTTCTCACAGGAAGACTTATTTTAGAAAACAGCTTTCTTATTCTTGCTTTTCTAAATAGTCATTCTCCCTTTCCAGATAGAACACATTCGCCATGCATTAACAAGCAAACCATAAATGGTAAGTTGACATTTAAGTTGAAAATATGTTGAAATAAAAATTTAACAAATGGCAGCTTTTTATGTGTTTTTATGGTTACTGGAGAGGACCAAAGTTGAGTTTCATAAATTTTTGCCACTAGTGAAAACTACAGTATTCAAACAGAGAACAATAATCGTACAAAAATATTTTTAAAAAAATATTGAAAATGGCTCCTAAAAATTTTCAAAGTACAGGAGTTAAGGGGAAAATAGGAAATATTTTGCCTTTCTCTGTATATTTATACAGAACTTGCTTAAAAGGGGAACAGAATTTTAACTATCAGAATGCATAAGGACAACTTCAGGGTTACAACAAATTCAGAAAATCAAGACAGAGGTTAGGAAGCAAAAAATGCTGCAGAACAGTAAGAATTGATCACCTATACCTCTGAGCAACGAAATGAAGACAAGGAATATTGTCTTAAGCCTGCTGGACATTCAGAAGACCAGAGCCTTCATGCTTGCACGGACTGCTGATTAATGCTTGGCTTTAGTGTAACACAAGATTTATTGCATTTTGCCTGAAGTGGGTAATTGAATAATCCCTCTAAAAAGCAATAATATTTCCATGAAGTTCATGAAGTTAATACACTCCAAATCTCCAAGCAGCAGAAAAGAAGCAGCTAAGCATCTACCTGTGGAAATTACTGGCCAAAATGCACAAATGTCACTTCATAGAAGCTGGTTATTAAAGTGCTTTACAGGAAAGAATAAATAAATTATTTTTAACTAGTTCCTATGTACACATATCATGACTGGTTGAATTCCCGATTGATTACTGATCTCACACCTTTTTTATCATAGTAACTCCACTGAGTCACTTAATACTATTCTCCCTTTCTATGGACTAAAATGTAATTGAATCTCAAATATAGCCTAACTCAGATTATGTCTATCTCTTTAAGTCTCTCAAGGCATACTGGCCAAGTTTCCAGTTTTTCAGAAATGGGACATTTACTGCTTCGGCTCTTGACATCAGTGGGAATATGGGGAACCACCACAGTGGGGAAAAGGAAAGAAAATTCATATTGATTGGTGAGCTGTTTAGGGTTTGTAGACCATATCCTATAAAATGCATGCAAGACTTAAGACAATCAAGCAGAGAGCTAGCACTGTACCATCTAGTAATCACTATGAACAGATAGAGGATATAAACTTCATCTATGCTTCAGAGTGGAAATCACCAGAATTAAGATCCTGAGAGATCAAAGAAGAAAGCAAGGTGCCCTCTTCTACTGAGCTGTGCTCTTCTAGTCTGTCATACCAAAACCACACCAAAGGGTCATAAAATAATGGCCATATTCCCTATGGCTGGATTTATAGGTATTCAAAGGTATAGATTAGACTAACAGACCAAAGTTGTTTCACTTAATTAGTTCATGCAAAAAGAAACTGGAAAAAAAATCAAAAGCAGCATTTGGAAAAATGTGGCAATCATAAATACTGCCTCACATGATGATGTTAATACAGAAATCTGAACTTATAGTACCTTCAAAACAACACAAAGCAAGATGCAATATCCTCAAATCTAGTAATACCAAACCTATTAAAATCCTCAAGCTTATGTACTTACAATGTACCACCTGCAACTGTCATCACACCTCCAAACATTCTTCTCTGGAGAAAGCACTGAACAAATTTTGGGTTTTGAGAAGAATAAAATATCAAGCACTTAGACTACCGCTAAGAACGCTGTAGAGAGGAAAGGCAAAACTCATACTACTACAGTGGCTAGTGGGCTCTTCTTAAGACACTGAAATATAGTCCCAACTAGCAGAACCGTTTCACTGCTTCCCAGAGTCTCCAGCAAGAGAAAACTCTGGAGAGTTTTCAAGATATCTTGCATGCTGCAATAGCATCTTGATAATCAGGCTGAGATCAAATTAAAGCAAAAATTGTCAACGTATACATGATACCTTCCCACAGTGTTGCAAAGCGAGTCAAACACGAGTATTTCAATGACTGTACAAAGTACCAAAACTCCTACAAGGAGAATCAATCACAATGACATTTTACTTGACAGAATGAGTGGGAGGTGTCCCTGCCTATGGCAACGGGGTTGGAACTAGATGATCTTAAGGTCCTTTCCAACCCTAACTATTCTATGATTCTATGATTTTATGTCAACATGTCTGTGGTGATCAAGGTGCATTTTTTGTGCACCTGAAATGACTGACTTGTGCACACGTTGTATCCCATTTGAGGCCTTATCATTAAGGATACCGGTACCCAATTTATTCTAATGCTGCTGACCTCTTAGCCACACACAACCAAAAACAACTCTGGAGGAAGTTCATTGTGAAACTTACAAAAGACTTCAACTAAAGCTGTTAAAAATCAAGCTCTTTTTTCCAGAATTGTCCTTGACAACAAGTGTCCTAGAACAAACCATTTCTAACCTGTCAGAATGTCAGTTCACTGCCCCATGGACAATGTGCACCAACATGGAGAGGTCAGTCACACCTGAGGACACATACCAAAACACTCTTGAGTCTTATAACAAAGGCAGAAAAATATTTCAAGCTTCAGTTTCAACAGAAATTTTGAAAGCCAAATTATCTGCATGCACTCTATAGGCCCTAGGTAATACTACTGTTCAGAGATGCAAAATTAGAAGCTCTAACCCAATCATGCCCATAACCATCCCAAATTTGGTTCCCAGTATCATATACAACTGTTTTGCTGGAAGCTTCCAAATGTATAAACATCAGTATAGTACAAATTCAATCCTGGTGTTCCTGGATGCAACTTGGCAAAAGCCCATGCAGTTGCAAAAGTTCTGACAGGTAAGCACTTCTCAGATGGTTGGAAGCTATTCATGACTGTACTGTATATGCTTAGCTAAACCTAGTAGTGGTAAAAGAACAAAGTTACAGTTGTGTCTCTTGTGAAGCATTCATTATTTTTGGATTAGCAGATACAAAACTATAACAAAACCAAATTCCAGAACCTTAAAGTATAATTCGGAACAATTGAATAAAAACTTAATAAAGTCAGAAAAGTAATAAACATTTTAAAAAAGAAAAAAACCACCAACAACAAAAAACCAAACCCAAACCCAATCTCAAGGAAAAAGTCAGGAATATACAAGTTAATACATTTCAGCTTTCTCAACCGCTCTATCAACTGTGCCCTCATACACTTCAGATGTCCCCACACAGCCATACAAATAGCTGGACATCATTGAACCATGGCCAGAAAGTGAAAGGGTTTTAGCTGTACTGGAGACAGTCAAATGAAATCAAAAGAGGAAGAACAAAGCTCTTCCACTAACCCTACTGACTTAAAACAAAAAGCAGTGGCTCAAGCCTCTTCCTCAGTGAGTCTGTATAACTGTTCAGCTGGGATAGAGTTAATTTTCTTCCTACTAGCTGGTGCACTGCTGTGTTTTGGATTTAGTATGAAAATAATGTTGATAATACACTGATGTTTTCAGCTGTTTCTAAACTTAAGTCAAGGACTTTCCAGCTTCTCATGCCCTGCCAGTGAGGAGGCTGGAGGGGCACAAGAAGCTGGAAGGGAACACAGCCAGAACAGCTGATCCCGTATGCCCAAAGTGATACTGCATACCATATGGCATCATGCTCAGCACACAAAGCTGGCCACAGGCCACTGCTCAGGAACTGGCTGGGCATCAGTTGGTAAGTGGTCAGCAATTGCATTGTGCATCATTTGCTTTGCATACTCTAATTCTATTATTATTGTCATTGTTTTCCTTTTCTGTGCCATTAAACTGTCTTTATCTCGACCAATGATTTATCTCAATTTTAATCTTCCAATTCTTACCCCTATCCCGCTAGGTGGGAGCAGTGAATGAGTGGCTGTGTGGTGTTAAGTTGCCAGCTGGGGTTAAACCACAGCAGTAACACATGGAGAGACACCACCTCTGATGCCAGGTCATTGTGCCTGTCACAATTTTCATAGCTTCTTTACGTCACACTGTCTGAAATCACTTTCTGGAGCTCCACACAGACTCAGCTCCTCAGTGAATATAAGCTAGTAAGTCCTGGAGTAAAGTCAATGGCTCCATACCTAGCCACAACAGATTGGAACTTGGACTCAATCTTTGTTTTTCACCTGGCTATGACAACAAAATGGCCTTTTTGCTGGGACATGCAACTTACGCTTCCAGTACTACTCTCAGTGGATTACAGAGTCAAGAAAATTGTGATTCCTTTTTCATTAATGAAATGATTCTCAGGCTGGACTGCAGTGATATACATTTCAGTGATATACATTTCAGACATTCTTCTTCTCTGAATTAATGCACATGGGACAACTAATGTAGTACTTTTGACATGAGAGATCTGTTTAGATTGTACACTTCATGTTACACAGCTTCACTAGGAACACCAATACAAACATTAGAATTCTCTACTCATATTTTTAACTTTCACTTCGAACCATCTGGTTATCTGAGTCAGGTATGAACTAAATTACAGGCCTCCAATAAATTTTCAGGACACTGTCTACTACTTGGACTAGATAAAAACTGGGTTTTTAAAATATGACATAGACATTTAAAATTTGAAAGCAATGTTACCACAACATACACAGTAAAATAATGGAAGAAGAAGCACACGTTTTGGCACTTATACGTACCTAGAAAGAATTATACTTCAATCCTACCATCAGTTTTAGCATGATACTACTCTGGGAATTCTGAGCTAGGAAAAAGGTGTGATGGGACATACTGATCCAATACCTCCCCTCGTGAGTAAAGGTGTTTGAGTTTGCTCCTGTTAAGGGTAGAGAATACCCTGTTAATGGCATGAGAATACCTATGAGGAACATGGTAGTTATTGGATGAAGAAAAGTTAATCTTGAATGCAAGCAAGCAGTGTGGGCTGCCAGTGACACAGTCCTTAGTGTAAGACACTGATTTCTTCTGTAATTTTATTGGTTTAATAATTTAGAGTGTTTACCCATGTTGGTCTGAAACATCATGAGCACTGATCTGTGTTTTCATAAAAAGTTTATTATATTTTCTAACTCAGTAGGAGAATTGTTTGGATAAAGTATTATGCCACACACTTCAGCACTGGCAGCAAGTTAGGCCTGACAAAACGACCAGTATTTGTGATGCTAAATTTGCATTCTTCATTAAGCAACCAAAATGCATTATTTGGTATCGAATTTAGGAGTTTGTGGTAATGCAGTACCTTATGTAGTAAGTTCTGTTCCAGGTAGCATGGTGCCATGGGTTCAGCAGTAGCAGTCATTTTTCTCCTGCTTAGTAGCTGCTGCAGCACGGTGTTTTTGACTTTCGGCCTGGGAACTGTGCTGATAACACCGATGTTTTCAGTTACTGCTTAGAATGTTTGGTCTGACCAAGGACTTTCTGAGCCTCATGCTCTGCCAGGGAGGAGGGGAAGCCGGGAGGAAGCAGAGACAGAACACCTGACCCAAACTGACCAAAGAGGTATTCCATAACACAGCACATCATGCCCACGATATAAACTGGGGGCAGTTACCTGGAAGGGTGAGATCACTGCTGGGGTTGGGTTGGGTATCGGTCAGTGGGTGGTGAGCAGTTGTATTCTCTTCCCTTGTTATTTCCCTTATCATTGTTATTATTATTGGTGGTGGCAGCAGTGGTTTGTGTTGTACCTTAGCTACTGGACTGTTCTTATCTCAACCCATGGGAGTTACATTCTTTCGATTCTCCTCCCCATCCCTCCAGGAGTGCAGGTGGGGGGGGGGAGGAAGCCGGGGGCAGTGAGGGAACAGCTGCGTGGTTCTGAGTTACTGGCTGACTGAGCTTAAACCACAACAGACACTTTTTCTGTTTCTTCTCATACCTACTACAGGTATGATACTTAAACAGGTTTCAGCTCAAGCATCAGCATTCTGCAGCAATATAAACAGTAGTGACACTGTACACTGCATTTCTTACCCAGTGAAAATAACCACTAACATAGAACTTGGCCCCCTACTTCTCTGCACTCAGCATCTCTGTCTTCTTTCACTGCCTTCTCCACCTTGCCGACACTTCCTTTATCCTATTTCTTCTTTTTCCCCTCTTTCCACTGGTACTGGAGGTGGATAAAATGCCAAAATCTCAATTTCACAGGTAAAAAAGGCTCAGGATTTTTGTGGTAGATCTTTTCTTCTGGAATAAAGTAATTTTATTATCATTATCCCTTTACAAAAGAGAGAATGGGACAAAGGAGATTTAAAGATCACTAAAGCCCAAAAAGAGCCTGCCTGTGTTCAGGTTTAATAAAGTAGGAACTCAGTAGTCCACTAGACTGGATTTACTCATAAAATGCTTTTCTCATTCAGTTACAGTTTCAGCCTCTCCTTCAGCACCACTGCTGCTCCTGTCTTCAATAGCCCATGTTTCTGGATCAAAAATTACTTTGCTTCCTTGAAGAATACTGCTCTCTATTATGTCATTTCTAACAACAGAACTGTTAGGCTAATGTAAATTTAGTCCAAATTTCACTTCCTTTCACATTCCATTTTTGCTGAAATTAAGTAGATGAGAAAAATACAGAAACTTCAATGGGAATAATCTTGTGCAGATAGAGGAAACAAAGATGGATTTAGTAGAGCATTTGTCAGTCAAAGGAGTCCAAAGGACAGATGTGTTGTTTGTTAATCATTCATAAAACCCTTGTGATTAGGAACATCTCGATCTCGAAAAGGCCAGCCAACTGAAAAAGATACACTGTGATCTAGCATTCATAGCGCTCCATTTGGGAGAATAAGAGAATTCCTTGGCCAGAAGTAAGAAAGAACAATGTAAATACGGTTATTCTACATAAAAAAATCAGAGTGTATGCCCTAGAGAATGGGGAGATTTCAGTTCTATAAATCAGTTAGGAAGATATGGCAAAGTTCATTCTCCAACTGGCTTACAAATTTAATAAGAAGACTAGTGCAGACATTTTGTTAAGAGGCTTAAGGAAAAACAGAGGTAGATTTAAGACAGTGAATAAAAACACTTGAAAGGAAAGTGAAAGCCATTAGTAAAAAACCTGAAAGCAATACACTGTGCCCCCGCAAGAGTATCCACCAACTGTACAGAGTATAAGGGTGGAGGAAAAGCAGAGTATCCAATGAGAGATAACATAAATAAAAGCTTAAAGTCATGTGGAATACAGAAAGTGTTCAGCATGTACTGAATTTCTGCATGGGTGAAAATAAATTTCTCCATTCTATGTAATTTATGTGATACCCTAGGATTTGTAACTCCTGTTGCCTCTAATCAACACCATAATATATAAAAAAAATATTATTAATAATTATTTGTATTACTTAGGACATGGTCTAAAATGAGAGGCTCCAGTTGCTAACCAAACAAATACAAAGTATACAGTTGCTACCCCCAAATATGGACAAATAGATAATATTACAAAAAAAAAAAACCAACCACAAAAACTAAGATTAGTTAATAATATGATCAATCATTTCAGCACATTATCTGTATACTTACTTGCTTTCAATACTTCCGTAGACTTCCTGACAAAGTAGAAATATCAGAGGCTGAAGAAGGGTTTTGAAGTGCCTTTGCTAACTTATGGGGAGATCCTTCTAAACATGAAGGACAACTTAGAAAAACACACAAGAGGAAGAAATCAGAGGCACAAAACCCCACAGAAAAGGAGGAAGGAACTGGAGAGGAATAAATAGGGAGGTAGAAGAGAAATCAGGAGAAGACAGAGGCATAGCAGCCAGAGCAGACATGATCTCAAGCAGGCAAGTGTAGTTGGATGGGTCAAAGGGGATAAGCAGGGACACTGATCAGAGATGTGGCTAACTCTGGATGGAGCTTCAGACATGACGAATTATGAGGCAGCTGCATAACCACTAGCAAAGACTTGGCTCAAATAAGCACCATATTTAATTACTGGAACTCACTGGAACAAAATCAACTGTACAGGAAAATCATCTATTTTTCTTGTTGTTCTTGGATATAAGGACTGAGTACTGAACAATTTTATGATTAAACAGTAGGACCCTGGTTTGCAAAAGAAACACGGGTTAAACAAAAATCTTTGAACATGGTTTAGTAAATTTTTTTCACTTCAGCCAAGCACTGATGCCTGGAAATAAACGGGTGTTCACACCACTGCTTGTGCCACAGGTAAATCCATGAGTAAGCCAGATATTGTTTTCTTCATCCTTTTTCTGCAGATCAGAGTTAACTACTTACTACAGATTTGATCTGTGATGTTTATTCTTCATGTCATGGCCCAAAATATTTCCTTAGTCTCTTAATCAGGCTGCTTCCTTGGTAGCTGCTATCCCTCCTTCTAGAAATTACTGTACATATGTCATTTGTAAAAACAATAGAAGAGAACAGTTATCAGTAACCGGGAAAAAAAAAGAAACCCAATGGGAAAGTTTCCTTTCTAAAACATTTCATTCTCAGCCATACATCAAATCCATCCATATATGAAGAGCTTAGAAAGATGTTACAACATTTTATAAACGGTAATACTAATGTTCTCTCATTATGCATACTAAATATCCTGGGTGATTATATATTCACTACATTGTTTTGATTCTTTAGGATGAGCAAATCTCACTGTCTAGTATGTTCCACTGCTCTATACTTACATTCTTCCTATCTCAGTTACGGTGAGCTATGAGTTACTGAACAAAGAGGGAGATAAAGACATTCAAATTCTGTTGTTTTCTACTCACAGAAGGAACAAGCAACAAAAAATTCTACTTCCACTTCAAAACCCTTCACCCACACTGCATTCAAGGGCAGTTTTATCATTTACAGCAGTAGCGTTAGCACACCCAGGCACGCTCATGGAAAACATACTCTTTTTTTTTTCTTTTTAATGTCTGTTTTTCCATACACAGTTGAGCAAGGAGCAATGTTGCCAGCTGTCACAAAATGCACAAAGAGTTCATAATCTGTAATAGTTCCTTAGACAGCTGCAAGACCATAAGAAACCAAACTTTTCTTCCTCAAAAGCTTTCATGAAACATGTTATTTAGTTCCAAAATAGACAGCTATTTCACAAACCATATACCATAAGGAAAAAGTAAATTTCTCTATTAAATGAAATGGTTTTGTAGAGTAGCCCAGAGAGTTAATTCTGGGCATCTTGTCCTAAAAGGAAACAACTGTTATAAGACACATAGGCCCAGTGTAAATGAAGTAAATCAATTTACTTTACCAATTTAATTTGTGAAATTAAAATAGGTCAGCTGACTTCACCAGATGGGTGTCTACTTCTGAGCGCCTTCACAACATGGCACTCTTACCAAGCAGAAGATTAACCCAAAGTGAGCAAAGTTGCTCCAGTTAGGCAAAGTCTACTTATCAGTCCTAAGGGGCAGAAAGTTCAGACTTGGATAAAAGCTGAGCAACAGTAAACAAACATACATTTTCATATGCTTCATGCTGCTGGTGCTCATTGCCACAGGCCAGATTTCATCTTGCTCTACTACATGACTTCAGAAACCATACAATAATGACAGTTTATAAGACTAAAGGGTAATTGATGCCAGATGGAAAAAATGGCTTACGGATAAGCAGAGGCCAGGGGAAGACAAAAGGAACCAAGGCTCGATGTAGCATAGAGATACATAACAGTAGGAACAGATCAGAACCAAAATGCAGCACAAAATGCAGTAACAAGGTGGGTTTCAATGTATGGAATAAACAGAAGGATATAAGCACTGCCATACTGACTCAGAACAAAGGGCCCACACTGTCCAGTATGCTAACCAGGACAGTCACTACAAGACAGCAGGTAAACCTGGCCAGTTTTTAAGATCCCTGATCCTTTTCTTCTCCAGGCTAAACAGTTGCAGATCTCTCATCCTCTCTGTATTTGAGAAATGCTCCAGTCCTTTAATCTTTGTAGCCCTCCACTGGACTTGCTCCAGCAAGTCCACATAGACACATAAACTGGGGAGCCCAGAATGGGACCCAGCACTCCAGATATGTCTCAACAGTACTGAATACAAGGGACATCACCAGCTAAAAATACTCTGCCTAACACAGCCCAGGAGGCTGTTCACCTTCTTCGCTGCAAAGTTTACTGTCCGCCAGAATGCCCAGGCCCTTCTCTGCAGACCTGCTTTCCAACCAGCTGGCCTGCAGCTTGTACCAGTGTCTGGGATGATTTCTTTGTACTTCCCTTTGTTGAACTCCACGAGGTTTCTCTCTGCCTCATTCTCCAGCCTATCAAGGTCCCACTGAATGGCAGCAAATCCATCCAATATATCAACTGTGTGGTTATCTGCATACCTTTGTGTGAAGATGTGGGCCCATTTGTACAGCAGCATAATCACATCTTTTGTCTTGTCATCAATATTCTCTCAGGGATGCCTGACACATTGCTGACCGGTTCACTTGCCATAGCACATTAAACCAATGGTTTAGTGGAGCTGCTAATGACGGAAAGATCTCTCTTTCCTGAGTTATGACCTCCAGTTCTGAGCCCAGGATTATCTAAGTACAGTTTACTTCTTCCTACATGCATAATCTGCCAGTAATTTACACTAAGACTTTTCTGCCACTTTTTGCAATTTAGTTTTGTGAGGTCCCTATGTATTACTGCAATAGGTTATAAAGCTTCACCAACTCTGCAATTTCACATTATCTATTGGTCATGCACTGATTTTCTAATGTTAAATCTAGGACACAAGGATAGATCCTCTATTTTTCCCTCAAGTTTTATCACTATGCCACAATTAAAGCATCAGCACAAATATGCTTCTTTAGGGATCCACGTCAGTATTGATACTTACTAATGTGGTAAGTCCTTGTTAAAAAGCACAGCAGAAGGTCTCCTTAGGTGGTATAGGCAAGGTACGGTTCTTTCTGCGTTGTTTTTTCTCCTCAAGACTGTCCTGGCATGAATAAAATAGCACACACAGGAAGATCATAGAAATATTCATGCTATGCAACAGAGCTGTTCAGACTTGGTGGCTTTCCTTTACAAGAGCTTGTGTAAACATTCTGTTTAATTTTGTATCTGTGGGAGCTTGCATCCCGCACATCTAATTTTCAAAAACAAACTCACACAAACCCTTATTCTTATTATAAATATTCTCAGCTACATCTCACCTAAATTTTCCATGGTGCTGAGTTTAATAAAAGCTGGATTTGGCGCCATTATTTAGACAAGACTTGTTAAAAGGTTTCTGAGAAAGAATCCTTTTTTTCACCTGCACTGAGAGGCACAGAATTTGGTGTCTTATGATACTCTGCATAACAATAGTTCCAAAAAAAAAGATAACGTGAAGATTATCTTAGTGCTTCCAGCATATAAGCCCATCCTTTTGCAAAGGAGAAAAAAAACCACTGTTCACACTAGCGCCTTCTATGTGTAGCATCAAACACCATAGTTATCGTAAAATACAACAAAATGTTCAAAAATCCTTTGTTTCCATGAACGAATTCTTGTTTCTGGACAATATATTAAACCAAATTTATCTGCAATGTCCACCCATTCGTACTGTGCCACATTTGACAGGTTTTCTTACAGTAGTAGATATTCTTCAAATACTTGAATGAAGCCAAAGTTTATAGGTGCTAAGGTTCGGTTTTCAATTAATTGTAATTGTACTGAAGCTTAGGGTTTAGCATTTTTGTTAGCAACCATCTATCACACTCATGATCCAAACAAAGTAATTGATTACCAAGGTAATCTGAGAACTATGAGTAGCTTGCTCTTTCAAAATTATCCATAGTATGGCACAGTGTAGGGAAATAAAAATATAGACGAAAAGTTTCTAGTATTATTATGAAACTGAAAGTTCTTTTTCCTCTGTTCCAAGTCCTTTAGAAAAGCTTATTTATGAAAGTATGCACATCGCAGTAAATGGTGTTTCATTACAAGTATCACTGCTGAAAGCCTTGGTTTACTTATGTTTGAACAATGTGTTCTCTCTAGCTCCTAGTTTTTCAGCCTTCTAAGTACAGTAGAAAACAATGTATTGTGTTTCTTTCACGAGAAACTTTGATAATGGAGCTCTGTCATGCTTCCTTGCTGAAGTCTGCATTGCCTTAGGCTGATCTGAAAGGCCATCTGGAAATTACAACTGATTAATTAGCTGTGAGCTTATGATGTGAAGAGGGCAGATGGAAGAACACAGGACTTCATTGCTCCCTGCCCTGCAAGAGCTACCAGTCCAATACATGATCCATATCAAGGGCCCAGTCTCTTTCCATGAAGATTTAGAAAGATTCAGGTAAGTCTGCCACAGTATTTGTCTTTCCTCAGCTCTCCCAGATCTGTTCACTGAAGATACCAATGTTGACAAAGATAATGCCTAAAAACCATGAGGGGAGGGAGCTGACAATAGTGTTTTCAAATGAAGTCCTGTCTTGCAACCCACAGAATTTAGGTAAAACCAACTTGGCTTTATATTTATCACTTCTAGATGTATTCCCAAATGAAAAAACCTGTGGTATCATAAACCTAAACTTTGCCTAATAAAAAAAAGGCATTTGAAAATCATCCTGGCCCCTGAATGCATGTACCAGATTCACTTGCACAAGTCACACATACACTTATATTTACTGACCCTGATTTTCTGGCCAGAGATATGGAAGTCCTTTACCAATATCATGGTGTTCTAAAAGTGCTAAGTGGTTCTAGACCGAGGAGAAGAAAGTTATTCAGTTTTATCTCCTCACTGAGCCTTCCACTTGCCCTATCTCTATACACTCTAAGTGGGAAGGACAAGATGAAACAACCCTCAAGTTATTCTTCCATTTTTCTGAGAACAAAGACTTCCTCTCTAATGCTTTGGATTGCTATCCTTGTGGTTGGCTTGAGTTTACAAAGTTAAGAGAGCTAGCTGATCCCTTTTGCCTAACAACTATGTGAATAATGTTAATAAAAAAACATCAGAAAGATTGGAGATTAAAAAAATAATTCTATTTTTAATTCTCCTGTTTAGGAAGTGAAAAGGTCTTAAGACTAATATACCACATGATAGAAATGGTAAAGATATTATCACTCTTGATAATGTAATCACATTTTATAGCTCCAGTCATGAACCACCACATTATACAAGGTCTTATGCAATCACAGAGTTATATTTGATATAACCACTATAGCAAAGTGAGAGAGACAAAAATTATTTATCCTATTTAGAAATATAACTACGTATGAACCACAAGTAAACAAGCAGTTCTTCATTTCTTACTGGACACAATACAATGTTGTCATAGACATTCTAATGAAGGAAGTAAAAGTTAGCTTACAAAGCACATTTACGCAAAAAGATTATTCTGTCACTCTTTGTACTATTTTGACTGCTACTTGTATTTGAAAATTAAGACATAAGCAAAGAGGTATCATCTTTGGTAAATAGCTTTTTCTGCACGAACAGTATCATAACATATCAGCTTGAATTTAAGTCTTATTTCTTTCATACTGATTGCTGATGAAATACACATGCATGAGCATCACTGAAAACTGCATTTTCACAAGTTTTCCAAGAAACCTGGTGACAACTGAAGATTTAAGATTTACTTAAGATCAACATCAAATGTTTGCCAGAAGACGGCTGTTAAGACGCATGGAGAATTTTAGCACATTTACAATTAATGTTGAGACAGAACTTGAGAGAATTTCTTCAATAAACATGCTCATAAATATTTTGTTGTACTTGGAATAAAATGATATTTTGACCCAGATAAAAATATCAGACTCAGTATTTGTTCATCAAATCCTTTTTCTCTCTTTAAATCACTTAAGAGCCCATGTTTCGAAACATTAACCTCCTGACTAAAGACAGAAAAAAGCCACCTGATGTCCACATCAAAAAATCTTTCCTTCTACACTGAAATCTGAAAAGAGTCAACCTCTGCCTTTTTTACTCTGTCACACTTGCTGACATCTGCCTTGCCATTTTCAACTTGTCAAATAGCCCACTGACTAGCTTTTTCAATTAAATTGAAAATATTCCAGGAGCAGCCCAAAGGAAAGAAACAACAGTGTATCTAGTTTGCACAACATTTCCAGATCATCATTACTTTTCAAGTGCAGAAGTCTGAAGGTCTTTATTTTTTTCCCAGTGAGAAAAATTATATATTGACTCAAATGTGAGTCTACACATTGAAACACTTTAGCTCTTTGCTTGCCCATTACAAGGTGAGAAGTTCAAGGTTCCTGATATTAGCTAACAGTAATATACATGTATGCAAAATCTTGTTTACCTTTCCCCCTCCTTTTCCTTCTCTAAACCATTTCAGTACCCATGTCCTGACATCCTGAACTCCACAGGTCAAGCTGCTTTTGATATGCAAAGAGAGTTACAATAGTTAATTACAAAGCACAATCTTCTGTGACTCAAACATTTTGCATTTATAGGCTTTTGATACAGTCCAGAGCAAGAGGCTAGCTCATATTTAATTTGTCCAACACGTTTCTGGCTAAAGCTCCATCAAATGAGTGACTGGAATCCCTCCAATTCAGCTGGAAAAGTCACTTTGAAGAAGGCGTTTATTAGCAACATTTCCCTCAGTGGAAACAGGAGGCCCTGAGGGCCAGGGGAAAATCAGTGGTTGGTTATAATAGTCAAAACCAGCTATTCCCCACAGGATAAAGAGTAATAATAGGTTAGATATTATTATTTGGAATTGATTTTACAGTAGGTATAAAATTAAAGAAAATGAGGCCATTTCTTAAGGCAAAGGCCTCTGCTTTGAAATGCCATCTAGCCTGACCCCCACAGCCCCAGAAGCAGCAGGAGGATGCATCAGGGCTTGCTTCCCAGCGGGAGTGCGCAGCACCATGCAGCTGCTCTGCACAGAACATGATTAACATAGCTGAAAGCCCACAGCACTTAGCACAATTAAATCAACAGGCTGTCGCTCATTCCTCCAGCATGACAGAATAAAGCCACAAAACCCAGATGCCTTTGCTTTCTTCTATCTTCATGTTTGCTGAAGCGATTTTTGTTGAGTGTTTAATCCTCTCTGCAGCCCAACCTTGACACAAAAATTTATGTGCTTGTGGTTTTGACTGAAAAACTCCCAACCCAGAATATCATGAGCTCACATTTTCAAGTGATACATTTAGTAGTTAATTCTGAGGGGGTTATACATTAAAATGAGAAATATTTTTAACAGTATTGTGAAGGAATATGTTGGGCAGCCTGGAATTATGAATGTTTTTTTTTCATGTAAATAGACACTCTGGAACACCTATGCAGAGAAAGCTACAAACTCCTTTAACAGGAGAAAGACTGTCAGACTACTTTATCTTGAGGAGAAGATACTCTGTAGTCTTTTACATTAAATTACTCATGAGGCCTTTTATAGAAGACCTGTATATACTGCCCTGAATGAGACAGCTTAGTAAGAGTCCTTCCAACTGTACTGCTATTGTAAAGGTGATAAAATTATTCTTTGCAGAACACAGCAAAGAACATCCTTAATCTGTAGAATAAGAATGACCTTGCTAAATAGCTGTACTAAACAAAAATGTGGATACATTCTCCACATACAGCATCCCAGCCAGGCGCGGTAAGCGGAAGTTCCTCTTGTTCAAGTCAACAATTATTATTCTTTCCTGGTTGTTTCACTGATCCTAGAAAATTCAACGGATACTGTTCTCAAAAGCATTAACGTTCAAATGTTTCATTAAATTTAAGCTCCTCATTGAGAAACACCTCCCAGATTTAGCCTAAGCTTAATTCTTAAAATGCTACAGGCACTCAGGAACCAAAGTCTCAGTGAAACCCTGATACTCCCAACTCCTTTCTGAAAACAGACTAACTCATAAATCACTGAACATTTTGTCTAAAGAAAAAAAAAGAAAAAAAAAGCTACTTTTTTTTGCCCTGTTGTAATGAGGTACAAATCCACTAGTCCAATTGGACTTAACTTCCAGCAATATCAGGTCTAAGTTTCACCAACCAGATGTAAAATCTGAATGTATAAAAACCTAATTTCAATCTTGCCTTTTTCTTCCTAAGTAGTTGTGTGGATTCTCTTTTAATTTCATCTTCCATCTTCATTCACTTCTCTCTTTGCCTCCTTTATGCTCTCCTTTTACATTCTTTCGTTAATGTTTCTATCTTCATTCAGTGCTTCTTCATTGCCCCTTCAAAGACTATTTTTAAGCATGTTAAAACCAGAAATGTAGGACCAAGCCCCATGATGAATACAATACTTTGAAAGAAACCAGACTGTATCTGGAAAAGGTTGCAGGTGGTTTTGTTGATTTTTTTTTCTTTTAAAAAAGGGTTTACCGCTTTGAAAAAGTCCTTTGGCTCTGAAAGTGGACACCATAGCACTCTTGATGAAGAAGGTATAAAGTGCATGGCCCCACGGTAGAATATGATGGAATATCTGTTCTGTCTGCACCAAAACACAGCCACAAAAATTTCTTCTAAACCTCTCAATGCATTGCCTTTTTCTCAAGAGAAATAAAAAGTAACAGAACACCATCGTTACTGATAGGGGCCTGTGAGCATCACATCCTAGTGCAATGTTCTTTATGTCTGAAAGCCCTGTATCAGCCTCTCACCCACCTCTGTCCTGAGCTTTCACACAGGAGGTGGTTGAATCTAACCAAGAGTGGAGGAAAAGCTAAGACCTATGTTTTCATGCACATTTGGAAGTCCCAGGGATATAAATGCTAATACAAAATCTTTGTCAGTCAGCACTATTTTACATACCTTGATGTGACCTTTCTTCTCACACTACGGTTGTGTAAGGAAAAAGTGTGTTGTGCTTCCCCTACTTGTGAGTTGCAAACCAACTGTTAAATGCTTGTGGCAAATGTGTTCTTATTCAGCAGTGGGGGACCGTTGTCAGTCTGTTGATATCTTGCATACATCTTTGCCATTCGCTTCCCTAAGCTGTCATCAGACCAAATCTCAAAGCTGGGAGGACCTTGGTAAATTTTCCTCACTGTCAGAGATAAGCAAACTTCGAAAAAACAGTAGTGTTGTAAACAAACATCTGACTTCAGTGCTACAGTGCTCTGAAGTATTGGGATGAGAGCTGGAAGTAAAAAATGGCTAGTTTCACAACTAAGATACAAGCATCCTTCTCCTAACGTATACAGAGAGCAACAAAAAGCCTGTCCTAACTTGCTGTGGCACTCCCCACTACCAGTTGATTCGGAGAAAACTGCAAGAATAAACTCACCAACAGAGTTTAAGTTGACAAGCAGGCATTCTTTATTGCAGTGCCTGGAGACATGGGGGATAGCTCCTCCTAACATGTTCTCGTACTGCTACACAAGCCGTCCTCTATATAGTCACTGGGCATACATGCATATTCATGAGGCTACCTATGAATTACATAATTTTCCAGAAAGTTTCCCCCATGCGTACAAAAATGTGGTGGTGGTCTCTGAGGGTCATTTACTTCTTCCAACAATCTTAATCACTTCTGGCAGTCTTTGAAGCACACTTTGAAGCAATAGATGTTTACACCAGCTTAATTAACATTACAGACATAGCAATCATCCTGTCCTTCCACTTATCAGTTAGTTTAACTGCACCCATCCTGGACATCTGCTAGTCCCAGATACTCCCCAGTAGATGTTTACACCAGCTTAATGGGTTCGTTAACACTACAGACATAGTAACCACCCCATTCTTCTACTTATCAGTTAGTTTAACTGCTCCCATCCTAGACATCTGCTAGTCCCAGACACTCCCCATCCCCAGGTCCTGTTTTACTATCCTTTTTTTCTTACACTTTTTGTACTAAGGTCATAAGGACCTAAAACTATGTCAACTACAACGGTTTCTCTTCATGCACCTCAGTTATTTTCCATTGCTACTGTTACAAAGCCATCAAACTTAACTTTACTTAAAACTGATTCCACTTATTTCCTGAAGAATGGTGTTGACTGAAGAATAGGGTGGTTTGAAGAATGGGGTTGATAGAAGAATAGGGTTGTAAATGAGTAACCTCTAGGATGTTAGGCTTTGTTAGCAACTACAGAGAAAAGGAAATTACTAAAATAAGCTTTGCCAGAACCACCTGGTGGTTACTGATATGACAACGATCCTAAAACAAAGTAATGAAGAAATAACCACCAGGGGTCCGAAAGCCCACTACCACATTTTAGCATACATACAAGGAGGCATTCTCCAAAAGTATGATGTAATGTATGTAATCTAATGAATATGCATGTTTAACGACAATATAATCACAGCCTGGTCGATGCTTGGTAGAGACATGCTTGGAGAAGCTATCCCCCGTGTCTCCCGGCACCGCAATAAAGAACACCTGCTTGTCAACTTAAAACTTTGTTGACAAGTTCCTGGAGATTTCTCCAAATCGTTACAAAGGTTTATATTCCATTTTGTGCTTTTGTGCCTCCTTGTCTCACAGTGCATGTCCTCTAAATTACAGAAAAAGAAACAGCCTCATGGGTCCATGATTTGATTTACACCATCATAAAACTAATACATTAAGCAGTTACTGGAGTCCTTGGCGCACTGCTTTTGGATGAAGTGTGCACAAAACACATCTGGTCTATTAAGCTATGGAAACATTGTGTGAACTACATGGTAAGGGCTGATGAAAAAAAGGAGACCAGTGAAATCTTCAAACCTTAATACATTTGCCAAAGTTGGGGGTCTGATTCTGGTAACTGTCAGTACCAAGCTGGAATAATGTAATCAAAAATGTGTGATGTTACATAGGTCTAAACATAACAGAAGATTCCAGTATGAAACTTAACATTCCACCTGAAACACTGAACTTCATTAGGTAAAGCTTCTGACAACCATTAGATACTTCAAAAAAAAAACAACAACAACCCCCCCCCCAAAAAAAAAAAAAAAAAAAAACAACAAAAAAAACCCCACCACAACAAAAAAACACCAACTTAACAACCAATGGTGTGAAACTGTGCAAGTTTCCAGCCTCTTTACAAGAAGTACTAATTCAAACAGATTTTGCCACTATTATGACCTGGGATTAGCTTGTCTGACAAGCAAATCTTTGAAAATACATTTTATTTTCATAGATATCCTTGAAGCATAACTTAGTAGCCACTTTTACACATAAGTATCCCTAAATATGATATGAATCATTTTTTCAAGTAATCTACTAATCTAGCTAGTTACAGTAAAATAGTTTGTGGAGTATTTGGGCTGTTTGGATTTGTGATGAAGGAAATAAACAAATAACGACTTTTGATTCTGTAAAGTCAGTGTCTTCAGGTGCTCCAAAACTGTTATTTGAGATTAACAATACCAAGAGTCAGGTACACCTTTTCAGGTTTCCAATTTGATTTTATACATGATTATTTTCTTTTTATTTTTTTCAAACAGGAGCAGGTAGCAGTGCTGTGTTCTGGTACTAACTACACATGGAAACAGAAAACCTGAAGTAAACCTTGCAGCATTTTAAGAATCCAGCTTCTGTGAATTCATCTGGAATTTATTGGGCTACCCCTGGCTGTAATAAATTCATGCTGTATTAGTAGTAACATCACATGTACACTAATAGATGTTCTACTGAGATCAGTATTATTTAATTGACTCAAAGGATTAGTTTAAGATCAGTTTTCTTTAACCTATATTTTTCAAATAGATTTCTACTGAAACACAACTTCCCACAGGACGAAAGAAGGAATCAGAAGAAAAACATACATAAGAAAACACACAAAATTTGACATTTTTGCCTTCTTAGGAAAGATACAAAAAGCATTAGAATCATATAGTCTATCCCCCATGTAAACAAATACATCGTGTTTACTTATAAAAAAATTCTTCTGTGGGAAACAAAACCTTCATCTCTACAAAAGTGAACATATGCAGATTCAAGAGAGTTAAGATGAATCAAAGTAAAAATGATGTCTATTGCTGAAACTGAAAAAGAAATTATGCAAACAATCTGTTTGTAAAGAAGTACCGAGCAGTATCATCTGCACACTTCTGCTTTGTCAGGCATGCCAAATAAGAGAACACAAATAACATGCAGCAGATTTCACTGGTACCAGCTGCCTGACTGAGGTACAGTAAGTAATGGAAAAACAATGGCTTGAATATCAAGGTTGGAAAGGGAAGATGTTCTTAACTGTTTGGTATATCTTGTGAACTGTACCAGAAACACTAATTCTGTATTCCTCCTTATCTCTAAGTATGCACAACTACCCTTCTGTTGTGGTCCAGACTATACTCTGGACTTGAGTGCATGACTCATTTGGTGGCATTGCTATGAAAACTCATTTAAGGGAAGTATCACAGCAACAAATGGTGTGGCTTTACACCAATCATCTACTACAGCTCTGCATGCAGGAATCTGTAAAACGGATCAACAGGGAGGTCTGCCAAGAGTCCCCTGGGGTAGCCTTTTTGTCAAAAGGAGTACTTTACAGATAATCTGGTTTTCATACTGAGTTAAAAAAGCGAGTCAGAGTTAATAGGAATTCAAATTATTGTAATTCAGATTTGTTTGATATGGTTACTATTATAATTCAGTTTCTCATGGCAAAACAACAAAATGGACTTTAAAAGTAAGTGAACAGTGAAAGAATCCCAACTTGCTGAAATTCAATTTTCTTCCAGCAAACTTAGTCCTTGTGTAAAAGTTGCAAAGGCACAGGGGATTAAACAGTGTAAGAAAGATATACTGAACACATGGACACAACATAACTACAGAACTTGCTAACATTTAACAAAAAAATCATTCACACAGGGAAAGGAGACCACCTTTGTGGAGCACACTGCTTCTTAACATATGTGAAAAAGACAGTGCCCTCCGGAAGCACACCCATGGCAAAGGAACAGCAACAGTATCCTTGCAAAGACAAATACACATAATTCAGGAGATTAACTCAACAACTGAACTAGAAGGGGCAGAAATTATGTAGCAGCCAGCAACCAAATGACAGAACTAGGTTTCCAAACAATACAGCACTTTGACCCAGACCAGATCCTTATGTCTATTTTAGGACAGCTATCTGCTGGTTTGTAAACCAGCTATTGCCATGTAGGGAAAAGAAGCTGTGCATACTGAACAATGGGGTTGATAGAAGAATAGGGTTGTAAATGAGTAACCTCTAGGATGTTAGGCTTTGTTAGCAACTACAGAGAAAAGGAAATTACTAAAATAAGCTTTGCCAGAACCACCTGGTGGTTACTGATATGACAACGATCCTAAAACAAAGTAATGAAGAAATAACCACCAGGGGTCCGAAAGCCCACTACCACATTTTAGCATGCATACAAGGAGGCATTCTCCAAAAGTATGATGTAATGTATGTAATCTAATGAATATGCATGTTTAACGACAATATAATCACAGCCTGGTCGATGCTTAGTAGAGACATGCTTGGAGGAGCTATCTATCCCCCGTGTCTCCCGGCACCGCAATAAAGAACACCTGCTTGTCAACTTAAAACTTTGTTGACAAGTTCCTGGAGTTTTCTCCGAATCAATACTTTAGGTATCTAGGGTGGGGCTAAGAATAAGACTAGAGTAACACTGGCAGGAAGTGGGACTCCACTGAAAGGAGGAGGCACAAAAGGTAATCAGTTCTAAGTAAGGTTAAGTCTGATGACTTTGTAATGGGGGTGCTTGGAGATAGTTTTAGATCCATAGGTCCTTAGTACAAAAAGTGTAAGAAATATAAAACAGAAAAACAGGACCTGGGGATGGGCACAGTTAAACTGGCTGATCGGTTGAGGGACAGGATGATTGCTACGTTTGCGGTGTTAATGAACCCATTAAGCTGGTGTAGACATCTACTGGGGAGTATCCGGACTAGCAAATGTCCAGAATGGGAGCAGTTAAGCTACCTGATAAGTAGATGGACAGGATGGTTGCTGTTTGTTATGTTAATTAAGCTGGTGCTTCAAAGACTGCCAGGCCTGATGAAGACTGTTGGAAGAAGTAAATGACTCTCAAAGACCACCATCACATTTTGTATGTATGCGGGAAACTTTCTGGAAAATGATGTAATTCATGTGTAGACTCAGGATACATGCATACACGCATGCATGCCTAAGTGACTATATAAGGATGGCCTGTGTGGCAATACGGGGACGCATTTTAAGAGGAGCTAACCCCCGTGTTTCCCTGCGCCGCAATAAAGAATACCTGCTTGGCAACTTAAAACTTTGTTGGCGAGTTTGTTCCTGGAGTTTTCTCCGAATCACCACAGTACAGGATTAGTGCTGAGCTGGGACTACCTGGCACTAGAGATACCTTGCACTTGGACTGCTTCATTTACCCCACTTTAGCAGAGGCTTTGTACCACGCTATGATAGTAATAGGCTTTGCAAGGGCAGCAAAGACTTCTAAATAATTTTAACACTGACCGATAAGCTGAATCAAAGGTTTACCCCCTTTTTAACCCTTCTTCAATAAAAACAGCCCAAAAGACTGCTCTGCATTAATAAAAACTAAGTTTGAGGCTCTTCCTATCTGAATGCCTCTATTCTTGTTCCCCCTTTCAGCACTAACAGTTCAATAGATTTACCAATGAGCCTATCCCCTCTAGGATAAAATACACTGAGATAAGATGAACATAAAGGGACAAGAAAAATCTCTGCAGGAAATACTTAACACAGCTTTTATAGCATTCACTGTAAAAAAGCAGGCTTACTTGCTAAGGCTGATTACTGAAGAAAAGCTGCTGTTTCAATCAATTGTAAACAGAAACTTTTACATGAGCACCAAAACGATTTATTGAAAAATAAATACATTTACTGAGGCATCCAGTTTGGTTAACTTTAAAAAGTAAGAGAAGTATCACATTACACATATCCTGTATTCTTGTTGCTTTTTGTGAGTTACTGAGAGACATCTGGCTTCATAGGTATTGTGCCAAAGCCTGTTCCCATTTTCGTGAATATAAAGATGGTGTAACTATACTGGTTTCATTGTTTAACTAAGCTTGCCTTGCTGAACATTCCCACAGGGGACAAATGAGTTACTAAGCATCATGCTTGAAGGTATTCTGATGCGGGGTTTAGCATGTCATGACTAGGCTGAAGCCTTTCACTCCTTATTAATCACATGCAGTGTTATACTGGCAGAGTTAACTTGCACAAGTGTTCAGGAGAAAAGAGACTTAAAAAGACAGAACATGCTCAAACTCAAAACCCCATGATCAGACACCCAGTTGCATACCCTACCAGTTAGGATTCTTGCCACTACTGAGACACTGCTCTGTTAGGTGTTTTGTTTTCTTGGACGGAAATAACCAATGTCGTCTTCACTTTACAAATATGCCAAACTTTGCTGCCGACCTTTCCATCCCCAGGCACTAAAAGCACCAGAGCCACTGTACTATCACTGATGGAGAAGAGGTCACTGAGCCTATCCGAAGAGAAAAGTAAAATGTATGGATCTAGCAGGCTTAACACATCTGTGGTTCCTTGAGGTCTCCCCTGTTCTGCCAAATTTCATAGGAAAATTAAGAGACTTCAAGTCCTTCTATGATGCGTAGGAGATGGCTGGGGCTATGAAATCTAATACTGACAAAAGACAAAGAGGACTGCTTAGTACCAGCGTGCATAAGATGCCTACGCTACACAGTGCCCAAAGAAACCACAATAATAGAGGAGACACAACATAAAAAGACCCAATTAATTTACTAGGATTTTGAAGCTTCCTCTTTGGAGAAAAAACTGTTTGGTAAGCTCTCTATCCAGAGCTTTTCTGCAACATTTTCATTAACGATCTGGATAATGGGGCAGAGTGTGCCTCAACAAGTTTGGAGATGATACAAAACTGGGAGGAGTGGCTGGTACATCAGAGGGCCATACTGCCATCCAGAAGGAGCTCAAGAGGCTGGAGAAACAGCTGACAAGAACCTCATGAAGTTCAACAAGGGGATTTCCTTTTGTGGAAGAATAAAATGACCCCCATGCACCAGGACATGCTGGGATCCATCTAGCTAGAAAGCAGCTTTGCAAAAAAGGATCTGGACACCAGGTTGAACAGGCAGCAATGTGTCCTTGGCACAAAGAAGGCTAATGGTATCCCAGGCTGCACTAGAAGGAGTGTTACAGCAAGCTGAGGGAGATAATCTTTCACCTCTACTTGGCACTAATGAGGCTGCATCTGGAGTGCAGGGTCCAGTTTCAAGCTCCCCAGCAAGAGAAAAATGGAGCTACTGGAAAGAGTCCAGAGAAAGGCCACTGAGATTATGAAGGGACTGAAGCATCTTGCCTATGAGGAAAGGCTGAAAGACCTGGGACTGTTCAGCCCAGAGAAGATCTCGATAACTGGAGGTATTCAAGAGTCATCTGGACATGGTCCTAGGAAATTTGATCTGGGTGACCCTGCTTGGGCAGGGGAGCTGGACAAGATGACCTCTCCAACCAAGCAGGGGATTGTACAAGATGACTTCCCTTCCAAACTCAACCATTCTGCGGTTCTGTATCTCCTTCAAAGTGCTAAAAATAACGTGCAATGAATAAGTACATGTTGAATTACACGTATAAGCTTTTCACTTCACTTCTATTACCTGAAAATATCATTACAGAAAAAGGAAACCAAATCCACAAGAGCAAGTATACATATATAAAACCATGTCTGAGATAGAGTAATACAAAAGCATAAAACACAGTAAATAAAAATTAGGAATATTTGAAACTTGACTTATGAATATTTCACTGCCACACACCATGTAAATTTACACCTTCCTTGGTTCCTTATATTATTCAGAACTTCATTTTTTGTTTTCTTCAGATATAGACAGATGCAGATGATTTATAAATTCTGACAGCAAGCTGTGGCAAATTTCACTATATACATTATTTAGACCTGGTTTTAGTTTAACTGACATTTTGCTTTTTTTAAACACAAAAATTGGGCACTGAGGAAAAACTTTATATTGAACAACTGAAATATTACCAAAAGCAAACCATAAATCACTAAAAAATATTTTTAAATTCCCAGAGAATGGACAGCCAGTGTGTCAAATAGAATGGAGGACTGATGGGGAAGGAATATGTTTTTCTAGGAGCAATTATTTTGCTTCACAAAACAGAGTCCAGTTATAAAAGGCAGCCCTCTTCCAACATAAGCATGGATTCTATTGCTCCACTTAATAATACAATAAACCAAATACAAGAAAATATGTTCTCAAGCATGTAGATAAGTAGCAGCACTTTTACCAGACACAAGAAAAGACTGGCTCTATAAAATCTCACCTTAATGCCATTAGAGATACTGGCATTTTCATACTACAAATCTCAAAAGGAAATAAGAGAGACATACAGTTCTAATGCCACATTCCCAGACCATGTCCTTCTCCTCCACTTAAAGACAATGAGAAAGAACCAGAAAAAGAAAGGGGGTTAAAAAAAGGGTCATGACAGGATTGAGTGGGGACTGATACTGCCAGTTTTAAGGAACACCAAGAGTCATTTTACACAACAGAAATACTCTGCATAAAGAAAAGCTGAAGTTGCACTAGATAAGTCAGTATTTTGTTTGAGACCAATACATGCTAGCATATAACTTTTAGTCATCATTCATTACTACATGGGTCAGGAGCTGTTTGTGAATTAGAACTTGATTAAGTTTTCCAAAATGCTTTTAAAATCATAAGAATTGAATTTTAAAGGTGAAAAGTGTGTCAACACCTTCTCAGAAGGTCTGCACTGTCATCTGCACACAAAAACAAGTTATCCCCTTGTCACAACAGCTCTGACTTGAGCTGCCTTGTAAGTAGGTACAGATGATTTTTATGAGCTTTTAATATACTGAAAGTTGGTTAAATCATCCTTAATAAGGATGATTCACCATCTTAATTCATCATCTCAGGAAATGGGGCCATCTAAATTGTTTGCCTACGTCTTCAGGAAGTCTCAAAATACTGCGCAGCTAGTAGCGTCTCATTTGTGATGTCTCTGTGCAAGTTTAGACCAAATCATTTTCCAGTTCAGGCTATCCACAGCAGCTGTAAAATTCAGTTTATACTAACAACACATACCAGAACAACTCTCTCAAGCAGAGATGGCTGATGAGCGATGCCCATACAAATATCATGGAATCGTTTACAAATCCATATTATTTATGGTACCATGACTACTGCAACCCCATCTGGAAGTATGTGAAATTGAAGAATGGAATCAGAGGTAAAAAAGAGGCAACATGGCACAGCAAGTCATGGGCAAATGAGAACATGAAAGTAAATCTTGTCTCCTTCCTGAGCTCTAGTTTCTTGCTTACTCCTAAGAATGCATCCATATGGAGGTCGTCTCTGTCAAACTATTTTTGTTAACTTCATGTTTTAAGGTGTTACACAAAGCTGTTGTTTACAATGCTTACACAGTTAGGTATGTCCTTCAACTCTACAGCATCCTGTTTAATGCTGGAGAATATCTATGTAACATGTCTGCTACTGATACTTTCCTCCAGGTTTTTGATTTAATCTAGGTCCAGCTTTGTTACTATCAGTGGGGTTTTTTTTTCATATTTTCCACAACATATCAGCACAGCTGTCACTGGAGATGGAGTAGTCATGTACATGTCCTCGACTGCCTGCAGAGAACTTTGGCAGATTCTTTTTCCCTCTTTATGAATAACAGTGCCATTTTTTTGGTAAACGTAATGGGAAATCAGCCAAGGTAATGTGTAAAAGCCTGCAGGTCAGCACAGATTACTACCATTTCTAACTTCATGAGCAACCTGGTTGGCCAAAATGTGCCTAAGGACAGAGGAAGGTTAAGGCTGCTACAGAGATTAAATCTAAGTATCACTGGTGTAATGCAAAACGCATGTGTGGCAATAACTGGAGACAGCCATTCACAGCGAGATAAAGCTTTTGGCAGAGTTCAGCAATCTGGTCATGGTGTTCAGTGGAAAAGAGCTACATGCAACTCTGGAGATGTTGAAGTGAACACAAAAAGTTGCAGGGCATTTTACCTGGCAAATTAGCACAGGCAGCAAGCAGTTATGATGAATCATTCTGCAGCATTTTACAAGATTATTTAGGTAATAACAACAGGGGACATGTACGCCTGCAGTTTACTGTGATCACTAAGGCAGCATGTCTCTATTATTGTTTCCTACTAATATTGTTTTGCGGGTTTTTTGACATTGCTTACAATGAAAATGTCATGTAAACAAATGCATCAGTCATTAAAAAGAAGTATTAAAAGAAACTTTTCTGTTATGAGTTTAATTCAGAGCAGGAGATCTCAGTAAGTTTAAGTTTTACCACTACTGAAAAGCTTATGAAAAGTGAAATGATATGGAAAATAAAGTATGTGAAACACAAAATAATTTGACAGCTGGACTGTGATTCTGGGACACTCTTTACCGGGTCTGACCATTAACTCAATCTCTTCCTTTCCCTTCTGTCTTCAAATGCATTTTCAATTCCCTTTTGTTCCATGGCACAGTTTCAACAGATGGGCTGAAGAATGTTGCCCAGACAAATTAGCCTAAAGCTTGATGACTAGAAGACTTCTCTGGGCATGGGAGACAAGGTTTTGGATATCTTCTGGATGCAAAAGTTACTGAACCTCAATTTTTTCAATGCTAGATGACTATTCTCATATTACAGTATTAAATAAGTGAGTGTGGGCATCATCACTATCACATCTCTAGGAAAAAAAAGTAAAACCTTCCTGTTCTTTAAAATAAAAGGATGTCAGCGAGCAAGGCATCTCCAAAGTAGAAGCTGCAGAAATACAATGCACCTAAGCTGCAGGATTTACAAATCCTTTGTTGGAAACTTAGATCTAAACTGATTAGCCCAAGTTAATACAAAGTCCCTGGCAAGCAAGGAAGCAAATGAAATAGTGCCAACTTCCAAGTGCAGCAGCCACATGGGATGGCATCACCTTGCAAAACTTCTTAAAATCACCCAGCATGGTCCCTGCAGCAAGCTTGTAACAAAAGAAAGAAACCCTGGGCCAACATATTGCTTAAGCAAAATGCATAGCAAACCAATGACAGGATCCCTCAATGTAACCAAGTAACCAGCTACCACCCAGTGACTTCTTCTCATGCAGCAGGTCTTTCTCTCCACCTTTCTCTCCTGTTTTAATGGATTATATTGCATTTCTGCAAAAACTGCAGTAATGCTGCATTTAACAAAAAGTATCTATCTATACTCTGCTCTCGTGAGACCCCACTTGGAGTACTGTGTGCAGTTCTGGTGCCCTTAAAATAAGAAGGACAAGGAGCTGATGGAGCAGATCCAGAGGAGGCCACAGGGATGATAAGGGGGCTGGACCACCTCCTGTACAAAGTCAGGCTGAGAAAGTTGAGGCTGTTCAGCCTGGAGAACAGAAGCTGCATGTAGACCTTATAGCAGCCTTACAGTATATGAAGGGGGCCTACAAGGATGACAGAGAAGGATGCTTTATCAGCAATTATAGCAATAGGACACAAGGTTATGGGTTTTAACTTAAACAAGGGAAGTTCAGATTAGATATAAGGAAGAAGTTCTTTACTGGGAGGATGATGAAGCACTGGAAGAGGTTGCCCAAAGCAGTGGTAAATGCTCTAGGCCTGGCAGTGCTCAAGGCCACATTGGACAGAGCCTTAGTCTGTCCAACAACATGGTCTAGTGTGAGGCATCCCTGCCCAATGCCAGGGGGGTGGAACTAGATGATCTTAAGGTCCTTTCCAACCCTAACTATTCTATGATTCTATACTTATTATATTTTTCTTTAATTTTCTCAGACAATGTTAGATCATTGCTTAGGTTGCTACTTCATTACATGTAAGTCTATGGACTTCTTCACTAACATCTTCAAAGGCTTAAAGGAACATATCAGATCAAAAATGTGCTTTAGCTCAGTGAATTTTCCTTGGTGGCAAGAGTGCCGTTAACCTTTAAATATCTGTTCCTGGTCTACCTGTCCACCAACTGGCAGATTACAACCAAGGAGTAGCCTACCTTGAGCAATAAAGCCATGTTTTCACTCAAATCAGATTTCAAGGAGGGGAGACTGTAAAGAATAATTAGCATCAAGCTGCTATTCTAATTACCAAGCCATCTGGTTTACATTTTTATGCACCAAGCAACATCAGATCATGAGTTTTGGATGAGGCCATCCATTGTGCAGAAGATACAGATAACTAGCATGAATTTTCAAGTATTGTTCTGCTCTTTTCTAATTTTTCTCTTAAAAAAATAGCCAGTGCTAACTAACACAACAAGCAGTCCTTCTGGGCTCACTAATGACACAGAAAATAAAGGGATTTTATTTAAATTGTACTAACAAATCCTTTCTTCACTTGTTTTCCTAGCTATTTTAAAGATGTTCCTACTGTCTGCCCATAAGTGATTTTTTAAAGGCCAATGGAACGCAAAATAGTTTTCTCTGGTTTCTTAAGTGGCTGAATCAATGATTAAACTCTAACACCTAAGTACTGATTTGATGAGTGATATAAAAAATAATTAGGTCTTTTCACCTTACATGTGATCTATGTGATGAATTGAGAGGAGCTTCTTTACATTTAAATTGGAATTCTATAAACTTGGTTTTGTACCTGATACTTCCCATGCCTAGCTCTTGTGCAGACATCTTAATTGCTTTAAAGCTCTCAATTTTTAACAATCCATGCTACTCCTAGACTGTGCATGTTTCTTCTGCTATTAACCAGCAGAGCAGAGGAGTTCTGATGAAGACATCACAGAAAGTTCAGAAGTCAGGCATTTGTCTCCATGCTATACGATTTGACTTCCCAAAGCAGCAGTGCGGAGTGAGAAGTGCAGGTAGTGGGGAGGAGGGGGGAGGAATGGCTCAGGGTCCTGAGGTGGCCTGGGTGCCTCATACAAAATTTTAGCTCATCAAATTGTCATGACACATTGGTGACCCTTTGGTCTTCCTTTTTTTTTTTTTTTTTGAAGAAAGGCATGCATAAATTTCTCAAAACACATGAAAAATGATGTTTTTCTTGAAATAAATTGCAGTCTTTGAAGAATTCCCCCTTCCACATGGGAATAGATAACTTATTTACAAAGTCATCCTTCACCATTTTAAGCTGTCCAATACTCAGGAGAAAGAATTTGAATATTTGGTATGCCTGCTTTCAGTAATGAGTATCATTCTGACAACAGGGTGCCTAACTTGTCTGGGGATCTAACTGTAGAGAAATATTTATAAACACTCTAATTTTCAAGATTAAATCAAGGAATTATTCATATTTTTGCTTAAAATATTTCTAATGCTAATAATATACTTTTCACAATATATTTACCTCTTCAGCCATCATACGTCTTAGGCATTGTGTAAGCTGTACTGTATTCCTTGTAACACAATTAACTAACAAGTTCATCATGGTTATACACCAGAAATGACACGATTAGAAAGCAATCATGAAATAACAATTGTCATCTAACATGCTCTGATTATGCAACAATCAATAATCCTTATCTAGGTATATTGACTATGCTATCAATCTTCTGGACCCTTTCGCTTTGCGGTAGCTGATGACCCATTGACAGTCTAATTCTCCACTGATAAATTTGTTCAATTGTTCTTTAGAAGACCCTTTCTGAATTTAAAGCTAAAGTGTGGTATACTGGCTTAGTAAATCTAAACTACCTGAGAACTCCTTAGTTTTCCATTAATTTATTAACAGGAAAACTTCAGCTGCGACAGGAGCTAATGAACTGGATTAATATTTGTCTTTTCAAATTATCATCCTTCAGGTGGGAGATTAAGTCATAAAGAGCTGGATTCTTACCTGTTAACACTGCAACATGACATCATCCAGCACTATACAGTTTTCAAGGCTTGGAAAACTCATCAATATCTGCCCTTTCTGATTTGGAAACAGAATTTCTGTCTTCATTTGAAAATGAACACTTATTAAAAATAAGTGTTCAACAGTTAAATTGGTTTTAGTGCAACAGCAAGGTTGCACTAAATGTTTATCAAGGTAAACATCAAAACCTGGCATCAAGTTAAGTATTTCTTTCATTTTGGAACAATGTTTTTAAAACTAGCAAAAATAAATTTATCTAAACCTTGTCTAAACTAAATAAAGCACATAACAGTAAAATGAATTCACTCCAGTTCAACACCAGTCTGAAAGGGCACAGATAACGTGTTTGGTGCCATCTCAAGGTAGTTTAGAGGTAAAACCATCACAAATATCTTGCTAAGCTTTTTTCCTACGTATCCTTTAGAAATATGTCAGGTCCCTTTGCAAAGTCTACTCATCGTATTAGAAGTTATAGTGCAGCTTATTAGCCCATACTTACTTTAAAAAAAAATTCTTTTAATTAAGACTTAAAATTCAAGACAAGCCTTCCTAGTTGCACCACTCTTTTGCTGCTGTTGGTGAAAGAATACAGTACTGCTATTTGTAATAATATTCTGTGGCTCATGCTCTAAAAAATAGCACCAGCCAAATTGAAAAGAAATGTTATAGTTATTTTGACAGTTGATACAAAGTACCTGCACCTACCCTGCAAACTTAATACTACTGACTGTTGGAAACAAATTTCAACAACAAAGAAAATTAGTTTTGTAATACAGTGCCTATCAAAAAGTGCAGTATTTTACATTCATTAGAGAGTTAATTCCAGATAATAATAAATCACCAAAGGAATTTTGGATGAGAGCTGTGAAGATACAGTGGAAGGCAGTAAAGAAGCTCATGCACAGCAAAGTGGTTTAAAGATAGGAAAGTGATTTAAAGACTTGGAAGATTTAAAAATAACTCTGACATAAAGGAACAGTGACAGTACTTGGCTGCGCTAGTGGCCTACCCTATGTCCAGGAAAAGCTTTTCCTGGGAACCACCCAAATGTCAAAACCTATATAGCACCGAACCTAAACAGCTAATAGAGGAAAATATGGTTTACTAAAAAATCATGGCAGTTCTGCCAACTGATAACTGCCACACCCAGCATATGACCTACAAACTCCACAAGCTGGGCTGAAGAAGCGAGGGAGCAGAACATCCAACCTGCAGAAAAAAGAATGAACTCCAACACCTACCCTGATTTTTGAGTGCTGGCAAGAACAGGGATAAACAGCATTCTGAAAGACTAAGGAGAATTAAAGTGATGCACAGAAAATAGGGAAGAAGGCAAAAGGGCTAGCTATTTCTATGGGCTCAAAAGCTCAGAATCGCCTCCTAAAATGTAGAAAGAAATTACTCAGAAGAGCTCGAGATCTACTAGAAAAAGAGAAGCACTAAGGCTCTGCTGGCCAAAGTAAGGCTTCCTTTCCCTGCACAGGAAAAACTAGTTTTACTGAGGCTTAACATAACAATTTGTTAATGTGATACGAGAGCTTTTGTAGCAAACAGAACATTCATTTTATAGACCATTTTGCTATGCTGGAAGGAGAGACATGTCCACATCATCCTGAGGGTAAAACAACAACAACTGGGAATGAACTCCGCAAATGGATTATGTCTTCTAGTCTGCTGAACAACTATGGGAATGTGACCTGGATTTCTTTAAAAGGAGTGAAGGCATACCAGTGATCTGGATTGTCCCAGGCTCACTGTCAGTTGCCATGGGGAAGCAATTGCATTAAATGTTGCAAAAAAGCCAAGCAAAACATGGGACATTGTCTTCCACAGAAAGAGGATTAAAAAAAAATAAAAATGCCATAACATCAACTTATAATCGAGAAACAGAGCAATGACTAGAGAATTGTAAAAGATTTAAATGAAACACAACTAGAATTTCACATTCCTGATGAAAATTAAGGTTTTAGAATGAGATAATTAAAGCAAGGATAGCCAGCTCCTGATGTGCCAGAACATATAACTCAGCCTGTCATCTTCATTCCCGGGAGTCCCTCAGAGCTGTTCAGGAAGCCTGCTGTCAGCCAGACATCATTCACTAACACACAGCAGTCTCCCTGCAGCCTTCCTCTTATTGTGTACTGGGACATGCCCTAAACACAAACTGTAGGTTGGTCACCATCACAAGGAGTATGCATACATACACTTGTACTAGTCACACTTGTCTGGGCTATGATCAGGTGATAACTGCAGACTAGTTACACGATAGATAAACGCACAGTACCTGGGTGCTTCTGTTGGGGGATACTGGATTGACCTGGAAGAGAAGCTGAGTCACACCAACCTAAACAAAGTGGACAAAATAAAGATAAGTCTTGTGGATCTTAGGACTTGCAACAGGAAAAAGATGAGATAATCGGAGAACACAAAGGGAAAAAGCAGCAAACACACTGTCAGATAACTAAATCTTCATGCAAGTGAATTATTGGCAGGGGAAAGTAGAGGAACATCTTGATGACACGAGAAGTAGAAGAGGTGAAAATAATAGAAGAAATAGAAGATTAAGAAAGACACTACTTAGTGGACTTCAAAGACTGACCTTTTCAAAACTAATTAATTGGCCAAGGAAAAATAATGTGTTAAAAGACAAAGGGAAATACTAGGAGCTGAGGAGAGAGACGTACTGAAAATATGCAGCTCTTGCCATTACATTGCAGCATATATAAGTACTAAAACATCGTAAAAGGATAATGTATTTCTCTAAAGAGAGAGAAAAACCAAAATTCAAAAAATGCAAAGGTGTTAGGGTTGTTGGGTGTTTGTGGAGAGGGGGCTGTGTTTTGGTATTTGGTTGGGTTTTTAGTTGTTGCTGAAGGCAGGGGGGAACACACAGACATCAGGAGAGAAACCAGTGTTAACTGTAATACACAACTAGGGATAGAGAACCAATACAAACCTGAAATACCACATCAGGTTCACTGAAGGAAGCTCAGAATTTTAACAGAGGTACTGGGGATCACCACCAGTTCTCAATACCTGTCAGATCACTGCTGGCAGAAATAAAGATGATGCAATTAAGTCTGTTGTTGATAAATGTATCTGCCCAGTCACATGAACAACAGATCTTTAAGCCATCTACACTGAAATGTGGCAAAATACATCTAGTAAACCAAGAAGTATTTTGACTTTTTTTCTTCCATTTGGTTTTAACAGTAAAACAGCTAGAGGACAAATGTGTAATTATTAATCAAAAATGAGCAGCTCTCCAAAAAACTAAAGAGGAAACAAAATGGATGAAAATTCAAGTGGGGGGGGAAGAAAAAAAAGTGGGGCTGGAAGGATGAGATCATTTTGGAACAGATGAAGAGTAGCATGCTAGTACGTAAGGTCTGAAGCAAAACAGCTGATACTCCCAGCTATATCTAGCTTCTAAAAGCTGTGACTCAGATGAAAAATGCTTCTACTACTGTAAGGCTTCGAAATATAACACTCAAAATATTTTATTCAGAAGACTAACATATAACACAACCACTAATGATCAAGACCCAGGATAAAGGTCCTCTAGGTTAATAACTAAATTATTCAGACTTCAGCATGATTTCAGGATATACTATTGGTTTTAATAACAGCACAGTGAACACTGAAACAAACTGTAATTCCTCTTAGAGCCAAAACTGGAACCAACATAAAATCTTACCTTTTTGGTTTGTTTTTCCTTTTATTATGACAAAATAAACAATTGTGGCATTGACTCACTCTTTAGTAGCTGGTCTACTGAAGTATGTAATGACCATACAGTTTTTATCCTAGGCTTAAGTATCAGTTTTGAATGTCAGTTTCATTTGAAGCCTGTTCTGATCCATTTGTTTTGAGGTCAATAAGGACATCTAATACAGGTATGCCTCAGATGATAATGTCTACTCATTCCAGAACCTTCAGAAAATCGTATTCAGTGAAGGATTTAATTTGCATCTCTTCCATTCCCAACAAATCCATTCATTTTTCACTTATTTGCCTATTGATTTATCAGCTGACTGGCTGGCCACATACTTACTATCCCAGCACACTACAGCTTCCCCTCTTCGTGATTCTATTTAAATATTTAAGTACTTCACATGTACTTGCTGTTTCACTCTGTCTCTTACCTGCTAACCTTTGACAGTCTCCTCCGTGTGACAGTCACGGCTAGCTGCCGTGTCTTCCTTACTGTCCCTGTAATAACACGATTGAGATGCTTTTACCAACTAGCAATCGCCCTGTGACAGCCTCACCACAAGGGCGGATGTGCCCTGAGCTTGTGGGTTCCCTATATTTCCAAATGCCTTTTAAACCCTTTCATTTTACCTGCTAACCTACAGATTTAAGGGAAAGGCGTGCTCCATCCAGCTTTTCGAGGTTCTCTCTGCCTGCCTTTTGACAGCATTTGCAGAACAGACCACTTCTACTTTAGACAGCTACTGCCCAATTTACACAGTGAGTACTACCAAAAATCACCCTTAAAAGAAGTACTCTCTTCATTTCATTTGTACTTGTAAAGTATCATTTTTTAAGTTCAGAAGTGCCTTCACAGGGACGAATGCATACGAACAGCCTCTGAAACCGACCTTCCACAGCATTTCCACGGCAACGACTCACTCCACTCACACACTGTGCTTCCCTCCGCTCCACTCAATAGCACCGCCAGCTGATGCAAAGTTTAACATGGGAAGACCCTTACCCCCTAACACATTGCTGCCTAACCAGCTCCCGACAGCCCTTTCGGCCGGCAAACAGCGCCACAGCGCCACAGCCCCACCCCGTCACAAAATAACCTACAAGAACCTCTAACCCCCTCCCCTCACACTGCCACACGCCACGCCCGCTAATAGTAACCCCGCGCATGCGCGCACGCCTTAAGAGTCCGCTGCCCAACGGTCGTGCCCAAGCCGAGAGGAGGAGGAAGGTGTGGGGGAGTGTGCGGCTGTAGTCGCCGCCTGAGGAGCCGGGAAGGGGCGGGGCACGGCGCGGCTTGAACCGGACGGCGGGGAAGCAGCGTCCGCTCAGCTGCTATGGCTAAGCAAGTGGGTCGGGACCAGCAGGGCATCACCTTGAGGGGCAGCGCCGAGATCGTCGCCGAGTTCTTCTGTAAGGGGCTGCCAGAAGGGACTGGCGGGGGGCTCCGGGACCAGGCTGGGAAAAAGAATGGACTGGCGGCTTATAGGCCTCATGTAGGGTGACATGGCCGCCGGCAGGGAAGGGGGGTGGCGGCTGCCTCTCTCTCTGTCACTACACACGCACCCCCACACCCACCCACCCTCCCTTCCCCTTCTCCTTGTTGCAGCCTATGGAATCAACAGCATCCTTTATCAGCGGGGCATCTATCCCCCCGAAACTTTCACCCGCGTCCAGAAGTATGGGCTCACCCTCCTCATCACCACCGACCCTGAGCTGAAGAACTATCTCAACAACGTGGTGGAGCAGATGAAAGGTGGCGGAGGCCTGGGCCGGGGAGCTGAGGGGGGTTCTTCAGGCTGTCAAGCTAGTACTGCTGGCAGAAGGCTGCTGTGCCCTTCTTGTCGTGTTTCTGCCAGTGCTTCTCATCTTTCGCACGCTGGAAGTAACTGCTGTGTGTTCTTGCAGAGTGGCTGTACAAGTGCATTGTGCAGCGCCTGGTGGTGGTCATCTCGAGTATTGAAAACAATGAGGTTCTGGAGCGGTGGCAGTTTGATATCGAGTGTGACAAAACTGCAAAGGATGAGAAGTGAGTAACCGTGTTCTTCTACGTCTGCTCTTCCCTGTATCTAGTAGCTGTGCAGATATGAGACATGCCATGTGCATCTGTGCTGTTCTGGTTCCTCAGAGCAGTTGAGACAGCTGTTGCTCACTGAGCATGGGAGATGTGTCTTCAAACCTTACAAAGCCTTCCTTCTTTCTTACTGCTCATCCTTTTATTTGTCTGTAACCTGTAAGCTATATGAATGAAGCAAACATAATCCTCACGTTATATTTTTTCCTGTAAAGTATCAGATTAGAACTTTATTTTTAACCTTCAACGAAGTATATAAAATCCCATACCAGGTATACACCCTCAGGTACTACTACTTTGCTGTTGTTACATCAAAATGTTTTTATCCGTTCTGGACTGAGAATAAATGTCATAGTTCCTTACAAATACTGTGAAGCTTCACAGCAGTAAAGGTAAACTATCACTTAACTTTTCTAAGCCTACCTATCCTAGGCCTTAGTCACTACTATAAAAAAATCTGTAACAAACAGACCAACAGAGCTGAATTAGGAAATCTATATTTGAAGAAAACTGTCAGGATGGTAGAAACTTTCTTTCTTAACAGTTTTCCTATTTTTCCAGTGAACCACGAGAAAAATCTCAGAAAGTTATTCAGGATGAAATTCGATCTGTTATCAGACAAATCACTGCCACAGTAACTTTTCTGCCACTGTTGGAAACTGCCTGTGAGTATTGACTTCACTAAAGAAATCGGTTATTTCTTCTAGAAACCTAAACTTTCCTACTTTAGAAAATATTTTCTGCTTTGAGGCTTTTTAATTATTACATGTCATATACCACATTTCTGTGACAGCATTTTGTTAGACTGAGGACAGAACTCAAGAGTAGCTTAACTAAAATAAACTAGTATATGTACTCTGAGGAATGTAAGCTTTCATAAATAATTATTTTGTGGCTAGCTGTGGACAGGCTTGTGTAAGTAACTCTTGAATTCATATGAAGCGCTCCACAACATTTTAACGTTTTTTAAAAAAAACCAAACTTGCATCACACTTGCTTGAGAAAACTAAAATGGCTACATATGAACATAACCAGGACTTGTTTTCATGTTTCAACTATTTCTTTTTCCAGAACTAGTATCAGCGTAATTTCTGCAAACCTTGGTACACATCTCAACTCTAGAAGATGTGCTTTTCTCTCAAATATGCCATCTTCTTATGCGTGAGTTAATTTGTTCCCACTTACTTACAGGTGCCTTTGATTTGCTGATATACACAGATAAAGATTTGGAAGTTCCAGAAAAGTGGGAGGAGTCAGGACCGCAGTTCATAGCCAATTCAGAAGAGGTTCGTCTTCGTTCCTTCACTACTACAATCCACAAAGTGAACAGCACAGTGGCTTACAAAAAAGATTCCTTCCCATAAGATGTGGGACAGGGGGTTGTACATACCCTGTTACCTTGTATAGTTTCTGTTTATAGGGCAGCTAAGTCATGAACACATCATTACTGTTGCTTTTGCTGATGATACAGAAAAAAGGCAATGTGTTTGTGATGATGTGGGGTAACACTAGACCAA
Organism: Ara ararauna; assembly: GCA_028858755.1. NCBI lineage: Eukaryota > Metazoa > Chordata > Aves > Psittaciformes > Psittacidae > Ara > Ara ararauna. The sequence goes on from CM054376.1 coordinate 77,704,004, forward strand.
GCTGGCATTGTTTTTAAAGATGTAAATAAAATATTTGTTATATTTCAACTCTTAAACATATGACCTAAATTACTAGTGTGTTAAACATGCACATTAATAGAAAAACTGCCTGAATCTGAGATTAACTGCTAGAATTGTCCTCAGATCCTGCTACTTCAGTATTTTTTTATAAACTGAAATCTGTTAGCAGGCTTAAGTTCACTCTCAGAAAACCTCACTCCTGACATGCCAGTTTTTTGTGTAAAAGCCTGGCCTGTTTTATTACCAGAAACAATCCTAAAATGAATTGGCAGAACAGTTCCAAAGTGTATCTCTTTACCAATGAAAGCAGCTTATCAGGAAAATCTTCCAGATGAAGCCTTGTATGTTGATGACTGTTGGGCACTAGATTGGGGGATGGTGTTTTACTAAGTATGTATATGTCTCTGATGTCTGTCAAGCATTGTCTGTCTGTATTCTTTTTCTACAAAATAAAGCTTGAAACTGTATAGTGTTCTCTAATTCAGTCTGCAGTACCTCATCCTTTAGATGGTTTTACGAATACTACATTAAGTTTACAACTACTGTATAACTAATCCCCTAAAGGCATTGTAACTGTTTCCTTTCAGTCTCAAAATGAGTGCTGTGAAGTCACTTTGCAATCCATTCATGGATTGTTTGCCCCCATTTAAGTCTTCAAGTAACAGTATAGTCACAGTGACCTAATGATTCAGCACAGTGCCTTCCATATTTGTTAAACAGCGCTCCTTCTGTGTTACACTAAAAGAAACTAGAGATTTAAAACCAAATGTTCAGGCTCTTCAGTGTTTTTTTGTTCATGTCCTTCACCAATCTCTGCTGAAGCAGAGTATTCATCTCTTTCCACTCTTCTAGAGTCACATACACATAATTCTTCCTCCTATAACAGTGTATTTTTAAAAGTTTATTAAAAAAAAACCCCACAACTTTAAACATGTACTCTATCACTCTATTACAACGTTTCTGAGCTCTTTATCAGGAAATAGTTCTCTCCAGCAGTGTGAATCTAGCACAAGTGAAAATGCAGCCTTCTGTAAATCACTAGCATGAAAATCATTGCTTTTTAAAATAAATACAATCTAGGTACTTCATAAAATATTACATTATTCACTACTAGGGCTTGCACTGCAGCAACAGAAGAACATCTGTTTCCTTCTGCCTGCCAGCAATATGTTAAAGAGATGACTGTACCACACCTTTACCCTTAAAGAAGTGCACTTCCAAGGCATGAAGCTTCAAGTGTTTCCACTGGGGAGTACAGGATGGAAGGTCTGAGTGGAAATCAAATGTATCACATTTAAATCAGGAACTGACAACCACTGCTTTATACCAGATATGATATCAGGAAGTGACAGGTATAGAGCCAGCAGTAATGAATATTAAAAAAATTGTTTTGCAGAGTTGCAGAAGACAATTGCTCCAGGGAGTTCAAGTCACTTCTTCCTTGTACCAAGCACAATTTATATGCTTTAAGAAGGACCAGCCCGAAGTCCCACCTCCATAACCATCTGTGTATTTTTTATTTAGAGAGAAACTGTCATGGGTTCAGCAGCAGCAGTCATTTTTCTGCTTCTTGGTAGCTGGTGCAGCGCTATGTTTTTGATTTTGGGCCTGGGAACAGTGCTGATAACACCAGTGTTTCGGTTACTGCTTAGTGATGTTTTGGTCTGACCAGGGACTTTCTGAGTCTCATGCTCCGCCAGGGAGGAGGAGAAGCCAGGAGGAAGCAGAGACAGGACACCTGACCCAAACTGACCAAAGAGGTTATTCCATACCACAGCACGTCATGCCCAGGATGGAGAGCAGAGACCTGGAAGGGTGGTGGTGCACTGCGTGGTCAGGCTTGGTTTTAGGTGGTGAGAAATTGTGTTCTTTCCTTGTATTTGCCTTGTCATTATTATTATTGGCGGTAGCAGTAGTGATTTGTGTTATACTTTAGTTACTAAACTGTTCTTATCTCAACCTGTGGGAGTTGCATTCTTTTTGATTCTCCTTCCCATCCACCCGGGAGCCGGGGGAAGAAAGAGGGGGAAGTGAGTGAGAGAGAAGGGGCTCCGTGGTTAGAGAGGCTTAAACCACGACAGAAACATATATAAAAATAAATATAGTCAAGACCTAGAGCATATCATTGGACAGAGATAACATCCATAAGAACTATATGTGAGAAGGAGCAGGGTCCAAATCCTTAAGTTTTCACACAGACCCTGCAGAACAGCAAAGAAAAAAAAGAAGACACATGAATGCAGTCTCCCAGGAGCCAGACCCTTATGGAGGTATCCAACAGATTTGCTGACACCTAATGGGACCCACACTCCATTATTTTCCCTACCATACACATCACTTCTGTAAAGTGAAGAATCAAAAAGGAGCCCCCCTCATGTCCTGTGGCAGTTATCCTTAGGAAACTCAATAAAAGATGAGACTCAGAAATTACACACCAGTCATTCTTCACCTGACTAGTTCAGCTGATGTATAAGCTGGTTGATTGCTTCTCCTCTGCAGCCAGGCTTACCCATTTCCTTGAGGAAACCTACTTTGTTACGTGAAGCATAGCGAGCCACTGACAGATTGAATGGCCACAGAAAATTCATGACTTTCTTGAAATGCTTCCCAGCTGAATGAATCTCATGAATAAGGTCTTCCAGGCAAATAATACCACAGTCCCCTGCAGGGAAAAAAACAAAAAACAACCAATCAGAAAACAGTAAAATAACGAAAAGATTCCTGCTCCTTCCCCCCCCCCCCCCCCCAAGATGTACAGAAGATGCCAACTGTCTTATCGCTCCTCACACTACATCAGAATTGCCATTCCTCCATATACAGGTATTGCAAGTTTTTTCTCCCTCCCTCTTAGGTCACACTGCAAACTCATAACATCCTCCTCTTTCCTCGATTCATTTCCTCATTCTCCTCCTCACCTGAATGTTCCTCTACCAGCATATTGTCTGTCAGAGGCACCCTCTTTTTCTTAATCTTGGCTTGGCCCCGTTTCAGGATGAGCTCTCGTATGGATTTCAGGTTAGGGTGCCTGTACAAAAGAAAATTCAGATCTTTTAACAAAGAGACATGAGACACAGGGAAAGCCTATCCTACTTGTTGGGTGGGAAAGTGACTTAAGTTATATTTAGAACAATGAGAAAAGGGACAATAGTGAGTTTTAGGTACAAAGCTGATGAAGTCTGGGCCATTACTGAAAAAGCCAGCTATAGATTTGTGATACCAAGTAGAAAATCAAAAAGCTATGACCTTTATATGCAAACTATTACCAAGTCACAGGACTGGTGCTTACCCCCACGCCACATATGGTTCCACAATCAGCAAGCATCTTCAGCGATAATGGAGTCAGTTTAACAAATATTCCAGTAAAGGATTTCCTGAGCCGCAGAAACTTTATTCCTCTTCTTACTCTCTTACTCACCCCCTTAATACTGAGTCAGAAAACAAACGCTGTTAGTAACCAGGTTTCTCTAATACAGCAACAAAAGGCCCCCTATTACCTGCAAGGAAATATGTCTAGGTTGATCATGCTTCCTTTGCTTAGACATGATAAAACAGCTACACATGGTAGCAGTAATAAAGGTAAGAAGTAACACAAGTTTCTTACTCTGCAATCCACACAACAAAGGCTAGTTTGTGCTCCTGAGGTGCAGCCGTCTACGCAGGTCTCTGTTCCATGCGCCTCAGCCGGGTGTCATCTCGGTGTTTACGCCATGAATCTTGAACAAATGCCTCCAGGCGTTTAAATTGGAGCTATTTTCCCTTCATGGTGCTAAAGGCAAAAGAATAAAAGGTCATCACCTTTCCCAGCAGTCTCAGGGGTTTGCATCTTCAAAGGCCAAGTGAAATTCAGAACTTGATGAACTACACTCTTCCAGTTCTGGAGAAAAGTAAGAAGAAAATAAAATTGGTAATCTAAGCCCAAAAGAGACAGAACTGAGGAACAACATACAAATTTACAAGTAGCTAGGTAGAATTCATGAACAGTGAACTGACAGTTTTTCCCCCAAGAAAAAAATGCATTAGAAAAAACAGAGCAAGACCTGGAATACTTCTAGGCATAGGAGAAATAAAATGGAAGCATCTATAGCCACAAACAAGACAGATCTTCACAACTGCATACACAGCTCAGGCAATCACTGAGAGAGCCAGAAACAACATGTGTCCGCAGAACAGATGCTACAGCAATACCCTAGTGTGACTCAAAATTACCATCCCACAGAATAAAACCAGCTTTAAAGTCCTCTTCTATTAAGTCACACATGCAACAAAAGAAATAACATCCAAGCACTCAAATAACTATTAAGTATCACTAACTTAAATACAGAACATCCAGAGCACTTAAAAAAAATATCCAGAATTATGGGAAAATTTAGAGCTTTTTTGTTTTTTAAAGATGTTTAAATGCCTATCCTTAGCTCAGGAACAAGTACATCCACCTAAATCACTGTCGTAGTTTAAGCCTCTATAACTCACACAGTTTTGCTCACTCGCTCCCCCCTCTTCTCCCCGCTCCTGGAGGGACAGGAAGGAGAATCGAAAGAATGCAACTCCCACAGGTTGAGATAAGAACAGCTGAGTAACTAAGGTATAACTCAAATCACTACTGCTACCACCAATAATAAAAATGACAAGAGAAATAAAAGGGAAAAGAACACAATCGCTCACCACTGATACCAAGCCTGACCAACAGTGCACCCCCCCAACCTTCCGGGACTCTGCCCTCCGTTTTTCACATCCTGAGCACAACGTGCTGTGGCATGAATACCTCTTTGGTCAGTTTGGGTCAGGTGTCCTGTCTCTGCTTCCTCCCGGCTTCCCCTCCTCCCTGGCAGAGCATGAGACTCAGAAAGTCCTTGGTCAGACCAAAACATTAACAAGCAGTAACTGAAAACACTGGTGTTATCAGTGCTGCTCCCAGGCCGAAAGTCAAGAACACAGCACTGCACCAGCTACCAAGAAGGAGAAAAATGACTGCTACTTCTGAACCCATGGCAATCATATGGTAACTACCTTACATATTCAACTAATAATATTTTACATACACTACTGGCCAAATTATTATGCGATTTTGAATTAAAGGATCTGATGTTATGTGTCCTCTATTTCACCTTATATATCACCTATAAAATTATTCTGAATTTTCAAAACAAGAAGCCCTGTTCAAAGTCTCATCACTAAGGTAATTTTTCTAATAAGAATCTTACATGTAGCTATTTAATATTATTGCTTATGCCTCCATTTCCACCTTAGAAATACAGCAAACCACTGAGATATTCAAAACCACAAATGCAGTATCTACCAAAAATGGCTGTAGTTTTGCACATAACTGCATCAAATGCACACAACAGAGTCACTGGGAAAGCTTTAAACCACTTCCAAGACAGGCACCTGCTATATTATCTGAGATATAGCAGCACATTTCTCAGCAATTCTGAAATATAAAGGTTTGCTGTGGTCTGCCAGCCTGGAAGCCACATGCTGTGCGCAAGAAGTCTCTGTATTAGAAACACGTGCCACCCCACATGCATAAAAAGGCTTCATGATGACCTATGCTCTAACAGATTTACCTAGCTCATGACAGATAGATAACTCTAAATGTGCTCCAAAAAAACACACCTCCTCCATCAAGGTTTATGGTGCAAAGGCGAACTAGTTTCAGAGAGTGTTAATCCCATGGCAACAAAACAACTCAGAAGTATTACATTTTATCATGCGTGGCTGTACGCCCAAGCACCAAAGTAAGCACTGATCTCAGAGGAATAACTCAGTCTTCATTAAGCTCGTGTTTCAATATAACAAGCCAGAAAGTTTTGTCCTCTTTACAGGCCTCAGAGACACACGGAGAAAATGCTCAACCACTTAAGAAATGGGCTCATGCTTCCCCTCAAGAGATAATCCAAAGGATCATCATGCTATCAGTACAGTGTCAGCATGTAGCTTTTGCCCACCAGCAGAGAAAGCTCATCACTCAGATCGTTTGTACGCCTGCAAGGAATCATGATTTCCTCCTCCGAAAGACATGGACAGATGGCTGCAGCAGCGCTGCAGATCTGCTTTGGACTGCAATTCCTTACAGCCAGGTTCTCGCCGCCAGCCGCCAACTCCTCCACGACGTCAGCTCTCGGCTCCACCGCCGGGCAGCGGACTGCCGCCCCGCATTCCTCCAGCGAGCCCCTGCCTTGCGCTTGTTGAGGAGAGCCTGCTTGGCCTGGGTGGCCTTGATGGCCTGGTAGGCCTTCCTCTTCTTCAGCAAGTTCTCTGGTACCAGCGGGATCTGCCGCCTCGGCCTGCGGGGAGGGAGAAGCCGGTCACATCCAACACCGCCGCACCTGACCCGCCACAGCTACCACGCCTCTGCCCCCGGCCCTGCCACCCCACAGTCCCCGTGGATGGAGGCGGATACCCTCCCCGCGCCACGCCACCCCACACTCACTCCTCCTCCGCCATCTTGCCCGGCTGCCACTGCCGCGCTTGCGCTGAGGCAGTGTGATGGCTTCCCAGCGGCGCTCTGCGGCTCCTCCCGTCCTTTGTCCAATGAACCTGAAGTGCACGGAGGCGTTTGCCTGGGAAGGGAGGCAGGCAAGGGAGGGAAGCTGGCTCCTTGTTATCCAGACCATACTGTGTCGGCGCAAAGGAGTGCGGGGGGAATGGCGGCTCTTTGAAAGACTAAAAGCCAACGGTGAACCCTGGAAAGCCGTCCTGCCTCATTAGGGACTGCTTTGGCACCAGGTGCTTCTCCGCCTCGCTTCAGAGCTCCAAAAGAATGCTGGATGGGAAAAAAATAGTAATAAAATAATTTTTAAAACATGTTATCTGTAAGTCCCTTCAGCTCTTCCAGCTCGTGTGGCAGCCCCTGCCCATGCTATAGTGACATTGTGGAGGCAACCAGGGTAGGAGCTCCCTTCTCCCATACATCTCACTAATACCAGGCAGAAATACTGGCCGCTGTGTGGCAGCGGGACAGCTGGCCAGAGTGGCTGTGCTGGAAGTTGTGCATCAGGCTTGGACCTGCTACGTGTGTTGTGGGAGCAAGATAGAATCCATGTTTGACAGCACTTCAGGCCCTAAGCACCTTCACACTGCTGCTTCACCCCACTTAAAAAGTATCAAGGCCAGTGTTACCCCTGTTGTGAGTGCGGAGGAATAGAAACAACAGGCTTGCAAGGCTGTTGCCCCCAGCAGCTTCTGTGGCCATGTCCAAAGGTCACTCTTGGGGTGTACATGTCCTCCCTAACTCTTCTGATCTGAGACAGATGTCTCACTACACCAGAGGCCTGTGAGGAGGGAAAAAAAACCTTTTCAGGAAAAGCTTGTCTTTTAGCCTCTCACCAGAACGCCCTAAGGATCTTCACCAGGAGAAATTGTCAGTTTTCTCTTCCTCCCTGGTGGCTTCCAAGTCCTGCCCCAAACAGCAGGTCCTGCCTGAAGGTGCAAGTAGACCCAAGTGAGGACTCGTGTGCTGCACAGCACATCTGAAGTGCAGGTGGGCAGCTGGTCACAGCCACTTCTGAGGAAAGGATCTCAAATGTGGCCAGGGTCCTGTAGAGCACTGTCGTGGTTTAAGCTGTAAATCACGCAGTTGCTCTCTCACTCACTCCCCTCTCTTTCTTCCCCCCGCTCCGGGGTGGATGGGGAGGAGAATCAAAAGAATGCAACTCCCACAGGTTGAGATAAGAACAGTTTAGTAGCTAAAGTATAACACAAGACCACTACTGCTACCACCAATAATAATAATGACAAGAGAAATACAAGGAAAGAATACAATAGCTCACCCCTTGTAATACAAAGCCTGACCACTCACTTCCCCCTCCTTCTTCCCCCCCACTCCGGGGGGGGGGGGGGGGGAATGAGGAGAAGAATCAAAAGAATGCAACTCCCACGGGTTGAGATAAAAACAGTCCAGTAACACAAATCACCGCTGCCACCACCAACAACAACAATGACCAGGGAAAGACAAAGAAAGAGGATACAATTCCTCACCACTCGATGACCGAGATGTGAACTGAACTCTTCCGGGTTCCTGCCCCCAGTTTTACATCCTGGGCATGACGTGCTGTGGCATGGAATAGCTCTTTGGTCAGTTTGGGTCAGGTGTTCTGTCTCTGCTTCCTCCCGGCTTCCCCTCCTCCCTGGCAGAGCCTGCGACTCAGAAAGTCCTTGGTCAGGCCAAAACATTCTAAGTCATAACTATAAACATCGGTGTTATCAGCGCTGTTCCCAGACCAAAAATTGAAAACACAGCACTGCACCAGCTACTACAAAGGAGAAAAATGACTGCTACTTCTGAACCCATGACAAGCACAAAGAAAGATGACCTCCCCATTGAGGCAGCAGGTACTCGTGAGGAGTCAACATAGCATTTCTAGCTGGCTGGAGAGCAGGGTGCTTATGGAGCAAGGGACTGGGGATGGGGATTTCTTGTGCAGGACTGTCGAAGGGGAGTCTGGCAAGTGGGTTGGACAAGAATCTCACCCATAGATGGTGCCATAGCCTCACACTAAGGGGATGTTGTTGCATCTGATGAGGTTGTATTCCTGTTCTGCTGCCTCCTCTTTATCATGTAGGGTAGAAGAGGGATGTGTATCTGACCTGTACACTGGACCTGTAGTTTCTCCTCTATTTGATCTACACCAACCATAGTTTCCTCTTCAATTTAACAGCTGAGAGCTTGAGTGTTTTACTAGAAAGCTCAGTGATGTCAGGTTTTAACTGCTTACTTCAGTGAAGCTGCAAACCTTCACAATACTGTCCAACTAGGCCACTTCTACTTTGTCACCTGATACTTGAATATCCGTATTTAGAAACATGATCCCACATTCCAGAACCTGCTCAAGCACATACATATATACTCTGCAAAAACACACCCCATGGTGTGACCAAACCCAGCTTCCTGTCAACTTCTCTGATGCAGTCTTTTGGATTATGAGACAGAAAACAACAAGCTTATGAAATAAAACATATGAAACCTGCACTGAAGAAAATGAGAAGCAAATCCACAGCTGCATAATTTCACTCTAACATTAGGGTAAGTTGCACCACGTAAAAATAGCTGAAATTTCTGGTAGCTCATGACAGAAAGTGTGGCCCATTTAATTCTACAAATGGATGTGCTTTGTTTGACAGAAGGGAAAAGCAACAGGGAACTTAGGTATTTCATTATTAATGGTAAGGAAACAATAAGTAAATATTTCAGGTGCTGTTGCTATCAAATGTCACACAGCATTCACAGGCTGACTTGTTAAATTTTAACTTATAGTTAATGAATAACTACTCAAATGTCCTTGTTTGCAGGGTTACTCAAGAAAAATATTATCACTTTCCTAGACAGCAAGCTGTTGTAAACTGACATTCAGCACTGAAATTCTGTTCTCTCCTTTTTTCTTGACAAGGCCTTTTCCTGACATTTTCTGAGATTTTCATGAACTGTTACAGACAAATTTAATGACTTCACACTTACAATAATCACCAGTGATACATCATTTAATACATCAGTGATGGATTAAATGATTTCTCCTAGTTCATTGATCATTCATAATGATAGATAAAATCCTTTTTAAAACCTGGATGTCTAGTCATGCTCCTTTCAATCACTGTCATCCAATGACTTCACAAACCAGTTAGTGGCTCCCCATCAGTATTTTTGATGAAGCTCGATGTAAGTGTATTTCCTCCAGTCTTCACCAATGCATCTCACATAAGTCTCAGAACCCACCCAAAGAAATTATTTTTGAAAACAAGGTTTTACATAATTCTAAAAGGCCTGTTGATTTGGGGAGGGTCAGAGGGGAAGGCAGAGGTCACATTTAAGGACCGAAATTGAATGCATTGTATTAGAAATAAGTCATCCATAAAGAAAGATGCATCTTTTCATCAGTAGACTATAGCCATTTTTATCCTGTACTCCATAGATGCATTTTGCACTTTCATTAAAAAAAAAAAAAAAATAGAATATAATGCTTAGCAAAGCATGTTACATTTTGATACTAGCTGCAGCAGGTCTTTTATGCTGTTGTGAGGAGATCGTGTTTGAAAAGTTGAATAGAGATCAAAATTCAAATGATGCAGATAGATATCTTTCCCGAATGAGCAGGTTTTTACCTGGAATGGAAAACCTTTTTTTTTTTTTTTTTTTTTTTAAAAAAAAGAGCCTCTCAGAAAGCTTTGTCTGAGTTGTTTGCCTTTACAACTAAAACCTGGAATATTTTACAGATGAGAAAGTGACCCTGCTGTCATTACACTGGTCCATATTGGAGTGCTGCTGCAGCACACTCACAGATTACTGCCACAGTTCCTCCCTACCTTGTCTTGAAAACTCTTCACAGTGCATCTGCAATATCATTAGGTCCTGCAGAGATAGCCAAAAGCAGGTCCCTTCATTATGCCTGGGACTCCTAGAACATTAGAGTAAACAAAAGACAACAAAGGCAGGTCACCTCCCTTTTGTTCCCCTGTAGAACTTACATGACTCATGTTCTTTAGAATTGTGTCTCGATGGCTTTTAATTTCATTTTGTTGTGATAATTTAGCCTGGAATTTTGTGTCATATATTTTAATGCTTATTTTTATTATGTTATTCATGGATACAAATGCAAAGACATTAGAAAATACAAACATAGCAAACTCATGCTGATAGGCATGAATCTCACAAAAGGAGATGATATTGCTTTATTTTGTTATTGTATGGGTGTAGATTAAACAATTAAGATTATTTTCTCACTGCAGTAGGAAAATAGCTGTGGACTTCAGCCACAGCTTAAATCCTTGCTTCCATTTTGCCAATGGCCCAGCTTTCTGAAGGTATCTGAATGTTCATCTCTTTGCATCAGCTGAGGTGTTTGCTGTTTGGTGTACAGACCATTGTTTTTTGATGTTGAACTGTACAACATGTACAAGGATGTGGTAGGAGTAAGTTGTGCACAAAGTTCTAGTCATCTACATTGCCAGGCTGTTTCTGCAGTTGTGCAGTGATAGCAGTTCAATTTCTGAAGTTTGTAATTCTAGACAACAGTTTACATCCCAAAAAAAATTTGTTATGACATGTCTACTGCAAGAGAAATTTGCAGCCCTTTCTTTGTACTTACTGTGCTTTAGATACTGCCAGTTATGGTTCTTATGTTGCAGCTTTTCTTAATATTTCTGTAATGAGTGGATAGTTAAGCGTAATATGATATATTGTACTGCTATAGCTCCATAATTGTATCTCAGACATATGCTTCTTTAAATAAAAAACCAAGGCAGCATGCCTGTGAAGCTGTCACAGTATTCAGACTGGTATTTGATCTGCAGTTTGAAACTGACACATAATGCAGCTTGAAAACGTAGCAACGTGTTGCTAGTCAAGCGCACAAACATTTATTGAAGAACGGGGTTGTAAATTAGTAACTTCAAGGACATTAGCTTTGTTAGCAACTAAGAAAATGGCTAAGATAAGCGCTGCGCAAGAATTGGCCAGAGCCAGCCTGCTGGTTACTGACATGACAACGATCCTAAAATGATGTGATGAAGGCATGGTACAATGTTTTATGATGCAATATATAAGTAACTCAATGCATATGTATGTTTAAGGGCAATATAATCACAGCCTGGTTGATGATCCGGAGAGACACACTAGGAGGAGCTATCCCCTGTGTCTCCCGGTGCCACAATAAAAAATACCTGCTTGTCAACTTAAACTTTGTTGGGGAGTTCCCGGAAATTTCTCCGAATCAATATAAAAATATATAAAATGTGTATATATGAATTTATGTAAACAAATGTAAACATAACTAAGTGTAAATACAGGTAAAAGTATGTCAAGACCTTACTCACTTTTGCATGCAGATTTTTAGGGCTCCTGTGATACAATCTATAGCGAAAGTAAGAAGAGGGATGATGCTGACCTGACTGCAGAATTGGTGCCTGCGTTTCAGAGCAGATGCCTGGGTACAGTAACAAAGGGCAAAAGCTAAGTCAGGAGGTAAGGTAGGATGTTAAAGACATGAAATTTCTTGCCTTATTTTATCTTATCAGTATAACAGAATAGTATAAAACCCCATAAAATTCAGTTCAAAGCACACAAAATCTCTACTGACACTGTGTGCAGTCTCAAAACAGCCAAAGCCACTCTTGAAATCTATCACTCTCACCAGTAAACCGTGCCCCAACCTGAAATCAGTCGGTAGTGATTCTCTAAAAAAATAGCGAAAGCATTAAACTTTGTTCATTTTGCCAAACGGTAATCTAATCTTGGGAACATTTTAATGAGGAAAATACCTTGTGATCTTTAATTATGCCCATTTTCAGATCTTTTAAGGAAAAAGCTTATATTATTTGGAAGGAGGCCCAGGAACTACTCTATACATGCTCAAACCAATGTTTAACAGAGAAAAAAGCTGGGTGGTCCAAGACTTACATTCACGAAAAATAAAAATCATATGAAGATAGACTAACTCTTAATAAAAATATTTTTGTGAACAGCTATGGATAGATGCATATTTTTATTTTTCTAAAGATTAGGTTTCTAACCCAAGTATCATTTAAAACACTACTTTCTAAATATTGTGCAATATGCATGTTATAAATGGATTCAACTAAGTAAATAAAATAACTCTCCACTTACTACAATGCTGTGATCATTAATTACACACCCATTGCAGCAAGATCCCATTGCTTGCCTCCCTCATTGTGCTGTAGCTAATGCTTCTATTCTGCAAGCACCTACTTCTGTGAGAACAACCCCTGGTTTCTCTGGCCCCACAGACAACTCTGAAGCTCTCCCACTCTGGGATATTTGCTGTCCTGGGCCACAGCTGACTATCTGTGGGAGAGAGGAACACTGCATCTCTCAAGAGGCACACGCTCCTACTTGGTAGGACTGAACATGAAATTACAACTTGTCGTAGTTTAAGCCGTAAATCACGCAGCCCGTTCTCTCACTCACTCCCCTCTCTTTCTTCCCCCTGCTCCCAGGTGGATGGGGAGGAGAATCAAAAGAATGCAACTCCCACAGGTTGAAATAAGAATAGTTTAGTAACTAAAGTATAAATCAAGACCACTACTGCTACCACCAATAATAATAATGACAAGGCAAATACAAGGAAAGAGAATACAACTGCTCACCACCCAATACCAAGCCCGACCAAGCAGTGCACCACCACCCTTCCGGGTCTCTGCCCTCTGTTTTCCATCCTGGGCATGGCATGCTGTGGTATGGAATAACCTCTTTGGTCAGTTTGGGTCAGGTGTCCTGTCTCTGCTTCCTCCCGGCTTCCCCTCCTCCCTGGCAGAGCATGAAACTCAGAAAGTCCTTGGTCAGACCAAAACATCACTAAGCAGTAACCGAAACACTGGTGTTATCAGCGCTGTTCCCAGGCCCAAAATCAAAAACACAGCACTGCACCAGCTACCAAGAAGCAGAAAAATGACTGCTGCTGCTGAACCTATTACACTGCTCCATGTGCTTGTTCATTTATGGCTTGTCTTCTTCAAGCTGCCTCCTCTGTGAGAAGCAAAGACTTGGCAGCTATAAAATACTTTTTCATGTGGGGAGTTTCCCACATACACATGCCTAAGCCCTCTAGCACAGCCCCAGAGAGGCTGGCCAAGATTTTTCAGTAAATTCTACTGCCATTATGTCTGTTCTTTCTCTAGTGCAATTCATTTACAAGCATTAATGGAAAATATTATAGCTCTGAAAGCTTGATTTAACAATAACTATTGTGAATACTTCACTAGAAGAAAAGCAGACTACTAATAAAACCCCGACACTGTTCACAATTACTGTCCTTGGAAATTATATGTGGGGCTTAAGAATATCAAATTAGAGATTTACATCTGTCAAAAATGTTCTGACATATTCTAGGAGCATGGTGGTACATATTTACAAATTTCCAAAGTGAAACACTTGTAAGAAATTAAATGTTAATTAATTTCATCTTGCTTCTGAGGTACTTGTAAAGGCTTGATTAATGAACCTGAAACAGAAAAATTGTTTTTTCAGTTACAATAAACTGCAGTGAAAATAATTTCTTTTTCTGTCTTGTCTATAAGACTGCATACAGAGTGTCTGCAATGTGAATGCACTACAAATTTAATTGTATCTTTAAAGAAAAGTGGAGATAAAAACAGACATTGTTATGTATGGTCTTCACAGGTCTCTATGACCTCTCTCATTCCTTCACAGGGATGAAAAGCTACATTTTATTTGGGAGAAAGATTGATTGAATAATGTCTGGGATGAAAGACAGTGAGAACAGAATAGGTGCCTTTCCCAGACTCAGTACTTGGGAATCCTGTCTCCTACTAGGTAACTTTTTAATTGAACCTTCATGATAATTATGCTATTTAGGTTGCAGAAGCATATTAATAAGTACACCACAGCATGAACTATTCATAAAAATACTACAGAGTAGGAAGCCATAAAAAGACATGGAATGGAATAACCTAATTAAGAAGTTTATAATTTCAGTGTACACAACTTAATAAGAAATGCTTTGTATATCCAGATGCGTTTTCTGTCCTAAATGTCAATTATTCTGATACAGTGGTGGTGGGCAGTGGATAGTAAGTGTTATCTTTAAAAAAAAAACAACAACAAAACAAAAAAAAAAAAAAAACAAAAAAAAAACACACCAACAAAAAGCTCCCAAAACAAACAAACAAACAAAAACCCACCAAACAAAAGAAACCAAACATTATTCTTCCTTTTTAAAAGTTTCTCGTTACTGTCACATAAAATCTTTTAACAAGTTCAGGAGACTAGGTGAAGCAGCTGTTGTTTCAGGCAGAAGTAAATTCAAAAGCGGATTAAAACACCATAAGTGAGAAGTGATCTGCAGTAATTTATGTAAAATCACAGGCCAATAGTACTGTAGATTGCACTGTTGAGGTCTAAACAAAGCTGAGGTTCTGAGTGCTATAATGGTGCATGGCAATAGGGCTATCAAGATCTTCTCACTTTTTTCTCTGTAAATTTATGCAGGGAACATTCTGGTTGGAATATTTTATATTGCCTGCAATTATCTGTGACAACTGCCTTATCTCTATAAAGACACAGAACGTTTGTATTTGACCAGGAAATATCAGGCATGAAGCACAGAGCCTGAAGGATGTAGGCAGTCACCCATAGCTTTATCCCAAGAAAGGTGCTGTGTCCCAGCTGCTCAGAGCTGCCTATGGATGGCAGGACCAAGGGAAGGCAGAAGGTATTTGCAGGGTTCTCTTCATGGCCCAGAAGACCCTTATAAGGCTGAGTGCTAAGGCAGTAAGATTGCAGATAAAAATCAGTAAATAAAATTGCAGCAATGAGTCACAAATTTATATATGAAATAATGGGCTGTAGGCTAATTAATAACACCAGGAGTAGGATTTTGGAATTATTATAGATGAATAAAAATATCAGCTCCATGCTTAGGACAACAAATAGAATAGTAATTGAAAATTATTAGAGAAGGGATAAAGAGCAAAGCAGAGACCATCATTATATACTGTAGCCCCTTACACCCACATTTTAAATGCTACAGCTATTGTCAGTCCTTTTTCTTCCATCTGTCTATCCCGTATGTCCATCCCATATCTCCCTCCACCTCTCCCCAAGGCAGACCTAGAAAAGATTCAAAGAAAGAAGATCAAAGATATGGAGTAGTTTTCACCTGTGGAACAGTTAAGTAGACTGGACCCTCAGGCTGGAACAAAGGTGTCTGAGAGGAGATAAAGTTGTCTGTAAAATCATAAATGGTGGGGTACTTATTCTCTCTTTCTTCCAGCACAAGAGGTAAGGAACCTCAGATGAAGGTAACAGGAGGCAGGTTCACAGCAAATAACTGTTTTTTCCAGCACATGAACTTCTAGTTAAGACACAGCCACTGGATTCTGAGAAAGGTGAGGTGAATCAAAAATTATGAGAGGAATCCCTTGGCCCTGTCATAGACTCCTGAGTCTTAGAAGACTATTGATATGGTATATCTGCCAGCCATTTATATATTATGAAGGTGCAAGTTTACATGCCATTTCCTGTGAAGATACTTTTCCTGCAAAAGACTGAAGATTCATTTACAATATTGAGCTGGCCCTGCAGATACAGCATTTTGCATTCTCAAATACTGATAGTTCCTTCTTTGGTGCTCTTGGCAAAATACCTTTCAAGTGGGTAACTATCAGGTGAATACAAGACGTAATTCGAAAATTCTACCTTATATGCAACATTTAAACGTCTTACACAACCTAGAGCATTCATAAACCATGTTTTGTAGCACTTTTGACTATATTTTTACTTTTCTTACAGGGTAAGTTTAGATTGGATATGAGGAAGAAATTCTTTACTGTAAGGATGGTGAGCCACTGGAATGGGTTGCCCAGGGAAGTTGTGAATGCTCCATCGCTGGCCGTGTTCAAGGCTGGATTGGACATAGCCTTGTGGCCTGGTTAGTGGGAGGAGTCCCTGCCCCTGGCAGGGGGGTTGGAACTAGATGATCTGAAGGTCCTTTCCAACCCTAACTATTCTATGATTCTATGATTCTATTTTGGCTGTATAATGAAATTTATCCAGTTCAATTCCTGAACAGATTAATTTTTGCAGTATTCTTTCTATCTCTACCATTCTATTTCCCATAGTAGGCATGCACTCCATTTTTTCCTACAATGGCTGCAGATGTTTCTTTCACAACATTCAGTCCATTTTTTTTTTCCTAAACCCTTCACACACTGATCCTAATACAGATAAAACAACTAAAAAGGTTGCTAAAAAGGAATAAATCGAAGCCCTGGGGATGAACCAGAAATAAGAAAAATACCAATGCTATTCCTCAAACTCTTTTTCCAACAATGTACAAGTCTATAAAAAGAAGAAAAAACAAACTTAACAAAATCAATCACATAGGAGACAAATGGCGCTGCATTATCCTCCAGTATTTTAAATATTTATGTTTATGTGGAGATGAGAAAAGAAATACAGTTGTAGGCCCTCATTTCAAAAGAATGCCAAGTCACCTTTTAATTGCCTAACTTTTCTTTGATACATTGATTTAGGATATTAAAAGGACATTTGTATACACACCTCAGGTTTGGTTGTGGTATATATCAGGTCTCAAACCCTTCTGATAATCCCATGTCATAAACTATGCCATCCTATCATTTTAATCTCACAGCTAGATCTGTAACACCTCCAAATAAAATAGAGGCAGTTTCTGTTCCTATGGCAGAGAAAATCCAGATGACTGCTGCTGCTTCCTAACAGACTACATTTTTAGTTTGTCCTACCTGGGACTGTGTGCTGACCTCCACACTTTTTTGCAACAGTGGTTACATGTGCAACTGAAGCATTTTTCTTTGCATTCAGATTATGGCAGATTAGGTATTTGCAGCAGAAACATGCAATCTCAGTATTGGTAAACCCATCTCTATAAGCCAGTTTTGCCAAGCAGCAGAGTTACACATCCCAGCTCTCCATCACCATCCACCTCCTCCCCTCTTCCGTGGATCTGGCCTTTCTGCTAGCTCTGCTCTAAACCTTCCATTTTAATTGAGATCTATCCCATTTTATGTTCTCCCTTACTGTTATAGCAAAGCACTTGAAAAGGCAGACAGAAATGGGTTTACTTGCTTGCATGTAGAAGAACAGCTAATTTAATCTGACTGCGTGTCTATCTATGTCTCCTTTACACCAGTACTGCTTTCCATTTCCCTGCCTTTGAAGGGCATCTTTTTCAGATCTTTAAACAGCCTTGGATAAATGAATCTGTTCTTGCGATGATCTATTATCCCTGCTGTCTGAAAGTTAGAAGAATGAGAAAGCTTGCCAAAAAAACCTGAGAACAGAAGAAATTAGCAAGAAGGGGGTCAATGAGCTAGTTAGCTTCAGGTACCACTGTCTGGATCACAGCTGAGGAGAGCACTTCCAGCAAGTGATGCCCAATTGTTCCAGCATCTTGAAGCGTCATCCTTGCAGCTCTAACATTGGTCAATCATCTGACAGACTGAGACTGCAGGGGTGATGCTCACTCATTTTGAAAGAAAACAGCTTTCGCAGTACTCAGCCTAGTGATACAGGGATATAAGATGAGGGGCACGCGTTACACAGGAATAAACCGCAAAAAGTCAATGTAACTATGCTGCTTCTCTGTGCTGTGCTCGGCAAAACTTCCTTCTTCCCCAGTAGTTTTCCCACAACCCCCAGCAGGATCAAGACCTTTCTATATCAGACACAGTGTTCATATCTAAGAGTTTCTAACTCAAGAGACTATACTGAAGGAGAGCTAATAAAGAAAAACTGTGTCCCATTTCTATAGCAACCAGCAGCATAACAAGTGTGTCTTGCTTGTTTCAATTTTCCCCATACGCATGCTAATTACACGGTTATTTTTGATATGATATATAGACAAAGGAAAAGATTCATCATCTTTTCTTTTTTTTTTTTATTCTTTAATAGCAAGAATATGCACCTTCCTGTCAGTACACAACCTCAATAGTGAAAGACATCATTTGGCTGCAGGTGTGCTTCAAATGAAGGTTTGTTCTCAAAACAGTATCTTCCATCTCAGCTTCTGACACACTGCAGTTATATCTGAAAAATGCAGACACAGACACACCTTTTTTTAAACCAGTTTTGTCAAGTCACTGCCTAATAAGAGCGCTATGTGAAGAGGCAAAGCTAATTAGCCAGGTAGATTTTATCAAGGGAGAAAAGGCCCTTATATTTGCAGGAGGGGAGAAAACCTGACCTACTTTATATATGTGCTGGTACTTTTATTTTAGGCGTTTTCTTCTGTCTTCCTAAAGACAGTAGCCAATTTCCTAATATTATAGCAAATGTAGAAAGGCTTGGTGTATTTTTGTACTAAATATAAGTGTTTCAACTTAGGTTTCAATATCTCCCTCTCAAAGAAAAAATATTTTCTCACAGCCATTTACATAGGCAATGCAAAATGGAAATACATACCTTCAAATTCACCCCTTTCCAAAATCTTAAAATCTCTGTTCAGAAACACTTTAAAATCTAATATAAAGAAAGCATGGAGAGTAGTGGCTTCTCCATCTTTCATTCTCTTCAAATCCAGACTGGCTACCTTTTTGGAGGATAAGCTCAAATGAAAAACACATTATCTGGAGGATTCAGCCTGAAGATAACAAGGTGAAGCATAACAGATAATCAAAATGTGCTGCTCTGATGTGATCTTACTTCTTGTGCTGGAGGGAAGGAACATGGGTCAATGAAGAAGTGCCCGTGCAGAGGCTGCCGGAGGATCTCCCTAGTTTTGAGGACATGCCATAGCTGTGCCCAGCTCGGACAGGTAAAGCCACAGACCCCTTCCCTGCTCCCACTTATAACCTCTTTCTACATGAGGAAAAAAAAAAAAAAAGTGCACATGCTGGTCAGGAAAGAGCTGCAAAATATTCTTGCCACATCCTAGTGAGGCCGAAGGATCACAGACTACATTGCAGCATATACCTGTATAGCCCAAGTATATGCTGTAGACCCTGTATTTCATTTTGATCCAGATAAGGATTTAATTTGAAGCACTCACTTCATAGATAGTTCAAAACCTGGAAGGCGCTACTGGAATGCAACCCTGTTATCTATTTGTAATGGTCTGAATAGACACCTAGGTTTAGTGGTGTTTTATTATTACAGATCACCCACAGGAGGGTTTAAATAAAAATACTTCAGATGATGAAGAGATCATGAATTCTTCATGTCACTTTAAAGGTTTGCTTTTCTGAATTTGCATTGTCCAGGTGTGCATGGTTTTAGTCGTTGATTCTCTTCAGTTTACAAACCACTAAATTTACAAGCTTCATTTGGAATAATCACATCTACCTGAGAAGTGTGAATACTTCTGCCAGTACACATGGGTATTTCCACCACTTTTTCTCTCTACAAACAAATTCACTGGAAAGTTCAAGGCTTTCCATATGGAGCCAAAAGGGAAGATTGTGGAGTTTAGTGGAACTAATGGAATTTTTTTTCTATTCTACTCTAATTAAAATTAATATCACTTTGGCTCATACTGACACCACTAACCATAAGGAAATTTGTAGTTAAAACTTCCAGCTCACTAGGCTTAGATGCTGCTGCACATATGGTATGTGTGATCACTGTTCCTGATAAAAGCCCATATGGCTATAAAAGCTATGCAGCAGTGATGTTTTATCCTCACTTGTTATTAACTAGTTTCTCTGCTTTTAACCATGAGTTATTTGTTGTCTATTTTCTCCATATGCATAGGCTATTCTCACAGTCATCACAACTCCTCTAGTAACCACCACTCAGGTCATTTTGCCTTTATAACCTGGCTTCACGCTGCCCTCAGCAACACTCCCTTTCTTTTGCCATGGAGAGAAATTTAAATTTCATGTGAAAAGGTACAAGACTTGACTGCTAAACAACATCCAGCAGAGGCATGAGCTGCCATCAAACCAGCTTGAGCTGAGGGCAGTACATGACCTCTGGGCATGAGGAGTGGGAGGGAAGCAGTCAGGATGAGTTGGGGGAAAGCACTGGAGAGGTGCCTGCAAGCATAAGGAATGCAATATCAGTCAAAGTATTGTGCCCACTTGAAGTCGAAACACCTTTCTGACTGAGCACAGAACGTGTATGAGGTCATCAGAAGCTTCCAGAAGAACAGATCCAGTGCAGTTCAGCAGCCCTTTCTTGCAGCCCTCCTTTAGTGAGAGAAGTCATCTTATACAAAAGCAGCACCACCAAGAACCATACATCTTTACCAGTTACCAGTCTTCTCCAAATATTTCATATTCTTGTTAAAGCAGTGGCATTAATAACCACTGTGGTACCATGCAAGAGTGGTACACTGCATGGGTGGTACACTTTGGGAAACTGTACTACTGCCAGTAAGAAACTCCTCTTCATGTCATTTCCTACGTGGTCATAAAGAGTCTTTCACAAAAATACATACAAAGGGAAACATTCTTCCTGTTCTTCTTTTTTAACTCAATTTCAAACAAAGTATCTGTTTTGTTGATTGTTTACTTGATAGGTCCTACAGCTGCTGCTCATAAGGCATGAAATACTCCCATCACTTCCAAATTATTTTAAGATCTAGTGCTTAAGTTACCCTTCCCCTGAGCTTTAATGAGTTTTAGACGCTTATTTTGTTTCTAGAATTTATCTCATTCATACACTTTGGAAGACATGCCCAGAATACATTAAGAATAATAATTACCACTGGTGCAAATACAACAGTTTAGAGGCATTAAACTGGAAATACTAGGTTTCTGAAATGCAAAACACATGCCAATGCAAATTAATTTACTGGAGAAAATAGGGCATAGGTAAGAAACCGAGGGGAGCGTTACTTTGGTGGCCATTCATTTTATGCCTTTTTCTTCAGGTGTCTGTCAGAAATTAAACAGGTTATCTGTAGTGGAAGGCTTATACATGACAAACATGAGAATATTAGCACAATTTTTGTACATAAAAATATCAGTGAATGCCTGTTAGCGGAGTAAGCTCATACATTCATTAATAAGGATGTTTAAGCAGACAACTGCATTACATAATAGGGTGCTGATATTAAAGCAAGAGTCAGTGTACTGTTCTCTGATCAAAATGAGGAAGATTATCCCTAAATATTTTACAGCTTATACAAGGCCTGGATCCAAAACCTTTGACTGTGCATGGTTCAAAACCTTTTGGGATTCATCCCCAGGTGTCTAGAAGTGGTCACTTCTTCTCAGCCTCAACAGCTGAGCAGGAAGATAGTGTACCACTTGCCTCTTTCCCTTAGGGCTCTGGCGCCTCTCCTGGAGGCATTTCTCAGAGCCTTGGGTTCAGGCTTTCCCCTCTCTCCAAATCCAATCTGGTAGAATTACAAGACATTTCTCATTGAGAGGGGTCTGGAGGTTGTTGGGCTTTTCATATTTTTGTATCATTTTTATGCTGGTGGTATCTGAACACTTTCATAGAAATTTCCTGTTTCATTCTCTTGACAGGGCCACTGAATCAGAAATGGCACCAATCCTCTATATAGAGCTGCCCTTGCTATCACAAATGCACTTTAAGGTGAAAAAGATCTGGTTGCATATTCTGACAGCTTGTATTTCATTAATTTTTGTCCTTAAGTGCTATATCTTTGTGATACTAACTGTAAAAAGGGCTAAAGAAATAGAAGTATGCTAAAACTTTATATTAATTTTATAGGGAGCTATTAAAGGAGAGTTAAAATGGAAGCATTTTACCCAAAAACCTAATTTCAGCTGAACTTGTGTTCTTCCCAACAGGAGGCCCATGTTAATTCTGTAAAAAATGAACTTTAAGTTACACTTACTTATTAGTAGTATTTTCATTATTACTGACCAAAAAAAAAAAAAAGTTTAAGTTTAAATCCTTAAATCAGAAAATATTTCCACAGATACATTACTGCAATTAAACTTATCTTAAAAATTATTCACTCTTAAAAAGCTATTACTTATCAGGATAGTCTCAGTTCTTTGTGAATTTTTTCCTTTTGTTTGTTTTAATACATGCTACTTTTTATAAACTTAGTCTCTTGACCTTACCAAAATTCAAGTTAAGCAGTTCCTTGGGAGAGAATTTACTATGCACTAGATGCTCTAGTTTGTGTAAAATTAAGTGTAAATAGCACAGGTGATCTCATGAATCCGGCAACAGCCAGCTCGTGGCAGGAACAGTGACTGCAGCACTGGCACCAGTGAACTCAGCAGAGCTCAGTGCTTTCACAGACATTTCTCTTTGTCTTTCCGTGAACTAAGTATCTTGTCTTTCAAATGCTTAGTAAGTGCAATTATGCTCAGCTAGGACTCTTTCCTTTCACTGCTTTCCTTTCTCTGTTGACAGCTAAGCTACTAACTGTGATGTTCTGTGAACTGCACATTTCTTCTCCCTTTCCACTGTAAGCAGCAGGCAGTGGAATCCTAGCCTAGTACAAGCAAATTTATTGTATACAGTAGGTAAATATTTGCTGTACTAAGTCTCATAGTTGCTCCTCTGAGTTTTTTCCACAATCATATTAAAGTTGGATTATGGCTTAATATTGTTTATTGTCTTCACTTTGCCTACTCAATAGCATAGCAACACTGTTATTTAACATTCTGAAACACTTTCACACTCACATAGCTGAAATGACGTTTTGTTTGGTAGCGACCCTAAATTCACGCCGAGGGAGAAGAGAAAGAATAGATGTCCACAGAAGCCTGCCAAGGATGCAGAGCCAGCACCTCAGCCGATAAAAATGATCTTCTTGCTTCCATGGTGGAACCAATTATGTCCCTAACAAACATGCATGAGCTGTAAACTGTAACATGCTTAAACTCCTATGAACTCTTATACAACTGTTTAATTTTGTAGAGCTACTACAGGGTTGTTTTCATTAAAATAGTTAATAGTCATTGCTCTGCCAGTTAAAAGTAGTATGCAACAGTTTAAAAACCAAAAAGTGACCAAGAAAGCATGGAAGAAGCATCCTTAGAAATGGATCTCCAATTCCCAAATGTTTCTGCAACAAGTGAAAACAACTTTGCAACAGCAACAGAAAAAACAAACCAAAAACAACAACAAACAAACAAACAAAAAAAAAACATCACTGGCAAAGAGCTCTCTTTCCCCAGGAGAGGTCTTGACTTCTCTGAATGACCCATGGGCCACTTGAAACCAAGGAAAACCTGCTGTGGTGACTAGTTCTGTGCACTTAACCACAAGCTGTAAGAATTTCCCATAATTATGCTTTGCAAGTAAATTACCACCAACATAACAAACACATCCAGACTTAAACATAAACAAAGATATTTCTGGGATCTCTGAAGAGGGAGAAAATGTAATAATGCAATTAGAGCTGCTCATAAGATAGCCATAAAAGAACTTCCTGTTTGAAAGGATTTTGCCCACATGTTCTACCAAGAATAATACTAAACAATCACAATAATTGAGATTTCTGCAGGGTCTTTGACCCAAGTTGCTTACAGAACAAAAGGGAGATTCCTTCCTAGTTTTCCAGGTTTTTGTTTTGTTTCATAATCTGGAACTTCAAGCTATGCCTCTAGGTGGAAGATGGTGCTGACATTCACAACACCAATCAGGGATGCTGGAAAGACTGCCTGGCACAGATAAAATGCCTACGGACATCTACCCCCTAAGGCATAATCAAAATCCCCTGGGGATGGCACAGGGAGTCAGCGGTTCATCTTGTGCACTTTCATTAGAGGAGTAACCTGGGCAGTTCTCCGCTTCTCAGCCAGAAGTACTGGAACTGTTGCTGTTGCAAATACAGGCACAAGCTGGTTTAAATATAACTTGATGGTGTCTAAACGCATCTATTCCTCCAGTTACTTAACATGCCACCTTGGTATGTGTCTAAGTTTAACTAGAATTACTACTATTTAGAGTGGATGTCACTTTACATAACAGCTAATGAAGTGTTTGTCTACATGTAAATAGCTTCCTTGCAGAAGTGAAGCTAGTTCCTGTACTAACAGCACCTCACTTTTTACTGAAGAGGAGTTCCTCTAGTCCACTGCTCTTTACTTGCAACAACCCAAAGTTGTAAGGGCTGAACTGCATGCTCTGAAACTAACAATTAACAGAACAAAATAATAGATAGATATATGTCCCATTTGAAAAATTTGAAACAGGGAGGCCAGAACATGCCCAGTCTGCCTAGAGTTAAAGGGCATAAGAGTAAGACTCAGCTACAGTTCCTTCCTGCATTTCTTCTCAGTAGCCAGACTTAAGGTCTGAGCACACATGTGGACTGTTGCCTCTGTTTAAGAGCAAATTAATTACAAGCATACTGGAAATGTGATCAAATTAAATCCCTCTTGCTTCACACACTCCTGCTTTATGTATTAGTGTTCTCTGGTTTGAATTTCCAGAGAGAAAATGGACAATTAAAACTAGGTGGCTTGTGACGCAGAATTTCCTAGCTAGTAAGTAACTAAGTATTAACTCGTAAGTAGCTGTGCTAGCGCCAGTGCATGGCTGGGAGAAGGCATTGGCCAACCTGGCAGTCAGAAGCTTGTGAAGGAGTAATTGAAAGAATTAATAGACAGTACCATATGGTCACAATTTGGATCTGGCCACAGGCAGTACAGAACTTGATTTCAAGAATGGTCTTCTGTGGGTCCTGCTCAGAGAGCTGAATTGGAGCTGCACAAAACTTTTGTGTTTCCATGAACTAGGTATCTTGTTTTTCTATTGCTTAGTAAATGCAGTTATGCTCAGCTAGGACCCTTCACTTTGACAGTGAAGAACAGAGCACTGATGCTCTGTTGCAGTGGAGCAGGAAGCACTGGGCTGCTTCACTACGGGCAGCACTGCTAAGGGCCCCTGCCAGCCCACCTTCTAGGGCCTTGTGGGAGGTGGAAGGATGGTCTTGTTAGGGCAGCACTGCTGGCTTACCACAAACATAGTGTGCAACACTAATTGCCTGCTGTGTCACTTCACCCCAAGCACATGAATGGATTCATGGGAGAGAAAACGTTGTCCTGCCCAGACAAACCAGGGCTGTTCACAGCTGGGCCTGGAAGAGGAGATTAGAGCTGCTTCTTACAGGCTTGCATTTTCTTTCATCTTATTGTACATGTAAAAGCAACACCCCTGAAGAAACAAACAAAATGAAAAACTGAGATAAGGTGCTCACTGAAAGTATGTCTTTTACTCCAAGATAAACTGTTAAACTTTTCCCAAAATATCCAAACACCAAAGACAAAGTTTTTGTGGCAGTAAGTCCAGTAAAGATGTTGGACTCAACTCTCCTGCACCCTGAACACCTCTCTATGCTTATAGCCAAGAGCAGGACATACTGGGAGAGCCTCAAAACTGACAGTACAGTAGAGGTAAAGCAGCGCTTGCCTGCGCTGTAAGGAATAGATCTTCAAGCTTGCAATTTCAGCAAAAGGAGGAAGATGTACTACTAAAGTACTGTATGAACAGAAGCATTATATAATACCAGGGGTTTGTGCTTTCCCCTTTGCTGACAAACACCATGAAACACTTCCTCTTACTGCCTCAATATAGTAAAAGGAATCTAATTTTAAAGACAGCAACTGGGCCAATACCTCATGATTTGAAACTACAAATTAGCATTCACACGAACAAAGTGTTTGCTTTTCATTGTGTTCTATTTGTTTCTACCATACCTTCCCCCCCAAGTATGCGTGGTTTTTGTTTGCAGAGTAATGCTGAAAGCAGTAGAATTTCCACAATTTCAGAATGCACTTGAGAGAAAATTGTGTTGTAAAATTTACAAATTGAAGAAATGCACTCAAAGGCTTAAGTAATTCAAGACAAGCAGGATAACAGATGGTATCTGTTGTTCTTTGTAAATAAATGTCAAGTAGCAAGCCTATGAGCTAAAAATAAAAGATGTGAACAACTGCTGAACAGAGGCCAGAAGTTGCAGCAGAATAAAGTCTTAAGACTTTTCTCAATGTATTATAAGGAAATCAGTCTGGGTTTCCCTGGTTAACATGAGCAGACAATAGTTAAATCCCCATAAAAACTTCAAGTTGAAAGAAAAAGCAAAGAAAGTGACACTTCATCCCAAGCCATCCAGAAAAGTGAATACAATAGTTACATTGCTGTCTCAAATAGGTCCAACTGCCATGCTAAATATAAGGCAATAACACATATGTTTTGACTGTAATAGAGGTTTTGCCATTTTCTCCAGGAAGATGCAGGTTATAATAAGTAGATTTGCTATCTCTGGTTTTTAAGGACAGTTTTTTCTACATAGTTGATTTATAAATGCTCACTCCTGTGCCGGAAGAGAAGGCCAGCCACATAGGAAATGGCCGACAAACAGCCCATGCTGTGAGAGAGCATCCCGGGAGTACAAGCATGGGAGGAAGCCAGCTGTGTAGCATTGAAAGAGGTTCAGCTGGCAGCACACCAGGAACATTTTGCTCCCAACACAGTGTGAGTATGGGAAGAGGTTGGAAAATACAGCACCTTCACAATATGTCATTTCTCATTGTAACCAAAAGCTGTCATGGCTTGAAGGAAGAATGTAAGGGAAAAAAGGAGCAGAAACGAAAGCATATGGAAAACAGGAGGAGAAGAGAGTAGGAAATACAGAGGAAAAAAAAAAAGGAAAGAAGGATAATAGAGTAGGTGGATTAATTATGAGAATATAAATAGGAGAAAAAGGAGTAGGGAAGAAGAAAATAATCAAAGACCAGGCTGTTTTTTCCTAGTACTGAGCTAGAAAGTGGGCCCATATGACCAGGTCTGATGCCCAGCAGGGCTGCTCTCAGGAGCAGGTCTAAATCGAGTCGAATCAAATGTCTGCCCAAGGCATTTCACCCACCCAGGCCTTATGTTAGGTTTTACTGACAACACGTCAGCATCTCCACAGAACACGCCAGGGATCAGGGCAGGATCTCATTTAGGAAGCGAAGCAACAATTTTACAGATATTAAACTGCTAATAGTAGCTAATTTGCGCTGCTACTTTCAATTTACTCCCATACTGGTTTCCCTGTTTTCCACGACTTGTCCTGCCCTTTCTTCAGCAGATACCTGTCCTGCACTTCCCTTTTGAAGTCAAAACACCTTTCTGACTGAGTACAGGATGTATATCTGAGCTCAGCAAAAACTTCAGAAGAACAGATCCCTGTAATTCATCAGCCCTGTCTTACAGCCCTGTTCTTATGACAGAAGTCATCTTGTACAAAAGCAGCATCACCAAGATCCATGCGTCCTTACCATCCCCCTTTCATAGTCTGAAAACCTCTCAGCTGAAGTTGTAAAGAGAGTTGCTCCTTGATTTCTACTAGAAGCATAAGAAAAGCTGTCTTCCCTCTCCTCCCTGCACTGTGAGGAGCATCGCTTCCAAGGACTGCCCATGGCTGCCAAGCAAAGGATGTGATGGACAGGGAAACCTAAGCTGGGGGCAGCAGAAACACCCAGTGTCAAGCTGAAGTGGAAAGCTGGCCATGGAACAAGCCATCTTGTGATTGCATTCAAGGTTTCAAAACCTGTTTTTGTTTCAATGAGGAATTAAAATAAATCCTTTCAAACTTTTCTGTGAAACAGCTATGTTGAAACATCTGTTTTCTAGCTGAAGACATCTTTTATCACTCTGTTAGTATTTGACGAAGGTCTCTGTCCTAGATCTTTCCAACTAAATATTTTGCAAGCCCGTTAAATATTTCAGCTACACCAAAATAGTGTAATTTGTGCACCAGTGACAAAAGTATAGCACATGGAGGGGCCGGTGGAAGAGTGTTGAAGTGTTTCAGCACCCAGTCTACTGATGAGTGTGAAGAAAAGCTGCATCCTTCAAGAGAGGAATAGTAGGGATCACAGCTGGAGGTCTTTGACCTACCTACAGTCCATACTGCCGAAGCTGCCCCCTTATCACCATCATTCTTCATTATCTGTCATTTGCATTTGCAATTAATCCAGTATCATTGACAATATGAACAAATTTGGACTGCACCTCACCTTTCCTAGATAGATGTGCTTCCTCTGTTATTACAAAAGAGAACTAAATAATGCATCTGTCTTCCAAAACACCTGAACTCACTGGCATTAGCATATCAATGCTCTTTGTTAGCTCCTTCAGCATGCATTTAATGGAAACTGCCTTCTGCAAGGCCACAAACTACAATTCCATTCCTTAGATCAAACATTTATTATTCTTTTACCATTAACAGCTTCTTGTCTTCCTGATTGTAACTCTGGAAAACCATGAATTTTTCAACTGACATTTTTCTTAAGGTTTCTGCTCAACTGTTTCAACACCCAGTAAGTCACAAAAAAAATTGTTGTTCTCTACTGTGTATATACCTACCAATAAACTACCTTAGACACCCTTAACAAAAAATTCAAAGAAAGATGCTATTTATTGAATTGATCATTAAAAACAATCTGGTTGATACATGATTAAAGAACACTTCACATGCTGTCGTGGTTTAAGCCTCTCAGCCACACAGTTTGCTCACTCACTCCCCCATCTTTCTTCCCCCCGCTCCTGGAGGGATGGGAAGGAGAATCGAAAGAATGCAACTCCCACAGGTTGAGATATGAACAGTTTAGTAACTAAGGTATAACACAAATCACTACTGCTACCACCAATAATAATAATGACAAGGCAAATACGAGGGAAAAGAATACAATCACTCACCACCGATACCCAGCCGGACCAAGCAGTGCACCCCCACCCTTCCGGGTCTCCGCCCTCCGTTTTCCATCCTGGGCATGACATGCTGTGGTATGGAATAACCTCTTTGGTTAGTTTGGGTCAGGTGTCCTGTCTCTGCTTCCTCCCAGCTTCCCCTCCTCCCTGGCAGAGCATGAGACTCAGAAAGTCTTTGGTCAGACCAAAACATTACCAAGCAGTAACTGAAAACACTGGTGTTATCAGCGCTGTTCCCAGGCCCAAAATCAAAACCACAGCACTGCACCAGCTACCAAGAAGGAGAAAAATGACTGCTACTGCTGAACCCAGAACAGTATCCACCCCTTATTCCATACCATTCACATCATGCTCAGATCCCACTTTTTCAATATACCATCACATGTATATATATAAATACACACACACACAGAGGGAGAGAGATCATCCCTCAGTGCATGGACCAAACCCTATAAAGCTGCTGAGTCCATTCGGTCCGTGATGTCGGGCTCCATCTCTTGTAACAGTCTTTCAGAGCAGCAGAGGCTGTGTGCAGTGTTCACACTCGTGAATAACCTGGACAATAGTGTCCATTGCTAAGTCCACCTCTCAATCATGAGTCCATCTTTATGTTGCATCTCTGCCCTGATGACATGAAGTGTCATGGGCCCACCAGGCTCAAAATAATTCACCCTCCCCTCCAGCAGTTTCTGCAGCTTGTCGCTGGGGACTCCATAAAGCTGCCTTCCATCTGCGACGCTTCCAAAGCACTGGAGGGGCCCAGTGGACTAGACACTTGCCCATACTGTCCCACACACCCTGCCACTCATGACTGTCCAGCTTTGGGGAAAATCTCTTGGTCATCCTACATCGTAGTCTAACCCCAGACAAGGCCCACAACCCACTCTGCTTAACTCTCGGGACCAGACAAAATGATTGCGGGTAAAACACACTCTGTATGCATGCCACCATGCTGATCCCCATCGCAATCAGCGAGCAGTTCTCAGGGGTACCCAAAGGCCATTCAAAACCTTCAGAACTCTCAAATGTTGCTGCTGTACTTGTCCCTGGGGCTGGTGTAGCTGCTGTGCTTGCTGGCTCTCTCACGACCAGCTGCTCTTTGTCTGAGTCCCGATCTTCCTCCTCTGCCTTGCTAGGAAGTGCTGCATGGTCTCCTGCATCCTCCTGGAGCCTGGGCTCACGGGGCTCTGCAGGCAGCTGCTGGGGAATGCTCTCGGCCGCTGCCGGGCAGGGCTTGGCCTCGAGGCTCGGCTTCTCCACCACCCCCTCCCACTGCTCAGCTGCCGTGGGGCTCGGCTCGGCCTCCTGGTCTCTGGGGCCTCACTCTCAGGCGGTTTTGGCTGCTGGCAGCTCCCGGGTCCAGCCCTCCCCTGCTTCCCATAGCCTCACGAAGACAGAGGCAAGGACGAGGGCCAGGATGGTGAAGAGCAGCCAGATGACCAGGTACAAGAGCACGTCCACATCCTTCCCCCCCTGCTTCTGGAGCCTGCCCGTATTGCAAGCCATTCCAATAAAGCACAATGAAACAAGAACCTTAACCCAAAACCCATAACTGAAAAATGCTAAGATAACAAATACAGGCTGTAAGTAAGGTACAACAGGCTGAAACCATGAACTCAAGAGGATCAAGAGCAACAACTTTGAGAGCCAATAAATCAGCATTGTGATGAGAGGCTATTAATCCTGTCGTTATCTCAACCCTTCGCGCCCCACGCTGGGTGCCAAAAAGAACTGTCGTGGTTTAAGCCTCTCAGCCACACAGTTTGCTCACTCACTCCCCTCTCTTTCTTCCCCCCACGCCAGGAGGGATGGGAAGGAGAGCTGAAAGAATGCAACTTCCACAGGTTGAGATAAGAACAGTTTAGTAACTAAGGTATAACACAAATCACTACTGCTACCAATAATAATAATAATGCCCAGGGAAATACAAGGGAAAAGAATACAATTGCTCACCACCGATACCCAGCCCAACCAAGCAGTGCAACCCCCCACCCTTCCGGGTCTCTGCCCTCCGTTTTTACATCCTGGGCATGACGTGCTGTGGTATAGAATCATAGAATAGAAAAGTTAGGGTTGGAAAGGACCTTAACATCATCTAGTTCCAGCCCCCCTGCCAGGGGCAGGGGCACCTCCCACTAAACCAGGCCACCCAAGGCTATGTCCAATCCAGCTTTGAACACCGGTAGCAATGGGGCATTCACAGCTTCCCTGGGCAACCCATTCCAGTGCCTCACCACCCTTACAGTAAAGAATTTCTTCCTCATATCCAATCTAAACTTCCCCTGCTTAAGTTTGAGCCCGTTACCCCTTGCCCTCTCACTACAGTCCCTAATGAAGAGTCCCTCCCCACCATCCCTATAGGACCCCTTCAGATACTGGAAGGATGCTATGAGGTCTCCACGCAGCCTTCTCTTCTCCAGGCTGAACAACCCCAACTTTCTCAGCCTGTCTTCATACGGGAGGTGCTCCAGTCCCCTGATCATCCTCGTGGCCCTCCTCTGGACTTGTTCCAACAGTTCCATGTCCTTTTTATGTTGAGGACACCAGAACTGCACACAATACTCCAAGTGAGGTCTCACGAGAGCAGAGTAGAGGGGCAGGATCACCTCCCTCAACCTGCTGGTCACGCTCCTTTTGATGCAGCCCAGGATATGCTTGGCTTTCTGGGCTGCAAGCGCACACTGCCGGCTCATGTTTGTTTTCTCATCAACCAACCCCCCCAAGTCCTTCTCTGCAGGACTGCTCTGTATCTCTTCTCTGCCCAACCTGTAGCTGTTCCTGGGATTGCTCCGACCCAGGTGTAGGACCTTGCATTTGGCATGGTTAAACTTCATCAGGTTGGCATCAGCCCACCTCACAAGCGTGTCAAGGTCCTTCTGGATGGCATTCCTTCCCTCCAACATATCAACCGAACCACACAGCTTGGTGCCATCAGCAAACTTGCTGAGGACGCACTCAATCCCACTGTCCATGTCACTGACAAAGATGTTGAACAAGACCGGTCTCAACACCGATCCCTGAGGGACACTACTCGTTACTGGTCTCCAGCTGGACATTGAGACATTGACCACAGCTCTTTGCGTGCAGCCATCCAGCCAGTTCTTTATCCACCGAGTGGTCCACCTATCAAATTGATGTCTCGCCAACTTAGAGACAAGGATGTCATGTGAGACAGTGTCAAATGCTTTCCACAAGTCCAGGGAGATGACATCAACTGCTCTACCCCTGTCCATCAGTTCCGTAGCCCCATCATAGAAGGCCACCAGATTGGTCAGGCAGGATTTCCCCTTACTGAAGCCATGCTGGCTGTCACCAAGCACCTTGTTGTTTTTCATGTGCCTCAGCATGCCTTCCAGGAGAATCCGCTCCAAGATTTTGCAGGCAGAGGTGAGACTGACTGATCTGTAGTTCCCTGGCTCATCCATTTTTCCTGTTATTGAAAATGGGGGTTATATTTCCCTTTTTCCAGTCATCGGGAACTTCACCTGACTGCCATGATTTTTCAAATATGATGGACAGTGGCTTAGCGACTTCATTTGCCAGCTCCTTTAGGACCCGCAGATGGATTTCATCAGGTCCCGTGGACTTGTATACGTTCAGGTTCTTAAGATGGTCTTGAACCAGATCCTCTCCTACAGTGGGCCCAAGGTCTTCATTCTCACAGTCCCTGCTTCTGCCTTCCAAGACTTGGGTGGTATGGTCAGAGCATTTTTCCGGTGAAGACTGAGGCAAAGAAGTCATTAAGAACCTCAGCCTTCTCCAAATCCAGGGTAGTCAGTTCTCCCGATAGGTTCTGGAGAGGGCCCACGTTGTCCCTAGTCTGCCTTTTATTTGCAATGTACTTATAGAATCCCTTCCTGTCATCCTTAACATCCCTAGCCAAGTCTAATTCTAAGTGGGCCTTAGCTTTCCTAACCTGATCCCTAGCTTCCTGGACAACATCCCTGTATTCTTCCCAGGCCACCTGTCCTTGCTTCCACCTTCTAGAAGCCTCTTTTTTCCTTTGAATTTTCCTCAGCAGCTCCTTATCCATCCAAGGAGGTCTCCTGGCCCTCCTATAGCACTTCCTTCTAATTGGGATGCAACACTCCTGAGCTTGCAGCAGGTGATCCTTAAATATCAACCAAGAGTCTTGGGCCCCCCTGCCCTCTAGGGCTATATCCCATGGACTTTTACTGTGCAGGTTCCTGTGGAGGCCAAAATCTACTCTCTTGAAGTTCAGGGCAGTGAGCTTGCTGCATGCTCTTCTCACTGTCCTGAGAATCTCAAATTCAACCATCTAATGATCGCTGCAATCAAGGCTGCCCTGGAGCATCACATTTCCAACCAGCCCTTCCCTGTTGGTGAGGACAAGGTCAAGCATGGCACCTCTCCTTGTTGGCTCCTCTATTACTTGCAGAAGGAAGCTGTCTTCCACACAATTGAGGAACTTCCTGGATTGCTTGTGCCGGGCCGTACCATCCCTCCAACAGATGAGAACAAGGGCCTGTGAGCGTGAGGCTGTTCCTATCTGTCTATAGAGCACTTCATCCACAGGGTCCTCTTGGTCAGGCGGTCTGTAACAGATCCCCACAATAATGTCTCCCATCGCTGTTCTCTCTTTAATCCTCACCCATAAACTCTCTGTCGATTGCTCACCTGTCCCCAGACAGAGTTCCATACTCTCCAGCCTATCCCTAACATAAATAGCAACTCCCCCTCCCCACCTACTGGGCCTGGTATGGAATACTTCTTTGGTTAGTTTGGGTCAGGTGTCCTGTCTGTGCTTCCTCCTGGCTTCCCCTCCTCCCTGGCAGAGCATGAGACTCAGAAAGTCCTTGGTCAGACCAAAACATTAACAAGCAGTAACTGAAAACACTGGTGTTACCAGCAAAGTTCCCAGGCCAAAAGTCAAGAACACAGCACTGCACCAGCTACCAAGAATAACAAAAATGACTACTACTGCTGAACCCAGGACAGGTGCATTTATTTTTCAGGAAGAAAAATCTGAAATCAGTTCATGTTTCAGGCTCTATTTCACAAGGGTTAATTTAGTTAGACTAGGAGAGAAAAAAACAACTTGCAGTAAATACAACCTTTGTCTGAGGTCTTGGGCAAGACCTAAGCCTATTGTCTTACGAGGTGCTGAAAAGATTCCACATGGGAAAGAAATACAAGGTATTGGGCTTCCAACTGACACTAAAATTATGAAAAATATAGGTACAAAAATGCTTCATGCTAGATATTTTCCACTAAATTTTCACCTCTATAAGCAATTCAGGTTTATAAAAACATTTTCAAGGGGTATGTTAAGGCCCTCGCTGTTAAAACCAGGAATATGATCCTGCTTATTTTTATCGCTGTTTTAGTTCAAGTAGAATCTAGTAAAAAAAAAAAAAAGGAAAGAACTGTGATATTTCAGTTCTGTAAGCTACCCAAATAGGGTATTACATTAAGCTATTTTTCAATGTTAAAGAAAAATGTTAAGGATTAGAAATCTGCTAAATGATGAATGAAAGATTGTTACTTATTCTTATTGAGGCATCTGAACTTAAAATTTGAATGGCTGTTTTCCTATCCCCTCAGCTGTGGAAGTCTTTTGAGCCCAGTAGAGATTCTGAGAGGATAAATACGCTGAGCATTTTGCCTTCAGTATTTCCTCAGAAGCAGAGAACATAATATTATAGAAAGCATCACTCAATTCTGTGATCTGTCAGCTCATTCTACTGTAAGGAATAATATTAAACATTTCCCAGAGGAAAATTGATTAAGTCCATTAAGATGGGACAAACTGTCACTGTGTTATCCTGATGTCAAATCTGAAACAGGAGCGTAATTTCAAAAATGATCTTTTGTGAGTCCTGCTCAGACAGTTGAAATGGGAGCTGGACAGGAAGAAAATATAGATGAATGTTTTCCAATATGTAATTTTTTGTTTGGTTGGTTTAGTCTGCTTCCAAACACTGACCCATACAGCACTTGTTGATGCTTCACAACCAAGCCAATTTCCCATGGTGCTGGGCAGTTCAGTTCCTCCTTGCCCTCAGGAAGAGACATGGAGTCATACAAAAGGAGAGAGCAAAATAGCTGCAAAATAAATGCCGTACTTTCTTTTTGCCATCCCCCAAATGGCCTGTTTGTAATACACAAGTACTTTTTAATGCAATTGCTACACATACATCATTCCTATTCTTCACCTGGGAAGTGAAGGGTGGAAAGCATCACAGGAGCAAGCAGGACAGACCAGCATGTCTAGGATATGGTCCATATCACAGAAATAAAGGAGAATTTCAGAGTGCAAGAATATTCCTGGAGTGTTAGCAGAAAGCAGTTTCACTGCAAGTTGTGCTGGACACATAGCACCCTTGTTGGACTCACCAGAAGATAACCCAATTGGAGGAAAGAGCTTGGTCTTTGCTGTAGAATCAAAGTTGCACCAGAAAGAGAGTTCCTTCTCTGTAGTCAGTCACCCCGGTCAATGACTTTCTTCCAGCAACATCATCTGTTGGGACTGTGTGACTGCCAGAAGCTTAAAGCTTATCTGCCTCACACAATACTGTCGGCATAGGCTGCAAAATTATTTTTTCTTGGGGGTATGTGTGCGTGTGTGTAATAGCCAGATAGAGCAAAGATTGATTTTCACATCCTAGCCTAAACTTGGTAAAACAAAAAGGTTTAAAACCATGAAAAGCATTTTAATAAAATAGGTGACATCTTTTCAGGTCAAATTTTTATCTACAGCTCACTTTTGGGAAAAGGTTATTTGAGAAAGGTTAGGTTTCACATTGGTGTGCAGATGGGCACTGCCACTTCTAAAAAAGTTTAAGGCAAAATTTCCACACCTAAGTTCCTAAGGTCGTAAATTAGGTTTTAGACCTCTACACCAAAATTCAGGGATCTGTAAGCAATCGCAAAGGTAAGACACTGATGCCTCTGAAAGGCAGATATCTTCTTTGGGTACACAACTGTGACACAGCACAAGCCTGGGACTTGGGCACAGCCCACAGCATATGCAGTGCCAACACTCTCCTGCCCCAAGGTTCCCACTCAGGGCAAGATGATACCATTTATTCTGGCTGTCGCAAGTGATATTCAGTAAAGCAAGTTAAAGAGAGATACCCTAAGAGACATCAGAAATTAATAACTTCTCAGAACCAGGCTCTAAGCAGTTCAAAAAGCTTTTCTGCTGACAGTAGGTCATTTTCAACTCTAAAGATGAAGAATTTATCCTTTGAAGCTCTGCAATTCATACCAGTAAATACACAAGAATCCTGAAATAGATATTTACTAAAACAAAAAGCCTGTTCAAAGTTAATATCTTTTTCTATTTCAAATGCAACTGTACACAGAAATTCTTTGGAGCTTTTTTAAAGACAAAAGCAAGAAAAATAAAGTAAAGGGGAAAAAAATAATTCTGTTCCTATGCAGTGAGCAGTAATGTAATATAGAAAAGTTGTGTCAAAATGAAGCACTAAATGGATCCAGCAGCCTCCTTCAGTCCCGGCTCTTCATCTGTGCGAGCAGAGACCAATCGTCCGTGCAAACCAAACTCGGATTCAGGACGGCTGGGAGGGTGCACCACAGATGTTGCGCTCAAACGGACATCGAACTTGCAAACCAAGGTGCGGCTACAATGCAAGAGTCACCGCACCAAATGCTGCTGCGTGCAGAAGAGATCCAGCAGCCTTTTTCAGTCCTGGCTCTTCGTCTGTGCCAAAAGAGACCAATCGTTCGGCACGCCAAACTAATTTTCAGGATGGCTGGTGGGGGGGGCACCACAGATACTGTGCTCAAACGGATTTGGAGCTGGCAAACCCTGCAGCTACTGCAAAGCAAGTGTCACCGCAGCAAATGCGGCTGTGTGCAGAACACGTCCAGCAGCTTCTTTCAGTCCTGGCTCTTCGTCTGTGCGAGCAGAGAACAATCCGTCGTGCACTCCAAACTAATATTCGGGATGGCTGGTGGGAGGGGGCACCGCAGATATTGTTCTCAAACGGAATTTTAGCCAGCAAACCAAGCAGCGACTGTAAAGCATGTGTCACCGTAGCAAATCCTGGTGTGTTCAGAAGATATCCAGTAGCTACTTTCAGACCTGGATCATCGTCTGAGGGATAAATTATACTTGCCTACTCACTCAGCAGCAGGATGTCCGACATTGGGGGCCGGAGAGATTGGTTCAAATGCACTTTCAGACAAGCAAGCAAGGAGTGAGAGTAAAAGAGGTGGTCCGGTTGCAAAGCTTACTGACTCCTGAAGAGTTCCAGCAGCCTCTTTCAGTCCTGGCTCTTCATCTGTGGGAGCAGAGTCCAATCATTCTTGCAAAGGCAGTTACAGGACAGCCGGGAGCGCATAGCAAAGATCTGGTCGCCAAATGCACTTTGAGGTGGGAAAGCAAGGGGAGAGAGAAATGCAGGTGGCACCGTCGCAAAGCTTGCTGTGTGCAGAAGACGTCCAGCTGCATCTTTCAGCCCTGGCTCTTCGTCACTGGGAGCAGAGTCCAATCATTCATGCAAACGCAGCTGCAGGACGGCCGGGAGCACAACCGAAGTTGTATTCAAATGCAGGTTGTGGTGGGAAAGCAAGGAGCGAGAGCAATGCAGGCGGCACAATTGCAAAGCTTCCTGTGTGCAGAAGAGGTCCAGCAGCATCTTTCATCCCTGGCTCTTCGTCTGTGGTAGCAGAGTCCAATCATTCGTGCAAACGCAGTTGCAGGACGACAGGGAGCACTACCGAAGATGTTGTCTTCAAGTTCACTTTGGGGTGGGAAAGCAAGGAGCGAGAGCAATGCAGGTGGCACCGTTGCAAAGCTTCCTGTGTGCAGAAGAGGTGCAGCAGCATCTTTCAGCCCTGGCTCTTCATTCCTGTGAGCAGAGTCCAATCATTCGTGCAAACGCAGCTACAGGACGGCCGGGAGCACAACCGAAGATGTTGTATTCAAATGCACTTGGAGGTGGGAAAGCGAAGAGCGAGAGCAATGCAGGTGGCACCGTTGCAAAGCTTCCTGTGTGCAGAAGAGGTGCAGCAGCATCTTTCAGCCCGGGCACTTCATCCCTGGGAGCAGAGTAAAATCATTCCTGCAAACGCAGCTACAGGACGGCCGGGAGCACAACCGAAGATGTTGTATTCAAATGCACTTGGAGGTGGGAAAGCGAGGAGCGAGAGCAATGCAGGTGGCACCGTTGCAAAGCTTCCTGTGTGCAGAAGAGGTGCAGCAGCATCTTTCAGCCCGGGCACTTCATCCCTGGGAGCAGAGTAAAGTCATTCCTGCAAACGCAGCTACAGGACGGCCGGGAGCACAACCGAAGATGTTGTATTCAAATGCACTTGGAGGTGGGAAAGCGAGGAGCGAGAGCAATGCAGGTGGCACCGTTGCAAAGCTTCCTGTGTGCAGAAGAGGTGCAGCAGCATCTGTCATCCCTGCCTCTTCGTCTGTGGGAGCAGAGTCCAGTCATTTGTGCAAACGCAGCTACAGGACGGCCGGGAGCACAAGCAAAGATGTTGTAATCAAATGCACATTGACGGGGGAAAGGAAGGAGCGAGAGCAATGCAGGTGGCACCGTTGCAAAGCTTCCTGTGTGCAGAAGAGGTGCGGCAGCATCTGTCATCCCTGGCTCTTCGTCTGTGGGAGCAGAGTCCAGTCATTCGTGCAAACGCAGCTACAGGACGGCCGGGAGCACATCCAAAGGGGTTGTATTGAAATGCACTTTGATGTGGGAAAGCAAGGAGGGAGAGCAATGCAGGTGGCACATTTGCAAAGATCCCTGTGTGCAGAAGACTTCCAGCTGCCTCTTTCAGTCCTGGCTCCTCGTCTGTGCCAGCAGAGACCAATCGTTCGGCACTCCAACCTCGGAGTCAGGACGGCTGGGGTGTGCACCACAGATGTTGTGCTCAAACGGATTTGGAGCTGGCAAACCCTGAAGCGACTGCAAAGCAAGTGTCACCGTAGCAAATGCTGCTGTGCGCAGAAGAGATCCAGCAGCCTCCTTCAGTCCCGGCTCTTCATCTGTGCGAGCAGAGACCAATCGTCCGTGCAAACCAAACTCGGATTCAGGACGGCTGGGGGGGTGCACCACAGATGTTGCGCTCAAACGGACATCGAACTTGCAAACCAAGGTGCGGCTACAATGCAAGGGTCACCGCACCAAATGCTGCTGTGTGCAGAAGAGATCCAGCAGCCTTTTTCAGTCCTGGCTCTTCGTCTGTGCCAGCAGAGACCAATCGTTCGGCACTCCAAACTAATTTTCAGGATGGCTGGTGGGGGGGGCACCACAGATACTGTGCTCAAACGGATTTGGAGCTGGCAAACCCTGCAGCTACTGCAAAGCAAGTGTCACCGCAGCAAATGCGGCTGTGTGCAGAACACGTCCTGTAGCTTCTTTCAGTCCTGGCTCTTCGTCTGTGCGAGCAGAGAACAATCCGTCGTGCAGTCCAAACTAATATTCGGGATGGCTGGTGGGAGGGGGCACCGCAGATATTGTGCTCAAACGGAATTTTCGCCCGCAAACCAAGCAGCGACTGCAAAGCATGTGTCACCATAGCAAATCCTGGTGTGTTCAGAAGATTTCCTGTAGCTGCTTTCAGACCTGGATCATCGTCTGCGGGATCAATTATACTTGCCTACTCACTCAGCAGCAGGATGTCCGACATTGAGGGCCGGAGAGGTTGGTTCAAATGCACTTTCAGATAAGCGAGAAAGGAGTGAGAGTAAAAGAGGTGGTCCGGTTGCAAAGCTTACTGACTCCTGAAGAGTTCCAGCAGCCTCCTTCAGTCCTGGCTCTTCTTCTGTGCGAGCAGAGACCAATCGTCCGTGCAAACCAAACTCGGATTCAGGACGGCTGGGGGGTGCACCACAGACGTTGCGCTCAAACGGACATCGAAGCTGCAAACCAAGGAGCGGCTACAATGCAAGGGTCACCGCACCAAATGCTGCTGTGTGCAGAAGAGATCCAGCAGCCTTTTTCAGTCCTGGCTCTTCGTCTGTGCCAGCAGAGACTAACCGTTCGTGCACTACAAACTCAGGTTCAGGACGGCTGGCGGGTGCACCACAGATGTTGCGCTCAAACGGTCTTTTAGCTGGCAAACCAATCAGCGACTGCAAACTAAGTGTCACCGTAGCAAATGGTGCTGTGTCCAGAAGAGATCCAGCAGCCTCTTTCAGTCCTGGCTCCTCGTCTGTGCCAGCAGAGACCAATCGTTCGGCAGTCCAACCTCGGAGTCAGGACGGCTGGGGTGTGCACCACCGATGTTGTGCTCAAACGGATTTGGAGCTGGCAAACCCTGCAGCGACTGCAAAGCAAGTGTCACCGTAGCAAATGCTGCTGTGTGCAAAACACATGCAGCAGCCTTTTTCACTCCTGGCTCTTGGTCTGTGCGAGCAGAGACCAATCGTTCGTGCACACCAAACTCCGAGTCAGGACGGTTGGGGGGACCACCTGAGATGTTGCGCTCATCGGACTTGGAGTTTTCGAAACAAGCAGCGACTGCAAAGCAAGTGTCACCGTAGCAAATGCGGCTGTGTGCAGAACACGTCCAGCAGCTTCTTTCAGTCCTGGCTCTTCGTCTGTGCGAGCAGAGAACAATCAGTCGTGCACTCCCAACTAATATTCGGGATGGCTGGTGGGAGGGGGCACCGCAGATACTGTGCTCAAACGGAATTTTAGCCCGCAAACCAAGCAGCGACTGCAAAGCATGTGTCACCGTAGCAAATCCTGGTGTGTTCAGAAGATATCCAGTAGCTACTTTCAGACCTGGATCATCGTCTGAGGGATAAATTATACTTGCCTACTCACTCAGCAGCAGGATGTCCGACATTGGGGGCCGGAGAGATTGGTTCAAATGCACTTTCAGACAAGCAAGCAAGGAGTGAGAGTAAAAGAGGTGGTCCGGTTGCAAAGCTTACTGACTCCTTCCAGCAGCCTCTTTCAGTCCTGGCTCTTCATCTGTGGGAGCAGAGTCCAATCATTCTTGCAAAGGCA
Organism: Ara ararauna; assembly: GCA_028858755.1. NCBI lineage: Eukaryota > Metazoa > Chordata > Aves > Psittaciformes > Psittacidae > Ara > Ara ararauna. The sequence goes on from CM054376.1 coordinate 77,745,062, forward strand.
GTTACAGGACAGCCGGGAGCGCATAGCAAAGATCTGGTCGCCAAATGCACTTTGAGGTGGGAAAGCAAGGGGAGAGAGAAATGCAGGTGGCACCGTCGCAAAGCTTGCTGTGTGCAGAAGACGTCCAGCTGCATCTTTCAGCCCTGGCTCTTCGTCACTGGGAGCAGAGTCCAATCATTCATGCAAACGCAGCTGCAGGACGGCCGGGAGCACAACCGAAGTTGTATTCAAATGCAGGTTGTGGTGGGAAAGCAAGGAGCGAGAGCAATGCAGGCGGCACAATTGCAAAGCTTCCTGTGTGCAGAAGAGGTCAAGCAGCATCTTTCATCCCTGGCTCTTCGTCTGTGGTAGCAGAGTCCAATCATTCGTGCAAACGCAGTTGCAGGACGACAGGGAGCACTACCGAAGATGTTGTCTTCAAGTTCACTTTGGGGTGGGAAAGCAAGGAGCGAGAGCAATGCAGGTGGCACCGTTGCAAAGCTTCCTGTGTGCAGAAGAGGTGCAGCAGCATCTTTCAGCCCTGGCTCTTCATTCCTGTGAGCAGAGTCCAATCATTCGTGCAAACGCAGCTACAGGACGGCCGGGAGCACAACCGAAGATGTTGTATTAAAATGCACGTTGACGGGGGAAAGGAAGGAGCGAGAGCAATGCAGGTGGCACCGTTGCAAAGCTTCCTGTGTGCAGAAGAGGTGCAGCAGCATCTTTCAGCCCGGGCACTTCATCCCTGGGAGCAGAGTAAAATCATTCCTGCAAACGCAGCTACAGGACGGCCGGGAGCACAACCGAAGATGTTGTATTCAAATGCACTTGGAGGTGGGAAAGCGAGGAGCGAGAGCAATGCAGGTGGCACCGTTGCAAAGCTTCCTGTGTGCAGAAGAGGTGCAGCAGCATCTTTCAGCCCGGGCACTTCATCCCTGGGAGCAGAGTAAAATCATTCCTGCAAACGCAGCTACAGGACGGCCGGGAGCACAACCGAAGATGTTGTATTCAAATGCACTTGGAGGTGGGAAAGCGAGGAGCGAGAGCAATGCAGGTGGCACCGTTGCAAAGCTTCCTGTGTGCAGAAGAGGTGCAGCAGCATCTGTCATCCCTGGCTCTTCGTCTGTGGGAGCAGAGTCCAGTCATTTGTGCAAACGCAGCTACAGGACGGCCGGGAGCACAAGCAAAGATGTTGTAATCAAATGCACATTGACGGGGGAAAGGAAGGAGCGAGAGCAATGCAGGTGGCACCGTTGCAAAGCTTCCTGTGTGCAGAAGAGGTGCGGCAGCATCTGTCATCCCTGGCTCTTCGTCTGTGGGAGCAGAGTCCAGTCATTCGTGCAAACGCAGCTACAGGACGGCCGGGAGCACATCCAAAGGGGTTGTATTGAAATGCACTTTGACGTGGGAAAGCAAGGAGGGAGAGCAATGCAGGTGGCACATTTGCAAAGATCCCTGTGTGCAGAAGACTTCCAGCTGCCTCTTTCAGTCCTGGCTCCTCGTCTGTGCCAGCAGAGACCAATCGTTCGGCACTCCAACCTCGGAGTCAGGACGGCTGGGGTGTGCACCACAGATGTTGTGCTCAAACGGATTTGGAGCTGGCAAACCCTGAAGCGACTGCAAAGCAAGTGTCACCGTAGCAAATGCTGCTGTGCGCAGAAGAGATCCAGCAGCCTCCTTCAGTCCCGGCTCTTCATCTGTGCGAGCAGAGACCAATCGTCCGTGCAAACCAAACTCGGATTCAGGACGGCTGGGGGGGTGCACCACAGATGTTGCGCTCAAACGGACATCGAACTTGCAAACCAAGGTGCGGCTACAATGCAAGGGTCACCGCACCAAATGCTGCTGTGTGCAGAAGAGATCCAGCAGCCTTTTTCAGTCCTGGCTCTTCGTCTGTGCCAGCAGAGACCAATCGTTCGGCACTCCAAACTAATTTTCAGGATGGCTGGTGGGGGGGGCACCACAGATACTGTGCTCAAACGGATTTGGAGCTGGCAAACCCTGCAGCTACTGCAAAGCAAGTGTCACCGCAGCAAATGCGGCTGTGTGCAGAACACGTCCTGTAGCTTCTTTCAGTCCTGGCTCTTCGTCTGTGCGAGCAGAGAACAATCCGTCGTGCAGTCCAAACTAATATTCGGGATGGCTGGTGGGAGGGGGCACCGCAGATATTGTGCTCAAACGGAATTTTAGCCCGCAAACCAAGCAGCGACTGCAAAGCATGTGTCACCATAGCAAATCCTGGTGTGTTCAGAAGATTTCCTGTAGCTGCTTTCAGACCTGGATCATCGTCTGCGGGATCAATTATACTTGCCTACTCACTCAGCAGCAGGATGTCCGACATTGAGGGCCGGAGAGGTTGGTTCAAATGCACTTTCAGATAAGCGAGAAAGGAGTGAGAGTAAAAGAGGTGGTCCGGTTGCAAAGCTTACTGACTCCTGAAGAGTTCCAGCAGCCTCCTTCAGTCCTGGCTCTTCTTCTGTGCGAGCAGAGACCAATCGTCCGTGCAAACCAAACTCGGATTCAGGACGGCTGGGGGGTGCACCACAGACGTTGCGCTCAAACGGACATCGAAGCTGCAAACCAAGGAGCGGCTACAATGCAAGGGTCACCGCACCAAATGCTGCTGTGTGCAGAAGAGATCCAGCAGCCTTTTTCAGTCCTGGCTCTTCGTCTGTGCCAGCAGAGACTAACCGTTCGTGCACTACAAACTCAGGTTCAGGACGGCTGGGGGGTGCACCACAGATGTTGCGCTCAAACGGTCTTTTAGCTGGCAAACCAATCAGCGACTGCAAACTAAGTGTCACCGTAGCAAATGGTGCTGTGTCCAGAAGAGATCCAGCTGCCTCTTTCAGTCCTGGCTCCTCGTCTGTGCCAGCAGAGACCAATCGTTCGGCAGTCCAACCTCGGAGTCAGGACGGCTGGGGTGTGCACCACCGATGTTGTGCTCAAACGGATTTGGAGCTGGCAAACCCTGCAGCGACTGCAAAGCAAGTGTCACCGTAGCAAATGCTGCTGTGTGCAAAACACATGCAGCAGCCTTTTTCACTCCTGGCTCTTGGTCTGTGCGAGCAGAGACCAATCGTTCGTGCCCACCAAACTCCGAGTCAGGACGGTTGGGGGGACCACCTGAGATGTTGCGCTCATCGGACTTGGAGTTTTCGAAACAAGCAGCGACTGCAAAGCAAGTGTCACCGTAGCAAATGCGGCTGTGTGCAGAACACGTCCAGCAGCTTCTTTCAGTCCTGGCTCTTCGTCTGTGCGAGCAGAGAACAATCAGTCGTGCACTCCCAACTAATATTCGGGATGGCTGGTGGGAGGGGGCACCGCAGATACTGTGCTCAAACGGAATTTTAGCCCGCAAACCAAGCAGCGACTGCAAAGCATGTGTCACCGTAGCAAATCCTGGTGTGTTCAGAAGATATCCAGTAGCTACTTTCAGACCTGGATCATCGTCTGAGGGATAAATTATACTTGCCTACTCACTCAGCAGCAGGATGTCCGACATTGGGGGCCGGAGAGATTGGTTCAAATGCACTTTCAGACAAGCAAGCAAGGAGTGAGAGTAAAAGAGGTGGTCCGGTTGCAAAGCTTACTGACTCCTGAAGAGTTCCAGCAGCCTCTTTCAGTCCTGGCTCTTCATCTGTGGGAGCAGAGTCCAATCATTCTTGCAAAGGCAGTTACAGGACAGCCGGGAGCGCATAGCAAAGATCTGGTCGCCAAATGCACTTTGAGGTGGGAAAGCAAGGGGAGAGAGAAATGCAGGTGGCACCGTCGCAAAGCTTGCTGTGTGCAGAAGACGTCCAGCTGCATCTTTCAGCCCTGGCTCTTCGTCACTGGGAGCAGAGTCCAATCATTCATGCAAACGCAGCTGCAGGACGGCCGGGAGCACAACCGAAGTTGTATTCAAATGCAGGTTGTGGTGGGAAAGCAAGGAGCGAGAGCAATGCAGGCGGCACAATTGCAAAGCTTCCTGTGTGCAGAAGAGGTCCAGCAGCATCTTTCATCCCTGGCTCTTCGTCTGTGGTAGCAGAGTCCAATCATTCGTGCAAACGCAGTTGCAGGACGACAGGGAGCACTACCGAAGATGTTGTCTTCAAGTTCACTTTGGGGTGGGAAAGCAAGGAGCGAGAGCAATGCAGGTGGCACCGTTGCAAAGCTTCCTGTGTGCAGAAGAGGTGCAGCAGCATCTTTCAGCCCTGGCTCTTCATTCCTGTGAGCAGAGTCCAATCATTCGTGCAAACGCAGCTACAGGACGGCCGGGAGCACAACCGAAGATGTTGTATTCAAATGCACGTTGACGGGGGAAAGGAAGGAGCGAGAGCAATGCAGGTGGCACCGTTGCAAAGCTTCCTGTGTGCAGAAGAGGTGCAGCAGCATCTTTCAGCCCGGGCACTTCATCCCTGGGAGCAGAGTAAAATCATTCCTGCAAACGCAGCTACAGGACGGCCGGGAGCACAACCGAAGATGTTGTATTCAAATGCACTTGGAGGTGGGAAAGCGAGGAGCGAGAGCAATGCAGGTGGCACCGTTGCAAAGCTTCCTGTGTGCAGAAGAGGTGCAGCAGCATCTTTCAGCCCGGGCACTTCATCCCTGGGAGCAGAGTAAAATCATTCCTGCAAACGCAGCTACAGGACGGCCGGGAGCACAACCGAAGATGTTGTATTCAAATGCACTTGGAGGTGGGAAAGCGAGGAGCGAGAGCAATGCAGGTGGCACCGTTGCAAAGCTTCCTGTGTGCAGAAGAGGTGCAGCAGCATCTGTCATCCCTGGCTCTTCGTCTGTGGGAGCAGAGTCCAGTCATTTGTGCAAACGCAGCTACAGGACGGCCGGGAGCACAAGCAAAGATGTTGTAATCAAATGCACATTGACGGGGGAAAGGAAGGAGCGAGAGCAATGCAGGTGGCACCGTTGCAAAGCTTCCTGTGTGCAGAAGAGGTGCGGCAGCATCTGTCATCCCTGGCTCTTCGTCTGTGGGAGCAGAGTCCAGTCATTCGTGCAAACGCAGCTACAGGACGGCCGGGAGCACATCCAAAGGGGTTGTATTGAAATGCACTTTGACGTGGGAAAGCAAGGAGGGAGAGCAATGCAGGTGGCACATTTGCAAAGATCCCTGTGTGCAGAAGACTTCCAGCTGCCTCTTTCAGTCCTGGCTCCTCGTCTGTGCCAGCAGAGACCAATCGTTCGGCACTCCAACCTCGGAGTCAGGACGGCTGGGGTGTGCACCACAGATGTTGTGCTCAAACGGATTTGGAGCTGGCAAACCCTGAAGCGACTGCAAAGCAAGTGTCACCGTAGCAAATGCTGCTGTGCGCAGAAGAGATCCAGCAGCCTCCTTCAGTCCCGGCTCTTCATCTGTGCGAGCAGAGACCAATCGTCCGTGCAAACCAAACTCGGATTCAGGACGGCTGGGGGGGTGCACCACAGATGTTGCGCTCAAACGGACATCGAACTTGCAAACCAAGGTGCGGCTACAATGCAAGGGTCACCGCACCAAATGCTGCTGTGTGCAGAAGAGATCCAGCAGCCTTTTTCAGTCCTGGCTCTTCGTCTGTGCCAGCAGAGACCAATCGTTCGGCACTCCAAACTAATTTTCAGGATGGCTGGTGGGGGGGGCACCACAGATACTGTGCTCAAACGGATTTGGAGCTGGCAAACCCTGCAGCTACTGCAAAGCAAGTGTCACCGCAGCAAATGCGGCTGTGTGCAGAACACGTCCTGTAGCTTCTTTCAGTCCTGGCTCTTCGTCTGTGCGAGCAGAGAACAATCCGTCGTGCAGTCCAAACTAATATTCGGGATGGCTGGTGGGAGGGGGCACCGCAGATATTGTGCTCAAACGGAATTTTAGCCCGCAAACCAAGCAGCGACTGCAAAGCATGTGTCACCATAGCAAATCCTGGTGTGTTCAGAAGATTTCCTGTAGCTGCTTTCAGACCTGGATCATCGTCTGCGGGATCAATTATACTTGCCTACTCACTCAGCAGCAGGATGTCCGACATTGAGGGCCGGAGAGGTTGGTTCAAATGCACTTTCAGATAAGCGAGAAAGGAGTGAGAGTAAAAGAGGTGGTCCGGTTGCAAAGCTTACTGACTCCTGAAGAGTTCCAGCAGCCTCCTTCAGTCCTGGCTCTTCTTCTGTGCGAGCAGAGACCAATCGTCCGTGCAAACCAAACTCGGATTCAGGACGGCTGGGGGGTGCACCACAGACGTTGCGCTCAAACGGACATCGAAGCTGCAAACCAAGGAGCGGCTACAATGCAAGGGTCACCGCACCAAATGCTGCTGTGTGCAGAAGAGATCCAGCAGCCTTTTTCAGTCCTGGCTCTTCGTCTGTGCCAGCAGAGACTAACCGTTCGTGCACTACAAACTCAGGTTCAGGACGGCTGGGGGGTGCACCACAGATGTTGCGCTCAAACGGTCTTTTAGCTGGCAAACCAATCAGCGACTGCAAACTAAGTGTCACCGTAGCAAATGGTGCTGTGTCCAGAAGAGATCCAGCTGCCTCTTTCAGTCCTGGCTCCTCGTCTGTGCCAGCAGAGACCAATCGTTCGGCAGTCCAACCTCGGAGTCAGGACGGCTGGGGTGTGCACCACCGATGTTGTGCTCAAACGGATTTGGAGCTGGCAAACCCTGCAGCGACTGCAAAGCAAGTGTCACCGTAGCAAATGCTGCTGTGTGCAAAACACATGCAGCAGCCTTTTTCACTCCTGGCTCTTGGTCTGTGCGAGCAGAGACCAATCGTTCGTGCCCACCAAACTCCGAGTCAGGACGGTTGGGGGGACCACCTGAGATGTTGCGCTCATCGGACTTGGAGTTTTCGAAACAAGCAGCGACTGCAAAGCAAGTGTCACCGTAGCAAATGCGGCTGTGTGCAGAACACGTCCAGCAGCTTCTTTCAGTCCTGGCTCTTCGTCTGTGCGAGCAGAGAACAATCAGTCGTGCACTCCCAACTAATATTCGGGATGGCTGGTGGGAGGGGGCACCGCAGATACTGTGCTCAAACGGAATTTTAGCCCGCAAACCAAGCAGCGACTGCAAAGCATGTGTCACCGTAGCAAATCCTGGTGTGTTCAGAAGATATCCAGTAGCTACTTTCAGACCTGGATCATCGTCTGAGGGATAAATTATACTTGCCTACTCACTCAGCAGCAGGATGTCCGACATTGGGGGCCGGAGAGATTGGTTCAAATGCACTTTCAGACAAGCAAGCAAGGAGTGAGAGTAAAAGAGGTGGTCCGGTTGCAAAGCTTACTGACTCCTGAAGAGTTCCAGCAGCCTCTTTCAGTCCTGGCTCTTCATCTGTGGGAGCAGAGTCCAATCATTCTTGCAAAGGCAGTTACAGGACAGCCGGGAGCGCATAGCAAAGATCTGGTCGCCAAATGCACTTTGAGGTGGGAAAGCAAGGGGAGAGAGAAATGCAGGTGGCACCGTCGCAAAGCTTGCTGTGTGCAGAAGACGTCCAGCTGCATCTTTCAGCCCTGGCTCTTCGTCACTGGGAGCAGAGTCCAATCATTCATGCAAACGCAGCTGCAGGACGGCCGGGAGCACAACCGAAGTTGTATTCAAATGCAGGTTGTGGTGGGAAAGCAAGGAGCGAGAGCAATGCAGGCGGCACAATTGCAAAGCTTCCTGTGTGCAGAAGAGGTCCAGCAGCATCTTTCATCCCTGGCTCTTCGTCTGTGGTAGCAGAGTCCAATCATTCGTGCAAACGCAGTTGCAGGACGACAGGGAGCACTACCGAAGATGTTGTCTTCAAGTTCACTTTGGGGTGGGAAAGCAAGGAGCGAGAGCAATGCAGGTGGCACCGTTGCAAAGCTTCCTGTGTGCAGAAGAGGTGCAGCAGCATCTTTCAGCCCTGGCTCTTCATTCCTGTGAGCAGAGTCCAATCATTCGTGCAAACGCAGCTACAGGACGGCCGGGAGCACAACCGAAGATGTTGTATTCAAATGCACGTTGACGGGGGAAAGGAAGGAGCGAGAGCAATGCAGGTGGCACCGTTGCAAAGCTTCCTGTGTGCAGAAGAGGTGCAGCAGCATCTTTCAGCCCGGGCACTTCATCCCTGGGAGCAGAGTAAAATCATTCCTGCAAACGCAGCTACAGGACGGCCGGGAGCACAACCGAAGATGTTGTATTCAAATGCACTTGGAGGTGGGAAAGCGAGGAGCGAGAGCAATGCAGGTGGCACCGTTGCAAAGCTTCCTGTGTGCAGAAGAGGTGCAGCAGCATCTTTCAGCCCGGGCACTTCATCCCTGGGAGCAGAGTAAAATCATTCCTGCAAACGCAGCTACAGGACGGCCGGGAGCACAACCGAAGATGTTGTATTCAAATGCACTTGGAGGTGGGAAAGCGAGGAGCGAGAGCAATGCAGGTGGCACCGTTGCAAAGCTTCCTGTGTGCAGAAGAGGTGCAGCAGCATCTGTCATCCCTGCCTCTTCGTCTGTGGGAGCAGAGTCCAGTCATTTGTGCAAACGCAGCTACAGGACGGCCGGGAGCACAAGCAAAGATGTTGTAATCAAATGCACATTGACGGGGGAAAGGAAGGAGCGAGAGCAATGCAGGTGGCACCGTTGCAAAGCTTCCTGTGTGCAGAAGAGGTGCGGCAGCATCTGTCATCCCTGGCTCTTCGTCTGTGGGAGCAGAGTCCAGTCATTCGTGCAAACGCAGCTACAGGACGGCCGGGAGCACATCCAAAGGGGTTGTATTGAAATGCACTTTGATGTGGGAAAGCAAGGAGGGAGAGCAATGCAGGTGGCACATTTGCAAAGATCCCTGTGTGCAGAAGACTTCCAGCTGCCTCTTTCAGTCCTGGCTCCTCGTCTGTGCCAGCAGAGACCAATCGTTCGGCACTCCAACCTCGGAGTCAGGACGGCTGGGGTGTGCACCACAGATGTTGTGCTCAAACGGATTTGGAGCTGGCAAACCCTGAAGCGACTGCAAAGCAAGTGTCACCGTAGCAAATGCTGCTGTGCGCAGAAGAGATCCAGCAGCCTCCTTCAGTCCCGGCTCTTCATCTGTGCGAGCAGAGACCAATCGTCCGTGCAAACCAAACTCGGATTCAGGACGGCTGGGGGGGTGCACCACAGATGTTGCGCTCAAACGGACATCGAACTTGCAAACCAAGGTGCGGCTACAATGCAAGGGTCACCGCACCAAATGCTGCTGTGTGCAGAAGAGATCCAGCAGCCTTTTTCAGTCCTGGCTCTTCGTCTGTGCCAGCAGAGACCAATCGTTCGGCACTCCAAACTAATTTTCAGGATGGCTGGTGGGGGGGGCACCACAGATACTGTGCTCAAACGGATTTGGAGCTGGCAAACCCTGCAGCTACTGCAAAGCAAGTGTCACCGCAGCAAATGCGGCTGTGTGCAGAACACGTCCTGTAGCTTCTTTCAGTCCTGGCTCTTCGTCTGTGCGAGCAGAGAACAATCCGTCGTGCAGTCCAAACTAATATTCGGGATGGCTGGTGGGAGGGGGCACCGCAGATATTGTGCTCAAACGGAATTTTAGCCCGCAAACCAAGCAGCGACTGCAAAGCATGTGTCACCATAGCAAATCCTGGTGTGTTCAGAAGATTTCCTGTAGCTGCTTTCAGACCTGGATCATCGTCTGCGGGATCAATTATACTTGCCTACTCACTCAGCAGCAGGATGTCCGACATTGAGGGCCGGAGAGGTTGGTTCAAATGCACTTTCAGATAAGCGAGAAAGGAGTGAGAGTAAAAGAGGTGGTCCGGTTGCAAAGCTTACTGACTCCTGAAGAGTTCCAGCAGCCTCCTTCAGTCCTGGCTCTTCTTCTGTGCGAGCAGAGACCAATCGTCCGTGCAAACCAAACTCGGATTCAGGACGGCTGGGGGGTGCACCACAGACGTTGCGCTCAAACGGACATCGAAGCTGCAAACCAAGGAGCGGCTACAATGCAAGGGTCACCGCACCAAATGCTGCTGTGTGCAGAAGAGATCCAGCAGCCTTTTTCAGTCCTGGCTCTTCGTCTGTGCCAGCAGAGACTAACCGTTCGTGCACTACAAACTCAGGTTCAGGACGGCTGGGGGGTGCACCACAGATGTTGCGCTCAAACGGTCTTTTAGCTGGCAAACCAATCAGCGACTGCAAACTAAGTGTCACCGTAGCAAATGGTGCTGTGTCCAGAAGAGATCCAGCAGCCTCTTTCAGTCCTGGCTCCTCGTCTGTGCCAGCAGAGACCAATCGTTCGGCAGTCCAACCTCGGAGTCAGGACGGCTGGGGTGTGCACCACCGATGTTGTGCTCAAACGGATTTGGAGCTGGCAAACCCTGCAGCGACTGCAAAGCAAGTGTCACCGTAGCAAATGCTGCTGTGTGCAAAACACATGCAGCAGCCTTTTTCACTCCTGGCTCTTGGTCTGTGCGAGCAGAGACCAATCGTTCGTGCACACCAAACTCCGAGTCAGGACGGTTGGGGGGACCACCTGAGATGTTGCGCTCATCGGACTTGGAGTTTTCGAAACAAGCAGCGACTGCAAAGCAAGTGTCACCGTAGCAAATGCGGCTGTGTGCAGAACACGTCCAGCAGCTTCTTTCAGTCCTGGCTCTTCGTCTGTGCGAGCAGAGAACAATCAGTCGTGCACTCCCAACTAATATTCGGGATGGCTGGTGGGAGGGGGCACCGCAGATACTGTGCTCAAACGGAATTTTAGCCCGCAAACCAAGCAGCGACTGCAAAGTATGTGTCACCGTAGCAAATCCTGGTGTGTTCAGAAGATATCCAGTAGCTACTTTCAGACCTGGATCATCGTCTGAGGGATAAATTATACTTGCCTACTCACTCAGCAGCAGGATGTCCGACATTGGGGGCCGGAGAGATTGGTTCAAATGCACTTTCAGACAAGCAAGCAAGGAGTGAGAGTAAAAGAGGTGGTCCGGTTGCAAAGCTTACTGACTCCTGAAGAGTTCCAGCAGCCTCTTTCAGTCCTGGTTCTTCATCTGTGGGAGCAGAGTCCAATCATTCTTGCAAAGGCAGTTACAGGACAGCCGGGAGCGCATAGCAAAGATCTGGTCGCCAAATGCACTTTGAGGTGGGAAAGCAAGGGGAGAGAGAAATGCAGGTGGCACCGTCGCAAAGCTTGCTGTGTGCAGAAGACGTCCAGCTGCATCTTTCAGCCCTGGCTCTTCGTCACTGGGAGCAGAGTCCAATCATTCATGCAAACGCAGCTGCAGGACGGCCGGGAGCACAACCGAAGTTGTATTCAAATGCAGGTTGTGGTGGGAAAGCAAGGAGCGAGAGCAATGCAGGCGGCACAATTGCAAAGCTTCCTGTGTGCAGAAGAGGTCCAGCAGCATCTTTCATCCCTGGCTCTTCGTCTGTGGTAGCAGAGTCCAATCATTCGTGCAAACGCAGTTGCAGGACGACAGGGAGCACTACCGAAGATGTTGTCTTCAAGTTCACTTTGGGGTGGGAAAGCAAGGAGCGAGAGCAATGCAGGTGGCACCGTTGCAAAGCTTCCTGTGTGCAGAAGAGGTGCAGCAGCATCTTTCAGCCCTGGCTCTTCATTCCTGTGAGCAGAGTCCAATCATTCGTGCAAACGCAGCTACAGGACGGCCGGGAGCACAACCGAAGATGTTGTATTCAAATGCACGTTGACGGGGGAAAGGAAGGAGCGAGAGCAATGCAGGTGGCACCGTTGCAAAGCTTCCTGTGTGCAGAAGAGGTGCAGCAGCATCTTTCAGCCCGGGCACTTCATCCCTGGGAGCAGAGTAAAATCATTCCTGCAAACGCAGCTACAGGACGGCCGGGAGCACAACCGAAGATGTTGTATTCAAATGCACGTTGACGGGGGAAAGGAAGGAGCGAGAGCAATGCAGGTGGCACCGTTGCAAAGCTTCCTGTGTGCAGAAGAGGTGCAGCAGCATCTTTCAGCCCGGGCACTTCATCCCTGGGAGCAGAGTAAAATCATTCCTGCAAACGCAGCTACAGGACGGCCGGGAGCACAACCGAAGATGTTGTATTCAAATGCACTTGGAGGTGGGAAAGCGAGGAGCGAGAGCAATGCAGGTGGCACCGTTGCAAAGCTTCCTGTGTGCAGAAGAGGTGCAGCAGCATCTGTCATCCCTGCCTCTTCGTCTGTGGGAGCAGAGTCCAGTCATTTGTGCAAACGCAGCTACAGGACGGCCGGGAGCACAAGCAAAGATGTTGTAATCAAATGCACATTGACGGGGGAAAGGAAGGAGCGAGAGCAATGCAGGTGGCACCGTTGCAAAGCTTCCTGTGTGCAGAAGAGGTGCGGCAGCATCTGTCATCCCTGGCTCTTCGTCTGTGGGAGCAGAGTCCAGTCATTCGTGCAAACGCAGCTACAGGACGGCCGGGAGCACATCCAAAGGGGTTGTATTGAAATGCACTTTGATGTGGGAAAGCAAGGAGGGAGAGCAATGCAGGTGGCACATTTGCAAAGATCCCTGTGTGCAGAAGACTTCCAGCTGCCTCTTTCAGTCCTGGCTCCTCGTCTGTGCCAGCAGAGACCAATCGTTCGGCACTCCAACCTCGGAGTCAGGACGGCTGGGGTGTGCACCACAGATGTTGTGCTCAAACGGATTTGGAGCTGGCAAACCCTGAAGCGACTGCAAAGCAAGTGTCACCGTAGCAAATGCTGCTGTGCGCAGAAGAGATCCAGCAGCCTCCTTCAGTCCCGGCTCTTCATCTGTGCGAGCAGAGACCAATCGTCCGTGCAAACCAAACTCGGATTCAGGACGGCTGGGGGGGTGCACCACAGATGTTGCGCTCAAACGGACATCGAACTTGCAAACCAAGGTGCGGCTACAATGCAAGGGTCACCGCACCAAATGCTGCTGTGTGCAGAAGAGATCCAGCAGCCTTTTTCAGTCCTGGCTCTTCGTCTGTGCCAGCAGAGACCAATCGTTCGGCACTCCAAACTAATTTTCAGGATGGCTGGTGGGGGGGGCACCACAGATACTGTGCTCAAACGGATTTGGAGCTGGCAAACCCTGCAGCTACTGCAAAGCAAGTGTCACCGCAGCAAATGCGGCTGTGTGCAGAACACGTCCTGTAGCTTCTTTCAGTCCTGGCTCTTCGTCTGTGCGAGCAGAGAACAATCCGTCGTGCAGTCCAAACTAATATTCGGGATGGCTGGTGGGAGGGGGCACCGCAGATATTGTGCTCAAACGGAATTTTAGCCCGCAAACCAAGCAGCGACTGCAAAGCATGTGTCACCATAGCAAATCCTGGTGTGTTCAGAAGATTTCCTGTAGCTGCTTTCAGACCTGGATCATCGTCTGCGGGATCAATTATACTTGCCTACTCACTCAGCAGCAGGATGTCCGACATTGAGGGCCGGAGAGGTTGGTTCAAATGCACTTTCAGATAAGCGAGAAAGGAGTGAGAGTAAAAGAGGTGGTCCGGTTGCAAAGCTTACTGACTCCTGAAGAGTTCCAGCAGCCTCCTTCAGTCCTGGCTCTTCTTCTGTGCGAGCAGAGACCAATCGTCCGTGCAAACCAAACTCGGATTCAGGACGGCTGGGGGGTGCACCACAGACGTTGCGCTCAAACGGACATCGAAGCTGCAAACCAAGGAGCGGCTACAATGCAAGGGTCACCGCACCAAATGCTGCTGTGTGCAGAAGAGATCCAGCAGCCTTTTTCAGTCCTGGCTCTTCGTCTGTGCCAGCAGAGACTAACCGTTCGTGCACTACAAACTCAGGTTCAGGACGGCTGGGGGGTGCACCACAGATGTTGCGCTCAAACGGTCTTTTAGCTGGCAAACCAATCAGCGACTGCAAACTAAGTGTCACCGTAGCAAATGGTGCTGTGTCCAGAAGAGATCCAGCTGCCTCTTTCAGTCCTGGCTCCTCGTCTGTGCCAGCAGAGACCAATCGTTCGGCAGTCCAACCTCGGAGTCAGGACGGCTGGGGTGTGCACCACCGATGTTGTGCTCAAACGGATTTGGAGCTGGCAAACCCTGCAGCGACTGCAAAGCAAGTGTCACCGTAGCAAATGCTGCTGTGTGCAAAACACATGCAGCAGCCTTTTTCACTCCTGGCTCTTGGTCTGTGCGAGCAGAGACCAATCGTTCGTGCCCACCAAACTCCGAGTCAGGACGGTTGGGGGGACCACCTGAGATGTTGCGCTCATCGGACTTGGAGTTTTCGAAACAAGCAGCGACTGCAAAGCAAGTGTCACCGTAGCAAATGCGGCTGTGTGCAGAACACGTCCAGCAGCTTCTTTCAGTCCTGGCTCTTCGTCTGTGCGAGCAGAGAACAATCAGTCGTGCACTCCCAACTAATATTCGGGATGGCTGGTGGGAGGGGGCACCGCAGATACTGTGCTCAAACGGAATTTTAGCCCGCAAACCAAGCAGCGACTGCAAAGCATGTGTCACCATAGCAAATCCTGGTGTGTTCAGAAGATTTCCTGTAGCTGCTTTCAGACCTGGATCATCGTCTGCGGGATCAATTATACTTGCCTACTCACTCAGCAGCAGGATGTCCGACATTGGGGGCCGGAGAGGTTGGTTCAAATGCACTTTCAGATAAGCGAGAAAGGAGTGAGAGTAAAAGAGGTGGTCCGGTTGCAAAGCTTACTGACTCCTGAAGAGTTCCAGCAGCCTCCTTCAGTCCTGGCTCTTCTTCTGTGCGAGCAGAGACCAATCGTCCGTGCAAACCAAACTCGGATTCAGGACGGCTGGGGGGTGCACCACAGACGTTGCGCTCAAACGGACATCGAAGCTGCAAACCAAGGAGCGGCTACAATGCAAGGGTCACCGCACCAAATGCTGCTGTGTGCAGAAGAGATCCAGCAGCCTTTTTCAGTCCTGGCTCTTCGTCTGTGCCAGCAGAGACTAACCGTTCGTGCACTACAAACTCAGGTTCAGGACGGCTGGGGGGTGCACCACAGATGTTGCGCTCAAACGGTCTTTTAGCTGGCAAACCAATCAGCGACTGCAAACTAAGTGTCACCGTAGCAAATGGTGCTGTGTCCAGAAGAGATCCAGCAGCCTCTTTCAGTCCTGGCTCCTCGTCTGTGCCAGCAGAGACCAATCGTTCGGCAGTCCAACCTCGGAGTCAGGACGGCTGGGGTGTGCACCACCGATGTTGTGCTCAAACGGATTTGGAGCTGGCAAACCCTGCAGCGACTGCAAAGCAAGTGTCACCGTAGCAAATGCTGCTGTGTGCAAAACACATGCAGCAGCCTTTTTCACTCCTGGCTCTTGGTCTGTGCGAGCAGAGACCAATCGTTCGTGCACACCAAACTCCGAGTCAGGACGGTTGGGGGGACCACCTGAGATGTTGCGCTCATCGGACTTGGAGTTTTCGAAACAAGCAGCGACTGCAAAGCAAGTGTCACCGTAGCAAATGCGGCTGTGTGCAGAACACGTCCAGCAGCTTCTTTCAGTCCTGGCTCTTCGTCTGTGCGAGCAGAGAACAATCAGTCGTGCACTCCCAACTAATATTCGGGATGGCTGGTGGGAGGGGGCACCGCAGATACTGTGCTCAAACGGAATTTTAGCCCGCAAACCAAGCAGCGACTGCAAAGTATGTGTCACCGTAGCAAATCCTGGTGTGTTCAGAAGATATCCAGTAGCTACTTTCAGACCTGGATCATCGTCTGAGGGATAAATTATACTTGCCTACTCACTCAGCAGCAGGATGTCCGACATTGGGGGCCGGAGAGATTGGTTCAAATGCACTTTCAGACAAGCAAGCAAGGAGTGAGAGTAAAAGAGGTGGTCCGGTTGCAAAGCTTACTGACTCCTGAAGAGTTCCAGCAGCCTCTTTCAGTCCTGGTTCTTCATCTGTGGGAGCAGAGTCCAATCATTCTTGCAAAGGCAGTTACAGGACAGCCGGGAGCGCATAGCAAAGATCTGGTCGCCAAATGCACTTTGAGGTGGGAAAGCAAGGGGAGAGAGAAATGCAGGTGGCACCGTCGCAAAGCTTGCTGTGTGCAGAAGACGTCCAGCTGCATCTTTCAGCCCTGGCTCTTCGTCACTGGGAGCAGAGTCCAATCATTCATGCAAACGCAGCTGCAGGACGGCCGGGAGCACAACCGAAGTTGTATTCAAATGCAGGTTGTGGTGGGAAAGCAAGGAGCGAGAGCAATGCAGGCGGCACAATTGCAAAGCTTCCTGTGTGCAGAAGAGGTCCAGCAGCATCTTTCATCCCTGGCTCTTCGTCTGTGGTAGCAGAGTCCAATCATTCGTGCAAACGCAGTTGCAGGACGACAGGGAGCACTACCGAAGATGTTGTCTTCAAGTTCACTTTGGGGTGGGAAAGCAAGGAGCGAGAGCAATGCAGGTGGCACCGTTGCAAAGCTTCCTGTGTGCAGAAGAGGTGCAGCAGCATCTTTCAGCCCTGGCTCTTCATTCCTGTGAGCAGAGTCCAATCATTCGTGCAAACGCAGCTACAGGACGGCCGGGAGCACAACCGAAGATGTTGTATTCAAATGCACGTTGACGGGGGAAAGGAAGGAGCGAGAGCAATGCAGGTGGCACCGTTGCAAAGCTTCCTGTGTGCAGAAGAGGTGCAGCAGCATCTTTCAGCCCGGGCACTTCATCCCTGGGAGCAGAGTAAAATCATTCCTGCAAACGCAGCTACAGGACGGCCGGGAGCACAACCGAAGATGTTGTATTCAAATGCACGTTGACGGGGGAAAGGAA
Organism: Ara ararauna; assembly: GCA_028858755.1. Lineage (NCBI taxonomy): Eukaryota > Metazoa > Chordata > Aves > Psittaciformes > Psittacidae > Ara > Ara ararauna. Next base: position 77,761,671 of record CM054376.1, read on the forward strand.
GGAGCGAGAGCAATGCAGGTGGCACCGTTGCAAAGCTTCCTGTGTGCAGAAGAGGTGCAGCAGCATCTTTCAGCCCGGGCACTTCATCCCTGGGAGCAGAGTAAAATCATTCCTGCAAACGCAGCTACAGGACGGCCGGGAGCACAACCGAAGATGTTGTATTCAAATGCACTTGGAGGTGGGAAAGCGAGGAGCGAGAGCAATGCAGGTGGCACCGTTGCAAAGCTTCCTGTGTGCAGAAGAGGTGCAGCAGCATCTGTCATCCCTGCCTCTTCGTCTGTGGGAGCAGAGTCCAGTCATTTGTGCAAACGCAGCTACAGGACGGCCGGGAGCACAAGCAAAGATGTTGTAATCAAATGCACATTGACGGGGGAAAGGAAGGAGCGAGAGCAATGCAGGTGGCACCGTTGCAAAGCTTCCTGTGTGCAGAAGAGGTGCGGCAGCATCTGTCATCCCTGGCTCTTCGTCTGTGGGAGCAGAGTCCAGTCATTCGTGCAAACGCAGCTACAGGACGGCCGGGAGCACATCCAAAGGGGTTGTATTGAAATGCACTTTGATGTGGGAAAGCAAGGAGGGAGAGCAATGCAGGTGGCACATTTGCAAAGATCCCTGTGTGCAGAAGACTTCCAGCTGCCTCTTTCAGTCCTGGCTCCTCGTCTGTGCCAGCAGAGACCAATCGTTCGGCACTCCAACCTCGGAGTCAGGACGGCTGGGGTGTGCACCACAGATGTTGTGCTCAAACGGATTTGGAGCTGGCAAACCCTGAAGCGACTGCAAAGCAAGTGTCACCGTAGCAAATGCTGCTGTGCGCAGAAGAGATCCAGCAGCCTCCTTCAGTCCCGGCTCTTCATCTGTGCGAGCAGAGACCAATCGTCCGTGCAAACCAAACTCGGATTCAGGACGGCTGGGGGGGTGCACCACAGATGTTGCGCTCAAACGGACATCGAACTTGCAAACCAAGGTGCGGCTACAATGCAAGGGTCACCGCACCAAATGCTGCTGTGTGCAGAAGAGATCCAGCAGCCTTTTTCAGTCCTGGCTCTTCGTCTGTGCCAGCAGAGACCAATCGTTCGGCACTCCAAACTAATTTTCAGGATGGCTGGTGGGGGGGGCACCACAGATACTGTGCTCAAACGGATTTGGAGCTGGCAAACCCTGCAGCTACTGCAAAGCAAGTGTCACCGCAGCAAATGCGGCTGTGTGCAGAACACGTCCTGTAGCTTCTTTCAGTCCTGGCTCTTCGTCTGTGCGAGCAGAGAACAATCCGTCGTGCAGTCCAAACTAATATTCGGGATGGCTGGTGGGAGGGGGCACCGCAGATATTGTGCTCAAACGGAATTTTAGCCCGCAAACCAAGCAGCGACTGCAAAGCATGTGTCACCATAGCAAATCCTGGTGTGTTCAGAAGATTTCCTGTAGCTGCTTTCAGACCTGGATCATCGTCTGCGGGATCAATTATACTTGCCTACTCACTCAGCAGCAGGATGTCCGACATTGAGGGCCGGAGAGGTTGGTTCAAATGCACTTTCAGATAAGCGAGAAAGGAGTGAGAGTAAAAGAGGTGGTCCGGTTGCAAAGCTTACTGACTCCTGAAGAGTTCCAGCAGCCTCCTTCAGTCCTGGCTCTTCTTCTGTGCGAGCAGAGACCAATCGTCCGTGCAAACCAAACTCGGATTCAGGACGGCTGGGGGGTGCACCACAGACGTTGCGCTCAAACGGACATCGAAGCTGCAAACCAAGGAGCGGCTACAATGCAAGGGTCACCGCACCAAATGCTGCTGTGTGCAGAAGAGATCCAGCAGCCTTTTTCAGTCCTGGCTCTTCGTCTGTGCCAGCAGAGACTAACCGTTCGTGCACTACAAACTCAGGTTCAGGACGGCTGGGGGGTGCACCACAGATGTTGCGCTCAAACGGTCTTTTAGCTGGCAAACCAATCAGCGACTGCAAACTAAGTGTCACCGTAGCAAATGGTGCTGTGTCCAGAAGAGATCCAGCAGCCTCTTTCAGTCCTGGCTCCTCGTCTGTGCCAGCAGAGACCAATCGTTCGGCAGTCCAACCTCGGAGTCAGGACGGCTGGGGTGTGCACCACCGATGTTGTGCTCAAACGGATTTGGAGCTGGCAAACCCTGCAGCGACTGCAAAGCAAGTGTCACCGTAGCAAATGCTGCTGTGTGCAAAACACATGCAGCAGCCTTTTTCACTCCTGGCTCTTGGTCTGTGCGAGCAGAGACCAATCGTTCGTGCCCACCAAACTCCGAGTCAGGACGGTTGGGGGGACCACCTGAGATGTTGCGCTCATCGGACTTGGAGTTTTCGAAACAAGCAGCGACTGCAAAGCAAGTGTCACCGTAGCAAATGCGGCTGTGTGCAGAACACGTCCAGCAGCTTCTTTCAGTCCTGGCTCTTCGTCTGTGCGAGCAGAGAACAATCAGTCGTGCACTCCCAACTAATATTCGGGATGGCTGGTGGGAGGGGGCACCGCAGATACTGTGCTCAAACGGAATTTTAGCCCGCAAACCAAGCAGCGACTGCAAAGCATGTGTCACCGTAGCAAATCCTGGTGTGTTCAGAAGATATCCAGTAGCTACTTTCAGACCTGGATCATCGTCTGAGGGATAAATTATACTTGCCTACTCACTCAGCAGCAGGATGTCCGACATTGGGGGCCGGAGAGATTGGTTCAAATGCACTTTCAGACAAGCAAGCAAGGAGTGAGAGTAAAAGAGGTGGTCCGGTTGCAAAGCTTACTGACTCCTGAAGAGTTCCAGCAGCCTCTTTCAGTCCTGGCTCTTCATCTGTGGGAGCAGAGTCCAATCATTCTTGCAAAGGCAGTTACAGGACAGCCGGGAGCGCATAGCAAAGATCTGGTCGCCAAATGCACTTTGAGGTGGGAAAGCAAGGGGAGAGAGAAATGCAGGTGGCACCGTCGCAAAGCTTGCTGTGTGCAGAAGACGTCCAGCTGCATCTTTCAGCCCTGGCTCTTCGTCACTGGGAGCAGAGTCCAATCATTCATGCAAACGCAGCTGCAGGACGGCCGGGAGCACAACCGAAGTTGTATTCAAATGCAGGTTGTGGTGGGAAAGCAAGGAGCGAGAGCAATGCAGGCGGCACAATTGCAAAGCTTCCTGTGTGCAGAAGAGGTCCAGCAGCATCTTTCATCCCTGGCTCTTCGTCTGTGGTAGCAGAGTCCAATCATTCGTGCAAACGCAGTTGCAGGACGACAGGGAGCACTACCGAAGATGTTGTCTTCAAGTTCACTTTGGGGTGGGAAAGCAAGGAGCGAGAGCAATGCAGGTGGCACCGTTGCAAAGCTTCCTGTGTGCAGAAGAGGTGCAGCAGCATCTTTCAGCCCTGGCTCTTCATTCCTGTGAGCAGAGTCCAATCATTCGTGCAAACGCAGCTACAGGACGGCCGGGAGCACAACCGAAGATGTTGTATTCAAATGCACGTTGACGGGGGAAAGGAAGGAGCGAGAGCAATGCAGGTGGCACCGTTGCAAAGCTTCCTGTGTGCAGAAGAGGTGCAGCAGCATCTTTCAGCCCGGGCACTTCATCCCTGGGAGCAGAGTAAAATCATTCCTGCAAACGCAGCTACAGGACGGCCGGGAGCACAACCGAAGATGTTGTATTCAAATGCACGTTGACGGGGGAAAGGAAGGAGCGAGAGCAATGCAGGTGGCACCGTTGCAAAGCTTCCTGTGTGCAGAAGAGGTGCAGCAGCATCTTTCAGCCCGGGCACTTCATCCCTGGGAGCAGAGTAAAATCATTCCTGCAAACGCAGCTACAGGACGGCCGGGAGCACAACCGAAGATGTTGTATTCAAATGCACTTGGAGGTGGGAAAGCGAGGAGCGAGAGCAATGCAGGTGGCACCGTTGCAAAGCTTCCTGTGTGCAGAAGAGGTGCAGCAGCATCTGTCATCCCTGCCTCTTCGTCTGTGGGAGCAGAGTCCAGTCATTTGTGCAAACGCAGCTACAGGACGGCCGGGAGCACAAGCAAAGATGTTGTAATCAAATGCACATTGACGGGGGAAAGGAAGGAGCGAGAGCAATGCAGGTGGCACCGTTGCAAAGCTTCCTGTGTGCAGAAGAGGTGCGGCAGCATCTGTCATCCCTGGCTCTTCGTCTGTGGGAGCAGAGTCCAGTCATTCGTGCAAACGCAGCTACAGGACGGCCGGGAGCACATCCAAAGGGGTTGTATTGAAATGCACTTTGATGTGGGAAAGCAAGGAGGGAGAGCAATGCAGGTGGCACATTTGCAAAGATCCCTGTGTGCAGAAGACTTCCAGCTGCCTCTTTCAGTCCTGGCTCCTCGTCTGTGCCAGCAGAGACCAATCGTTCGGCACTCCAACCTCGGAGTCAGGACGGCTGGGGTGTGCACCACAGATGTTGTGCTCAAACGGATTTGGAGCTGGCAAACCCTGAAGCGACTGCAAAGCAAGTGTCACCGTAGCAAATGCTGCTGTGCGCAGAAGAGATCCAGCAGCCTCCTTCAGTCCCGGCTCTTCATCTGTGCGAGCAGAGACCAATCGTCCGTGCAAACCAAACTCGGATTCAGGACGGCTGGGGGGGTGCACCACAGATGTTGCGCTCAAACGGACATCGAACTTGCAAACCAAGGTGCGGCTACAATGCAAGGGTCACCGCACCAAATGCTGCTGTGTGCAGAAGAGATCCAGCAGCCTTTTTCAGTCCTGGCTCTTCGTCTGTGCCAGCAGAGACCAATCGTTCGGCACTCCAAACTAATTTTCAGGATGGCTGGTGGGGGGGGCACCACAGATACTGTGCTCAAACGGATTTGGAGCTGGCAAACCCTGCAGCTACTGCAAAGCAAGTGTCACCGCAGCAAATGCGGCTGTGTGCAGAACACGTCCTGTAGCTTCTTTCAGTCCTGGCTCTTCGTCTGTGCGAGCAGAGAACAATCCGTCGTGCAGTCCAAACTAATATTCGGGATGGCTGGTGGGAGGGGGCACCGCAGATATTGTGCTCAAACGGAATTTTAGCCCGCAAACCAAGCAGCGACTGCAAAGCATGTGTCACCATAGCAAATCCTGGTGTGTTCAGAAGATTTCCTGTAGCTGCTTTCAGACCTGGATCATCGTCTGCGGGATCAATTATACTTGCCTACTCACTCAGCAGCAGGATGTCCGACATTGAGGGCCGGAGAGGTTGGTTCAAATGCACTTTCAGATAAGCGAGAAAGGAGTGAGAGTAAAAGAGGTGGTCCGGTTGCAAAGCTTACTGACTCCTGAAGAGTTCCAGCAGCCTCCTTCAGTCCTGGCTCTTCTTCTGTGCGAGCAGAGACCAATCGTCCGTGCAAACCAAACTCGGATTCAGGACGGCTGGGGGGTGCACCACAGACGTTGCGCTCAAACGGACATCGAAGCTGCAAACCAAGGAGCGGCTACAATGCAAGGGTCACCGCACCAAATGCTGCTGTGTGCAGAAGAGATCCAGCAGCCTTTTTCAGTCCTGGCTCTTCGTCTGTGCCAGCAGAGACTAACCGTTCGTGCACTACAAACTCAGGTTCAGGACGGCTGGGGGGTGCACCACAGATGTTGCGCTCAAACGGTCTTTTAGCTGGCAAACCAATCAGCGACTGCAAACTAAGTGTCACCGTAGCAAATGGTGCTGTGTCCAGAAGAGATCCAGCAGCCTCTTTCAGTCCTGGCTCCTCGTCTGTGCCAGCAGAGACCAATCGTTCGGCAGTCCAACCTCGGAGTCAGGACGGCTGGGGTGTGCACCACCGATGTTGTGCTCAAACGGATTTGGAGCTGGCAAACCCTGCAGCGACTGCAAAGCAAGTGTCACCGTAGCAAATGCTGCTGTGTGCAAAACACATGCAGCAGCCTTTTTCACTCCTGGCTCTTGGTCTGTGCGAGCAGAGACCAATCGTTCGTGCCCACCAAACTCCGAGTCAGGACGGTTGGGGGGACCACCTGAGATGTTGCGCTCATCGGACTTGGAGTTTTCGAAACAAGCAGCGACTGCAAAGCAAGTGTCACCGTAGCAAATGCGGCTGTGTGCAGAACACGTCCAGCAGCTTCTTTCAGTCCTGGCTCTTCGTCTGTGCGAGCAGAGAACAATCAGTCGTGCACTCCCAACTAATATTCGGGATGGCTGGTGGGAGGGGGCACCGCAGATACTGTGCTCAAACGGAATTTTAGCCCGCAAACCAAGCAGCGACTGCAAAGCATGTGTCACCGTAGCAAATCCTGGTGTGTTCAGAAGATATCCAGTAGCTACTTTCAGACCTGGATCATCGTCTGAGGGATAAATTATACTTGCCTACTCACTCAGCAGCAGGATGTCCGACATTGGGGGCCGGAGAGATTGGTTCAAATGCACTTTCAGACAAGCAAGCAAGGAGTGAGAGTAAAAGAGGTGGTCCGGTTGCAAAGCTTACTGACTCCTGAAGAGTTCCAGCAGCCTCTTTCAGTCCTGGCTCTTCATCTGTGGGAGCAGAGTCCAATCATTCTTGCAAAGGCAGTTACAGGACAGCCGGGAGCGCATAGCAAAGATCTGGTCGCCAAATGCACTTTGAGGTGGGAAAGCAAGGGGAGAGAGAAATGCAGGTGGCACCGTCGCAAAGCTTGCTGTGTGCAGAAGACGTCCAGCTGCATCTTTCAGCCCTGGCTCTTCGTCACTGGGAGCAGAGTCCAATCATTCATGCAAACGCAGCTGCAGGACGGCCGGGAGCACAACCGAAGTTGTATTCAAATGCAGGTTGTGGTGGGAAAGCAAGGAGCGAGAGCAATGCAGGCGGCACAATTGCAAAGCTTCCTGTGTGCAGAAGAGGTCCAGCAGCATCTTTCATCCCTGGCTCTTCGTCTGTGGTAGCAGAGTCCAATCATTCGTGCAAACGCAGTTGCAGGACGACAGGGAGCACTACCGAAGATGTTGTCTTCAAGTTCACTTTGGGGTGGGAAAGCAAGGAGCGAGAGCAATGCAGGTGGCACCGTTGCAAAGCTTCCTGTGTGCAGAAGAGGTGCAGCAGCATCTTTCAGCCCTGGCTCTTCATTCCTGTGAGCAGAGTCCAATCATTCGTGCAAACGCAGCTACAGGACGGCCGGGAGCACAACCGAAGATGTTGTATTCAAATGCACGTTGACGGGGGAAAGGAAGGAGCGAGAGCAATGCAGGTGGCACCGTTGCAAAGCTTCCTGTGTGCAGAAGAGGTGCAGCAGCATCTTTCAGCCCGGGCACTTCATCCCTGGGAGCAGAGTAAAATCATTCCTGCAAACGCAGCTACAGGACGGCCGGGAGCACAACCGAAGATGTTGTATTCAAATGCACGTTGACGGGGGAAAGGAAGGAGCGAGAGCAATGCAGGTGGCACCGTTGCAAAGCTTCCTGTGTGCAGAAGAGGTGCAGCAGCATCTTTCAGCCCGGGCACTTCATCCCTGGGAGCAGAGTAAAATCATTCCTGCAAACGCAGCTACAGGACGGCCGGGAGCACAACCGAAGATGTTGTATTCAAATGCACTTGGAGGTGGGAAAGCGAGGAGCGAGAGCAATGCAGGTGGCACCGTTGCAAAGCTTCCTGTGTGCAGAAGAGGTGCAGCAGCATCTGTCATCCCTGCCTCTTCGTCTGTGGGAGCAGAGTCCAGTCATTTGTGCAAACGCAGCTACAGGACGGCCGGGAGCACAAGCAAAGATGTTGTAATCAAATGCACATTGACGGGGGAAAGGAAGGAGCGAGAGCAATGCAGGTGGCACCGTTGCAAAGCTTCCTGTGTGCAGAAGAGGTGCGGCAGCATCTGTCATCCCTGGCTCTTCGTCTGTGGGAGCAGAGTCCAGTCATTCGTGCAAACGCAGCTACAGGACGGCCGGGAGCACATCCAAAGGGGTTGTATTGAAATGCACTTTGATGTGGGAAAGCAAGGAGGGAGAGCAATGCAGGTGGCACATTTGCAAAGATCCCTGTGTGCAGAAGACTTCCAGCTGCCTCTTTCAGTCCTGGCTCCTCGTCTGTGCCAGCAGAGACCAATCGTTCGGCACTCCAACCTCGGAGTCAGGACGGCTGGGGTGTGCACCACAGATGTTGTGCTCAAACGGATTTGGAGCTGGCAAACCCTGAAGCGACTGCAAAGCAAGTGTCACCGTAGCAAATGCTGCTGTGCGCAGAAGAGATCCAGCAGCCTCCTTCAGTCCCGGCTCTTCATCTGTGCGAGCAGAGACCAATCGTCCGTGCAAACCAAACTCGGATTCAGGACGGCTGGGGGGTGCACCACAGATGTTGCGCTCAAACGGACATCGAACTTGCAAACCAAGGTGCGGCTACAATGCAAGGGTCACCGCACCAAATGCTGCTGTGTGCAGAAGAGATCCAGCAGCCTTTTTCAGTCCTGGCTCTTCGTCTGTGCCAGCAGAGACCAATCGTTCGGCACTCCAAACTAATTTTCAGGATGGCTGGTGGGGGGGGCACCACAGATACTGTGCTCAAACGGATTTGGAGCTGGCAAACCCTGCAGCTACTGCAAAGCAAGTGTCACCGCAGCAAATGCGGCTGTGTGCAGAACACGTCCTGTAGCTTCTTTCAGTCCTGGCTCTTCGTCTGTGCGAGCAGAGAACAATCCGTCGTGCAGTCCAAACTAATATTCGGGATGGCTGGTGGGAGGGGGCACCGCAGATATTGTGCTCAAACGGAATTTTAGCCCGCAAACCAAGCAGCGACTGCAAAGCATGTGTCACCATAGCAAATCCTGGTGTGTTCAGAAGATTTCCTGTAGCTGCTTTCAGACCTGGATCATCGTCTGCGGGATCAATTATACTTGCCTACTCACTCAGCAGCAGGATGTCCGACATTGAGGGCCGGAGAGGTTGGTTCAAATGCACTTTCAGATAAGCGAGAAAGGAGTGAGAGTAAAAGAGGTGGTCCGGTTGCAAAGCTTACTGACTCCTGAAGAGTTCCAGCAGCCTCCTTCAGTCCTGGCTCTTCTTCTGTGCGAGCAGAGACCAATCGTCCGTGCAAACCAAACTCGGATTCAGGACGGCTGGGGGGTGCACCACAGACGTTGCGCTCAAACGGACATCGAAGCTGCAAACCAAGGAGCGGCTACAATGCAAGGGTCACCGCACCAAATGCTGCTGTGTGCAGAAGAGATCCAGCAGCCTTTTTCAGTCCTGGCTCTTCGTCTGTGCCAGCAGAGACTAACCGTTCGTGCACTACAAACTCAGGTTCAGGACGGCTGGGGGGTGCACCACAGATGTTGCGCTCAAACGGTCTTTTAGCTGGCAAACCAATCAGCGACTGCAAACTAAGTGTCACCGTAGCAAATGGTGCTGTGTCCAGAAGAGATCCAGCAGCCTCTTTCAGTCCTGGCTCCTCGTCTGTGCCAGCAGAGACCAATCGTTCGGCAGTCCAACCTCGGAGTCAGGACGGCTGGGGTGTGCACCACCGATGTTGTGCTCAAACGGATTTGGAGCTGGCAAACCCTGCAGCGACTGCAAAGCAAGTGTCACCGTAGCAAATGCTGCTGTGTGCAAAACACATGCAGCAGCCTTTTTCACTCCTGGCTCTTGGTCTGTGCGAGCAGAGACCAATCGTTCGTGCACACCAAACTCCGAGTCAGGACGGTTGGGGGGACCACCTGAGATGTTGCGCTCATCGGACTTGGAGTTTTCGAAACAAGCAGCGACTGCAAAGCAAGTGTCACCGTAGCAAATGCGGCTGTGTGCAGAACACGTCCAGCAGCTTCTTTCAGTCCTGGCTCTTCGTCTGTGCGAGCAGAGAACAATCAGTCGTGCACTCCCAACTAATATTCGGGATGGCTGGTGGGAGGGGGCACCGCAGATACTGTGCTCAAACGGAATTTTAGCCCGCAAACCAAGCAGCGACTGCAAAGCATGTGTCACCGTAGCAAATCCTGGTGTGTTCAGAAGATATCCAGTAGCTACTTTCAGACCTGGATCATCGTCTGAGGGATAAATTATACTTGCCTACTCACTCAGCAGCAGGATGTCCGACATTGGGGGCCGGAGAGATTGGTTCAAATGCACTTTCAGACAAGCAAGCAAGGAGTGAGAGTAAAAGAGGTGGTCCGGTTGCAAAGCTTACTGACTCCTGAAGAGTTCCAGCAGCCTCTTTCAGTCCTGGCTCTTCATCTGTGGGAGCAGAGTCCAATCATTCTTGCAAAGGCAGTTACAGGACAGCCGGGAGCGCATAGCAAAGATCTGGTCGCCAAATGCACTTTGAGGTGGGAAAGCAAGGGGAGAGAGAAATGCAGGTGGCACCGTCGCAAAGCTTGCTGTGTGCAGAAGACGTCCAGCTGCATCTTTCAGCCCTGGCTCTTCGTCACTGGGAGCAGAGTCCAATCATTCATGCAAACGCAGCTGCAGGACGGCCGGGAGCACAACCGAAGTTGTATTCAAATGCAGGTTGTGGTGGGAAAGCAAGGAGCGAGAGCAATGCAGGCGGCACAATTGCAAAGCTTCCTGTGTGCAGAAGAGGTCCAGCAGCATCTTTCATCCCTGGCTCTTCGTCTGTGGTAGCAGAGTCCAATCATTCGTGCAAACGCAGTTGCAGGACGACAGGGAGCACTACCGAAGATGTTGTCTTCAAGTTCACTTTGGGGTGGGAAAGCAAGGAGCGAGAGCAATGCAGGTGGCACCGTTGCAAAGCTTCCTGTGTGCAGAAGAGGTGCAGCAGCATCTTTCAGCCCTGGCTCTTCATTCCTGTGAGCAGAGTCCAATCATTCGTGCAAACGCAGCTACAGGACGGCCGGGAGCACAACCGAAGATGTTGTATTCAAATGCACGTTGACGGGGGAAAGGAAGGAGCGAGAGCAATGCAGGTGGCACCGTTGCAAAGCTTCCTGTGTGCAGAAGAGGTGCAGCAGCATCTTTCAGCCCGGGCACTTCATCCCTGGGAGCAGAGTAAAATCATTCCTGCAAACGCAGCTACAGGACGGCCGGGAGCACAACCGAAGATGTTGTATTCAAATGCACTTGGAGGTGGGAAAGCGAGGAGCGAGAGCAATGCAGGTGGCACCGTTGCAAAGCTTCCTGTGTGCAGAAGAGGTGCAGCAGCATCTTTCAGCCCGGGCACTTCATCCCTGGGAGCAGAGTAAAATCATTCCTGCAAACGCAGCTACAGGACGGCCGGGAGCACAACCGAAGATGTTGTATTCAAATGCACTTGGAGGTGGGAAAGCGAGGAGCGAGAGCAATGCAGGTGGCACCGTTGCAAAGCTTCCTGTGTGCAGAAGAGGTGCAGCAGCATCTGTCATCCCTGCCTCTTCGTCTGTGGGAGCAGAGTCCAGTCATTTGTGCAAACGCAGCTACAGGACGGCCGGGAGCACAAGCAAAGATGTTGTAATCAAATGCACATTGACGGGGGAAAGGAAGGAGCGAGAGCAATGCAGGTGGCACCGTTGCAAAGCTTCCTGTGTGCAGAAGAGGTGCGGCAGCATCTGTCATCCCTGGCTCTTCGTCTGTGGGAGCAGAGTCCAGTCATTCGTGCAAACGCAGCTACAGGACGGCCGGGAGCACATCCAAAGGGGTTGTATTGAAATGCACTTTGATGTGGGAAAGCAAGGAGGGAGAGCAATGCAGGTGGCACATTTGCAAAGATCCCTGTGTGCAGAAGACTTCCAGCTGCCTCTTTCAGTCCTGGCTCCTCGTCTGTGCCAGCAGAGACCAATCGTTCGGCACTCCAACCTCGGAGTCAGGACGGCTGGGGTGTGCACCACAGATGTTGTGCTCAAACGGATTTGGAGCTGGCAAACCCTGAAGCGACTGCAAAGCAAGTGTCACCGTAGCAAATGCTGCTGTGCGCAGAAGAGATCCAGCAGCCTCCTTCAGTCCCGGCTCTTCATCTGTGCGAGCAGAGACCAATCGTCCGTGCAAACCAAACTCGGATTCAGGACGGCTGGGGGGGTGCACCACAGATGTTGCGCTCAAACGGACATCGAACTTGCAAACCAAGGTGCGGCTACAATGCAAGGGTCACCGCACCAAATGCTGCTGTGTGCAGAAGAGATCCAGCAGCCTTTTTCAGTCCTGGCTCTTCGTCTGTGCCAGCAGAGACCAATCGTTCGGCACTCCAAACTAATTTTCAGGATGGCTGGTGGGGGGGGCACCACAGATACTGTGCTCAAACGGATTTGGAGCTGGCAAACCCTGCAGCTACTGCAAAGCAAGTGTCACCGCAGCAAATGCGGCTGTGTGCAGAACACGTCCTGTAGCTTCTTTCAGTCCTGGCTCTTCGTCTGTGCGAGCAGAGAACAATCCGTCGTGCAGTCCAAACTAATATTCGGGATGGCTGGTGGGAGGGGGCACCGCAGATATTGTGCTCAAACGGAATTTTAGCCCGCAAACCAAGCAGCGACTGCAAAGCATGTGTCACCATAGCAAATCCTGGTGTGTTCAGAAGATTTCCTGTAGCTGCTTTCAGACCTGGATCATCGTCTGCGGGATCAATTATACTTGCCTACTCACTCAGCAGCAGGATGTCCGACATTGAGGGCCGGAGAGGTTGGTTCAAATGCACTTTCAGATAAGCGAGAAAGGAGTGAGAGTAAAAGAGGTGGTCCGGTTGCAAAGCTTACTGACTCCTGAAGAGTTCCAGCAGCCTCCTTCAGTCCTGGCTCTTCTTCTGTGCGAGCAGAGACCAATCGTCCGTGCAAACCAAACTCGGATTCAGGACGGCTGGGGGGTGCACCACAGACGTTGCGCTCAAACGGACATCGAAGCTGCAAACCAAGGAGCGGCTACAATGCAAGGGTCACCGCACCAAATGCTGCTGTGTGCAGAAGAGATCCAGCAGCCTTTTTCAGTCCTGGCTCTTCGTCTGTGCCAGCAGAGACTAACCGTTCGTGCACTACAAACTCAGGTTCAGGACGGCTGGGGGGTGCACCACAGATGTTGCGCTCAAACGGTCTTTTAGCTGGCAAACCAATCAGCGACTGCAAACTAAGTGTCACCGTAGCAAATGGTGCTGTGTCCAGAAGAGATCCAGCTGCCTCTTTCAGTCCTGGCTCCTCGTCTGTGCCAGCAGAGACCAATCGTTCGGCAGTCCAACCTCGGAGTCAGGACGGCTGGGGTGTGCACCACCGATGTTGTGCTCAAACGGATTTGGAGCTGGCAAACCCTGCAGCGACTGCAAAGCAAGTGTCACCGTAGCAAATGCTGCTGTGTGCAAAACACATGCAGCAGCCTTTTTCACTCCTGGCTCTTGGTCTGTGCGAGCAGAGACCAATCGTTCGTGCCCACCAAACTCCGAGTCAGGACGGTTGGGGGGACCACCTCAGATGTTGCGCTCATCGGACTTGGAGTTTTCGAAACAAGCAGCGACTGCAAAGCAAGTGTCACCGTAGCAAATGCGGCTGTGTGCAGAACACGTCCAGCAGCTTCTTTCAGTCCTGGCTCTTCGTCTGTGCGAGCAGAGAACAATCAGTCGTGCACTCCCAACTAATATTCGGGATGGCTGGTGGGAGGGGGCACCGCAGATACTGTGCTCAAACGGAATTTTAGCCCGCAAACCAAGCAGCGACTGCAAAGCATGTGTCACCATAGCAAATCCTGGTGTGTTCAGAAGATTTCCTGTAGCTGCTTTCAGACCTGGATCATCGTCTGCGGGATCAATTATACTTGCCTACTCACTCAGCAGCAGGATGTCCGACATTGAGGGCCGGAGAGGTTGGTTCAAATGCACTTTCAGATAAGCGAGAAAGGAGTGAGAGTAAAAGAGGTGGTCCGGTTGCAAAGCTTACTGACTCCTGAAGAGTTCCAGCAGCCTCCTTCAGTCCTGGCTCTTCTTCTGTGCGAGCAGAGACCAATCGTCCGTGCAAACCAAACTCGGATTCAGGACGGCTGGGGGGTGCACCACAGACGTTGCGCTCAAACGGACATCGAAGCTGCAAACCAAGGAGCGGCTACAATGCAAGGGTCACCGCACCAAATGCTGCTGTGTGCAGAAGAGATCCAGCAGCCTTTTTCAGTCCTGGCTCTTCGTCTGTGCCAGCAGAGACTAACCGTTCGTGCACTACAAACTCAGGTTCAGGACGGCTGGGGGGTGCACCACAGATGTTGCGCTCAAACGGTCTTTTAGCTGGCAAACCAATCAGCGACTGCAAACTAAGTGTCACCGTAGCAAATGGTGCTGTGTCCAGAAGAGATCCAGCTGCCTCTTTCAGTCCTGGCTCCTCGTCTGTGCCAGCAGAGACCAATCGTTCGGCAGTCCAACCTCGGAGTCAGGACGGCTGGGGTGTGCACCACCGATGTTGTGCTCAAACGGATTTGGAGCTGGCAAACCCTGCAGCGACTGCAAAGCAAGTGTCACCGTAGCAAATGCTGCTGTGTGCAAAACACATGCAGCAGCCTTTTTCACTCCTGGCTCTTGGTCTGTGCGAGCAGAGACCAATCGTTCGTGCCCACCAAACTCCGAGTCAGGACGGTTGGGGGGACCACCTGAGATGTTGCGCTCATCGGACTTGGAGTTTTCGAAACAAGCAGCGACTGCAAAGCAAGTGTCACCGTAGCAAATGCGGCTGTGTGCAGAACACGTCCAGCAGCTTCTTTCAGTCCTGGCTCTTCGTCTGTGCGAGCAGAGAACAATCAGTCGTGCACTCCCAACTAATATTCGGGATGGCTGGTGGGAGGGGGCACCGCAGATACTGTGCTCAAACGGAATTTTAGCCCGCAAACCAAGCAGCGACTGCAAAGCATGTGTCACCATAGCAAATCCTGGTGTGTTCAGAAGATTTCCTGTAGCTGCTTTCAGACCTGGATCATCGTCTGCGGGATCAATTATACTTGCCTACTCACTCAGCAGCAGGATGTCCGACATTGAGGGCCGGAGAGGTTGGTTCAAATGCACTTTCAGATAAGCGAGAAAGGAGTGAGAGTAAAAGAGGTGGTCCGGTTGCAAAGCTTACTGACTCCTGAAGAGTTCCAGCAGCCTCTTTCAGTCCTGGTTCTTCATCTGTGGGAGCAGAGTCCAATCATTCTTGCAAAGGCAGTTACAGGACAGCCGGGAGCGCATAGCAAAGATCTGGTCGCCAAATGCACTTTGAGGTGGGAAAGCAAGGGGAGAGAGAAATGCAGGTGGCACCGTCGCAAAGCTTGCTGTGTGCAGAAGACGTCCAGCTGCATCTTTCAGCCCTGGCTCTTCGTCACTGGGAGCAGAGTCCAATCATTCATGCAAACGCAGCTGCAGGACGGCCGGGAGCACAACCGAAGTTGTATTCAAATGCAGGTTGTGGTGGGAAAGCAAGGAGCGAGAGCAATGCAGGCGGCACAATTGCAAAGCTTCCTGTGTGCAGAAGAGGTCCAGCAGCATCTTTCATCCCTGGCTCTTCGTCTGTGGTAGCAGAGTCCAATCATTCGTGCAAACGCAGTTGCAGGACGACAGGGAGCACTACCGAAGATGTTGTCTTCAAGTTCACTTTGGGGTGGGAAAGCAAGGAGCGAGAGCAATGCAGGTGGCACCGTTGCAAAGCTTCCTGTGTGCAGAAGAGGTGCAGCAGCATCTTTCAGCCCTGGCTCTTCATTCCTGTGAGCAGAGTCCAATCATTCGTGCAAACGCAGCTACAGGACGGCCGGGAGCACAACCGAAGATGTTGTATTCAAATGCACGTTGACGGGGGAAAGGAAGGAGCGAGAGCAATGCAGGTGGCACCGTTGCAAAGCTTCCTGTGTGCAGAAGAGGTGCAGCAGCATCTTTCAGCCCGGGCACTTCATCCCTGGGAGCAGAGTAAAATCATTCCTGCAAACGCAGCTACAGGACGGCCGGGAGCACAACCGAAGATGTTGTATTCAAATGCACTTGGAGGTGGGAAAGCGAGGAGCGAGAGCAATGCAGGTGGCACCGTTGCAAAGCTTCCTGTGTGCAGAAGAGGTGCAGCAGCATCTTTCAGCCCGGGCACTTCATCCCTGGGAGCAGAGTAAAATCATTCCTGCAAACGCAGCTACAGGACGGCCGGGAGCACAACCGAAGATGTTGTATTCAAATGCACTTGGAGGTGGGAAAGCGAGGAGCGAGAGCAATGCAGGTGGCACCGTTGCAAAGCTTCCTGTGTGCAGAAGAGGTGCAGCAGCATCTGTCATCCCTGGCTCTTCGTCTGTGGGAGCAGAGTCCAGTCATTTGTGCAAACGCAGCTACAGGACGGCCGGGAGCACAAGCAAAGATGTTGTAATCAAATGCACATTGACGGGGGAAAGGAAGGAGCGAGAGCAATGCAGGTGGCACCGTTGCAAAGCTTCCTGTGTGCAGAAGAGGTGCGGCAGCATCTGTCATCCCTGGCTCTTCGTCTGTGGGAGCAGAGTCCAGTCATTCGTGCAAACGCAGCTACAGGACGGCCGGGAGCACATCCAAAGGGGTTGTATTGAAATGCACTTTGATGTGGGAAAGCAAGGAGGGAGAGCAATGCAGGTGGCACATTTGCAAAGATCCCTGTGTGCAGAAGACTTCCAGCTGCCTCTTTCAGTCCTGGCTCCTCGTCTGTGCCAGCAGAGACCAATCGTTCGGCACTCCAACCTCGGAGTCAGGACGGCTGGGGTGTGCACCACAGATGTTGTGCTCAAACGGATTTGGAGCTGGCAAACCCTGAAGCGACTGCAAAGCAAGTGTCACCGTAGCAAATGCTGCTGTGCGCAGAAGAGATCCAGCAGCCTCCTTCAGTCCCGGCTCTTCATCTGTGCGAGCAGAGACCAATCGTCCGTGCAAACCAAACTCGGATTCAGGACGGCTGGGGGGGTGCACCACAGATGTTGCGCTCAAACGGACATCGAACTTGCAAACCAAGGTGCGGCTACAATGCAAGGGTCACCGCACCAAATGCTGCTGTGTGCAGAAGAGATCCAGCAGCCTTTTTCAGTCCTGGCTCTTCGTCTGTGCCAGCAGAGACCAATCGTTCGGCACTCCAAACTAATTTTCAGGATGGCTGGTGGGGGGGGCACCACAGATACTGTGCTCAAACGGATTTGGAGCTGGCAAACCCTGCAGCTACTGCAAAGCAAGTGTCACCGCAGCAAATGCGGCTGTGTGCAGAACACGTCCTGTAGCTTCTTTCAGTCCTGGCTCTTCGTCTGTGCGAGCAGAGAACAATCCGTCGTGCAGTCCAAACTAATATTCGGGATGGCTGGTGGGAGGGGGCACCGCAGATATTGTGCTCAAACGGAATTTTAGCCCGCAAACCAAGCAGCGACTGCAAAGCATGTGTCACCATAGCAAATCCTGGTGTGTTCAGAAGATTTCCTGTAGCTGCTTTCAGACCTGGATCATCGTCTGCGGGATCAATTATACTTGCCTACTCACTCAGCAGCAGGATGTCCGACATTGAGGGCCGGAGAGGTTGGTTCAAATGCACTTTCAGATAAGCGAGAAAGGAGTGAGAGTAAAAGAGGTGGTCCGGTTGCAAAGCTTACTGACTCCTGAAGAGTTCCAGCAGCCTCCTTCAGTCCTGGCTCTTCTTCTGTGCGAGCAGAGACCAATCGTCCGTGCAAACCAAACTCGGATTCAGGACGGCTGGGGGGTGCACCACAGACGTTGCGCTCAAACGGACATCGAAGCTGCAAACCAAGGAGCGGCTACAATGCAAGGGTCACCGCACCAAATGCTGCTGTGTGCAGAAGAGATCCAGCAGCCTTTTTCAGTCCTGGCTCTTCGTCTGTGCCAGCAGAGACTAACCGTTCGTGCACTACAAACTCAGGTTCAGGACGGCTGGGGGGTGCACCACAGATGTTGCGCTCAAACGGTCTTTTAGCTGGCAAACCAATCAGCGACTGCAAACTAAGTGTCACCGTAGCAAATGGTGCTGTGTCCAGAAGAGATCCAGCTGCCTCTTTCAGTCCTGGCTCCTCGTCTGTGCCAGCAGAGACCAATCGTTCGGCAGTCCAACCTCGGAGTCAGGACGGCTGGGGTGTGCACCACCGATGTTGTGCTCAAACGGATTTGGAGCTGGCAAACCCTGCAGCGACTGCAAAGCAAGTGTCACCGTAGCAAATGCTGCTGTGTGCAAAACACATGCAGCAGCCTTTTTCACTCCTGGCTCTTGGTCTGTGCGAGCAGAGACCAATCGTTCGTGCACACCAAACTCCGAGTCAGGACGGTTGGGGGGACCACCTGAGATGTTGCGCTCATCGGACTTGGAGTTTTCGAAACAAGCAGCGACTGCAAAGCAAGTGTCACCGTAGCAAATGCGGCTGTGTGCAGAACACGTCCAGCAGCTTCTTTCAGTCCTGGCTCTTCGTCTGTGCGAGCAGAGAACAATCAGTCGTGCACTCCCAACTAATATTCGGGATGGCTGGTGGGAGGGGGCACCGCAGATACTGTGCTCAAACGGAATTTTAGCCCGCAAACCAAGCAGCGACTGCAAAGCATGTGTCACCATAGCAAATCCTGGTGTGTTCAGAAGATTTCCTGTAGCTGCTTTCAGACCTGGATCATCGTCTGCGGGATCAATTATACTTGCCTACTCACTCAGCAGCAGGATGTCCGACATTGAGGGCCGGAGAGGTTGGTTCAAATGCACTTTCAGATAAGCGAGAAAGGAGTGAGAGTAAAAGAGGTGGTCCGGTTGCAAAGCTTACTGACTCCTGAAGAGTTCCAGCAGCCTCCTTCAGTCCTGGCTCTTCTTCTGTGCGAGCAGAGACCAATCGTCCGTGCAAACCAAACTCGGATTCAGGACGGCTGGGGGGTGCACCACAGACGTTGCGCTCAAACGGACATCGAAGCTGCAAACCAAGGAGCGGCTACAATGCAAGGGTCACCGCACCAAATGCTGCTGTGTGCAGAAGAGATCCAGCAGCCTTTTTCAGTCCTGGCTCTTCGTCTGTGCCAGCAGAGACTAACCGTTCGTGCACTACAAACTCAGGTTCAGGACGGCTGGGGGGTGCACCACAGATGTTGCGCTCAAACGGTCTTTTAGCTGGCAAACCAATCAGCGACTGCAAACTAAGTGTCACCGTAGCAAATGGTGCTGTGTCCAGAAGAGATCCAGCAGCCTCTTTCAGTCCTGGCTCCTCGTCTGTGCCAGCAGAGACCAATCGTTCGGCAGTCCAACCTCGGAGTCAGGACGGCTGGGGTGTGCACCACCGATGTTGTGCTCAAACGGATTTGGAGCTGGCAAACCCTGCAGCGACTGCAAAGCAAGTGTCACCGTAGCAAATGCTGCTGTGTGCAAAACACATGCAGCAGCCTTTTTCACTCCTGGCTCTTGGTCTGTGCGAGCAGAGACCAATCGTTCGTGCACACCAAACTCCGAGTCAGGACGGTTGGGGGGACCACCTGAGATGTTGCGCTCATCGGACTTGGAGTTTTCGAAACAAGCAGCGACTGCAAAGCAAGTGTCACCGTAGCAAATGCGGCTGTGTGCAGAACACGTCCAGCAGCTTCTTTCAGTCCTGGCTCTTCGTCTGTGCGAGCAGAGAACAATCAGTCGTGCACTCCCAACTAATATTCGGGATGGCTGGTGGGAGGGGGCACCGCAGATACTGTGCTCAAACGGAATTTTAGCCCGCAAACCAAGCAGCGACTGCAAAGTATGTGTCACCGTAGCAAATCCTGGTGTGTTCAGAAGATATCCAGTAGCTACTTTCAGACCTGGATCATCGTCTGAGGGATAAATTATACTTGCCTACTCACTCAGCAGCAGGATGTCCGACATTGGGGGCCGGAGAGATTGGTTCAAATG